>OZ037770.1:13910641-14415641 GCA_964035545.1 Bugula neritina | reverse complement strand
ATATTATTGGCTACTTGGTCTTTGTTGACAGTTGCAGTAGCCAACCGATTTATTGCAATATTAAAATATGATAAAATACAAAAACATTTGCATAACAAAATAGTGAATAGATGCTAGAGTTCTCCCCAGTGGACAGAAGGGTATTTCCCCAGCAGTAAAGGAGAGTCAACAAACAAAAAACAAGCTTACATAATATTAACTGTTACAAACCACTAGAAGGGCTTGAAATTAGTATAAAAATATAAGACTGATTCTGAAACAGATCTCAATTGTTCTTTCGGTGTATAAAACCAGTAGAAATTGTGCAGTAACATGTATAGGTGTACACAACATGCTTTAGCCACCAGGAAATAGTTGATCAGAGGGAGGCAATCCCAAATCTTGAGCATTCTCGAGCGTTTGGATAGAGATAGCAGTGCACAGATCTCAACCTGAGAAATAGCGAAGATATCACTGAGGAGAAAGTAGATAGTTGGAGTGTAGAAGTACAGAATGAAGGTGTAAGTGCGTGTATACTCAGTGTAAGTACATAGAGTATAGTCAGTGTAAGTACATGGAGTATAGCCAGTGTAGGTACACAGAGTATAGTCAGTGTAAGTACACAGAGTATAGTCAGTGTAAGTACATAGAGTATAGTCAATGTAAGTACATAGAGTATAGCCAGTGTAAGTACATAGAGTATAGCCAGTGTAAGTACATAGAGTATAGCCAGTGTAAGTACGTGTATAGCCAGTGTAAGTACATAGACTCATAGAGTATACTCAGTGTAAGTATTTAGTTGGTACATACCTGGTTGGATCAGTGGGCGGAGGGAAAGTAGGAATTATTCCCCCTGTATTGACGACATTACTGGTGACACGACGTCCTGATGAGCTGAACTCCCCGTAACTTAAAGTCACCTGATCGAAAGCAAACGACATACTAGTGAGATTGCTGGTCAGTAGTAAAAAAGGCAGCTTAGTTAAGGCAGCGTGGAGGGTGAAGGAGACCTGTTTCTAGCCTTGTTTTTACAAAAACACTCTTCACGGAGTCTTTTCGCATAGCATATGAGCTCATGTTATTAGTTAACAGGCTTCTTAGACCACAAGCTACCAAACCTAAACTTTCTCAAAAAAACAAGATAACTCCAAACTTGATCTAAGGACATCTAGTCTGGTATTTTCTCCACAGAGACCTGGCATTACGCTTTCAATAAAGAGAGTATTGAAGCATTCCAAGCGTACAAATATAACGGCAGTTCAGTGATGAAGTACTGCAAATAGTTTGAAAAAGAGAATTTACTTCTTATTTGGTAGTAAAACACAAGTAATATTGCTCTTTTACTGGACTACATATCAAACATCCTGAAGGTTTTTCCCCAAAACAAGACAAGTGTTGGTAGCTGAGTGTAAACAACTCACCTGGTCTTTGAGTTGATAGGGGTTGATACGCCAGAGGCCCTCTAAATGAGAATGAAATGTAGGAACTCTGGTTATATCAACTGCTAGAATGCTGTCTGCAAATGAATAGAAAATAGATAGAAAAAGTGGGAGCATTTAAATTGAATTTAAATTACTAGTAAAACTTACTTTCATTAGTAGTTTGCTGGGTAATTTTAAGCCTAATAGTCCCGTAGGTTTATGAATAATCTGCACAACAGCTATTAATTTTATATAAGCTGTCAAGCTAAAATATTAAAATTAATTATCTTAAATTGGCCAAATTACTTCATACTAAAAGCTTTACTGCACAGAGTTTATAGCTGGCGTTAAATTTTAGACTATGGAAATTTTGTTTTTCAACAGCAGTAGCTTTTATCACTTAAGAGGAGGCAACTCCGCAAGATCGATCTGACACTTTCATGGAAAACCGATCGATCTGAGATCGATCCATGGAAAGCCCGTGAAAGGCCATTGGTGATGTTAGGAAGAGCATCCAGTCATAATTGCTCATGTGCCTCATTTAAATAAGTCCTTATCCACTTTAACAAAAACCCTTTCTATTAGGGGTTTCTCACAGGGATAGTGACTATAAACTTGCGTGAGTTTTATAATGTAACAATAAATTTACCGCAGGCAGACAAGAATGCCGAAAAAAGTATACATTTTCGAAAAAAAAAGAAAGTCACTGTTCGGTAAGTAGTAGATCAGCACCCACTAGAGAGGACCCAAGTCCAATATGTATCCACCAAAGTTGGGGGGTCAATTACACATGAATGCAATTAATTACAATTACATTAAAATTTATCAATTTCAATTATAATTGCAGTTAATGAGTAATGTAATTAATTACAATTACATTTTATACATCTATTACATTTTATACATCAATTACAAATTACATTCAATTACTTGAAAAAATGTAATTAATTACAACCAATTACAATTACCCCAGCCCTGGTATCTACTACATTGCTGTTGATATTGACAAGTTTGTTTAAACTTCTGAAGTGATCTGAAGCTCTCAAGAAATCAAAGTTCAAGAGAAAAGAACTTCTGCTCAATAGAGATGACTCACTGATTATATATCCAACAGCAACGTCATCTGGTATTCTAATACTGTTAGCCAGTTCACGGAGTTTACCGCCCCTGTCAATATATAATTTGACAAAATTACATCAACATAATATCAAATGTTTATGGAAAATATTATATGATATATATATAATATTTATATATATAATATATATATATATATATATATATATATATATATATATATATATATATATATATATATATATATATATATATATATATATATATATATATATCAGGGTTGGGGTAATTGTAATTTGTAATTGTAATTGACTGTAATTAATTACATTTTTTCAAGTAATTGAATGTAATTTGTAATTGAGGTTTAAAAATGTAATTGTAATTGTAATTGTAATTAATTACATATCTAATGTAATTGATTTTTACAATTACTTTATAATTACATGTCAATTACTTCAAACTTTTAAATCTTACAAAACTCCTTTTTCTACAATGCTTACTGTTAAATAACAAGTTCAGATAGTTAGGTCAATATAGTAGGGTCATTCCATGCCAGCTCACCGAATTGCACGCGTCTATTTGCTTCTCAGATTTTGTTAATGTTTGCACCAAATAGACCTACACATGCCTCAAGTACTCTTCTTCAGTATTTCTGACCTGACACAAATTTTTTTTGAGAACTGACTGCTTTTGTAGACAAAGGTTGAGAAACATTTTGAGGAAAATTTGTGATTTCTACTTCTAGACTAATCTATAAACGTCTATATCTCAATCATTTTTCTAGACTGAGCCTTAAAATTTGCTGTGTGATTTGATAATACCTATCAATTTGCACTAGTAGCAACACATATTACAGAATACTTTGTGTGCATATATGCAAAGTCATTGAATATGAACAAATCTTTGTAAATTTTGAAAAATTTCAAATACTCGCCTAATCAAATTTTAAATTACTTATAAATTGGTCTAAAAGTATAAATCACAAATTTTCCTCAAAATATTTTCTAACCTTTGTTCACCAAAGTAGTGTAATTTCTCAAAATGTTTTTGTGTCAGGCCAGAAATATTCACGAATGGTAATCTGAACATGTGTAGGTCCATTTAGTGTAAATATGAGCAAAATCTGAGACACAAAGACGTGGGACCCCTTGAAAGTTGGTTGATTTGGTATGGAATGACATAATAGTATCACTGTAGAAAACAAAAGAGGTTTACCACTGTCAACACTGCCTCTGGTAGTTGGACCCTAGAAGTGACTTCTATTTATTCCTTGTGAGAACAAAAGTAATTGTAATTGTAATTAATTACATTGCCATGTAATTGTAATTGTAATTAATTACATTCATTTTTAACTGTAATTATAATTGTAATTGTAATTGACAAATCTTCATGTAATTGTAATTGTAATTAATTACATTTACATGTAATTGACCCCAACCCTGATATATATATATATATATATATATATTATAATTAAAATGAATTTAAATCAGTTTAAACTCATGTTATACAAAAAATAACAAGTAAGGAAGAAACTAGTGTATAAAAGCACATAGCTATAGAGACAGTAACTGAGTATATTGATACACGTAAAGAAAGAAACCAGGCTAATCATAGACTAAAACTACAAGAACGTACCTGGCATAGGGTATCATTTTCAGAGCCAGTGATTGGCTGATGCAATAGCCAGCTCCACCAGTAAGAAACCAGAATGACTCTTTCTACAAACAGAGTAAAACTCAAGTCATTTCTAGAAACTAGTTTTTATGTCTTACAAACTTTCGCAACTTTTGGAAAAAAAACAAATAATCAATTTTATACAAAAAAACTTCATAAAATTAAAGTGTTGGTTATTTACACTTTTTGAAAAACAACTAATTTATATAACAAAAAATAAACTACTTCCTTTTTCTTGTAAAGCATTAGAAAAATGAGATCAACTTTATAGAAGAGAAGGGAATGACTCCGTTACCCTGTTATTTATGGTCACTCTAATAGGATACTTGAGGCTGGGTTTGCCAATGTACCAGTCTTTGGTATGATCATACTGAGCTAGCGTACACACAAGGTTTGGTATGTTTATATACGTATCGTCATCAGCCATGCAAAACCACCTACAATAATATACGACATGATGTCTTCGGGAAAATAAACTAACTGCTGTAGGGCATGCAATGATGCCTATAAACATAGTGGACATGTAATCATAGCACATGCAATGATGTCTTTGAACAAGCAGATTAAAACACAAAAAGCTGGTGTTAGTATCATTTGCTGTTTTATCGTAAAAACTGACATATTTATTACAATATAGGGACGTGATGATACTTACCGTCTTGGCTTTAGTATGTAGAGATCATAGGCTACCGATACTTTGCAGACTAACCCCAGCCTGTAACCATAGCAACAACACACCAATTTGGCACTGGATGCTCAAAACAAGCGGGTACGACAACTCCAAGTAAAGTATTGAACAACTCAAAATACTTGGCCATTTTTTATGATAAAAACTTTGCCTTAAGGCTGAGAAATGTGCTATTTTATTTTCCAAGATTTAAAAAATAAATTAAAATTAACAACACTCAAACTAAAAAATAAGAAAACAAAACAATTAATAAACAAAAGAAGAGTCAGGGAAGTGCTATCAGATAAACTCTAAACTAAAAATATCGTCAGAGGGTGTCACGGTAACACATCAATTTCACAATAACATAACTGAGCGTCTTGTCCTAGGTAAATACATACCACCTGCCGGAGCTATATTAAACTAACAAAGAGAGCAAATAGAATTTTAGTCTTCGCAGCATTGAGTAACAGATATCTGTCTATACAGCAGATAGTTGTCTATACAGCAGATATCTGTCTATACAGCAGATATCTGCTGTATAGACAGATATCTGTCTATACAGCAGATATCTTTCTATACAGCAGATATCTGTCTATATAGCAGATAGTTGTCTATACAGCAGATATCTGTCTATACAGCAGATAGTTGTCTATACAGCAGATGTCTGTCTATACAGCAGATAGTTGTCTATACAGCAGATAGTTGTCTATACAGCAGATAGTTGTCTATACAGCAGATAGTTGTCTATACAGCAGATAGTTGTCTATACAGCAGATGCCTGTCTATACAGCAGATAGCTGCCAATGAAGCTCGGATGACTAAATATTAGCCTAGCAGTCTTACAGATACTAATACTAAAAGCAACAGTTTCAACAAATATTTTCAACTTTATGAGGTCATAAAAAGTTGGGATTCACTAAACCACTTTCATGCTATAGGAAGTGTTCTATCAACACTATATGCAAGGTTAAACAGTGTCCTTACACATAGAACATATTTTACAGAGTAAAAACTAGCATATTGAATGATCTCCAGCTTTCAATAAGTAATACAGTTGCCAGGTAGTAGAGATGAACTCACCTGTGGTGAGAACTGGAACACCTGGAGACATGGTAGTGGCCTGGCTCTACAATATCAAAGTCCAACAGAATTACAACTCGTATCTCAGTCAGAGTTTACAAAGCAAATCACATTTAATTTTATATTTTACAGATAAGTTATGTCCTCAAACTGAATCTTATATAAAATCTTTGAACTACTTATGATCAAAGATTCAATGAACTCGCGACTAAATAGAGAAGTCCAGCAGCCTTAAACATAATAAATAAGTAAATACAAAGACAAGCTATAAATAAATGAGTGAACACGCTGTTAAATGTTTAGAAATAGTTCAATACTTAATAGCTGATGAGAATTATCTTTTTACTAACCAAATTTTGCTTTCACTTCTTCATCATCCACGTCAGTGATTAAAAAAGTCTGTAAAATGCGCAGCTTCAGGTTAGAGACAGACAGACATGGTAAATACAAGTTATACTTCACAAACAAATAATTTAATGGTAAATGACACAACTAGCAAAAAGCTCCGGGCATCAATCTATAAAATAAGTAAATTGTGAAATTTCAACAGAAGTTTAACAGAACAATTTTCATAACTTCAAAGAAAATGTGTTTCTATCTCAATTGATTGCGATATTGAATTTAGGATCGCAAGACAAACTGACCTACATAACTCAATTAAAATATGAGTGAGACTGTGTTTTAGCCTTGAAAATGTTTAGACAAAGCAGGTTGATCTAAAGTTTAGCCTGAAAATTAAAACGGAATAAAAAATGCCTTCAAACTCACAGCTTGCCTAGCAAACGGTATCCACGTGTCCAACAGCAAAGGTAGCCGCACTTTATGGAATTTTCCAGAAGATTTGACTCCGATAAACAAGTCATCTATTGATGTTGATGTATTGTCACCAGATATTTTTGCAGCAGCTTCAATGTCAACAGCGTTGAGCTGACCGATATTCACTTCACCTCTAATTTTTACATTATCACTTGTCGCAGATAAAGTTGGTCCAATAACCATAACTTTTCTACTTTTCTTTGTTCGTCTAGCTTTGTAATCTTTGAGAAGTTTTAAATGCTTAGCATCATATGTAAGTGTGGCGGGCGGTAAATCATCCACCAAGAGAAATTCAACCAAGACAAATACTGCTACACATAAGAAGATGACTCCGAAAACAGTTCGACGGAGACGGTAATACATTGACCACCATTAAACTATTACAGTCTAATATAGAATGAATAGTTGTCATGACTTGTAGTCATGACAGGGCAAGCTCATCATAGACCTAAAGGCAGTTAGAACACCTACAAGTTGAAAGTTTGAGCATATATCATAATAAAATAAGACAAGGTAGTAAAAAGGAAAACACATGCAACACTTCGTACAAGTTTATCACTGAAATTAAAAGCATAAAAACAATTTGAAATCTCTTGTCAATAGATTGAATAAAATGAGCCTGTTACACTCACAGTGTCAATATCAATATGAGTGCCAGTGCAAACTCTGTCACTACGTATCTAACTATCAATGCAAATGATTGTATTAAAACATTTGAGTAAAAATAATCATCCACTGATGTTACTAATATTACATTCAGTTTTACTCTATTAGTATTACTGTCTAGTGTCTAATACTACTGGTATAAGTAATAGTAGCAGTATTATTAACTCACTATAATTGTGAATGTATCATAATCATAATGATAATCACATTCATATTAATATTGGTATACCTAGAGTCATACAAATACACTAACAATGAGCGACAATCACAATGACTACCACTGACACTATCCCTATGATACTGATAGTGATAGTCACTATGACTATGATAGTGATACTGACTATGACTATCAGACTCAGAGTATCACAGCGAATGTGATTGTGAACTGTGAAGTCCTGTGTCAGTAATGGTATACTGATAGTCATAACTCACAGTGCTAGTTCGTGATTATAATTATCATTATGGTTAACTTTAACTTTAAGTTTAGGATCACGAACTCATGATGATGATCATGATGATGATGATGAAGTTGAACTTCAAGATGAGGTTGAACATTGATTTTAAATCTACTTCTAGTAATGCTAATTATTACTAGTTAGTTGTTACATAATCGTAGGCCTGCAGCTACGACATGTCTAATAGACAATAGCAACATTTACAAATTTAAAACACAGCTAATGAGCTATAAACTTAAAGTGTACTCTAGTTTTTAACCCTGGTAGAAAGATAAAATAATATTTTGGTGTTTAGTTCGACGACCCAAAAGCATTATACAAATTTACGGCGGAAAATTGATCCCACGCAAAATAAACACATTTAAATGCTTTATGCCACTGAACTAGAAATGACTTTTCAAGTTCATTGCTTTATGCTGTTTTTTTCGAGCTAGTCGTTTTTAAACATGGTATTACAACTCCCTAAAATTATGATTATGTTTCTGCTATTTTCTTGAATTAAATAAATTTATGAAAAAATGTCCAACATTAATTGACTATTTTATGAGATCACTATTTCTATTATACTTTATTCAACTGACAATTGAATTTATTAAAACATCAAACATACATTCATTTTTCAACACATATTAAAATAAAATAGGTATCCACCAGACGTCATTATTTGTCTATACTACACATTATATATTTGATAATGAAAACTAGAGTAAAAGATATCTCAGCAAGAAAAACATGCAGCTTTTCAGTCACAACTGCTTGCATAAAATACTGTGCTTGTATTAACATGTATATACATTATATGTACACTGCATGCATAACATATTTTGTCAACAGGAACAAAAGAGTTATAATTATGTTATAATGTCATAATGGCTCTATTAGAGACTAGATTTAGGATAAGAAAATGTTATATAAAAAGATTAAAAAGCATAATATTTCAGACACTTAACTTGATCAACTTTGAGTGTCAGTTCGTGACAAATTTATATCTGAAAAGAAAGCAGAAAGCTTAGTTTACTCCTGTGGGTAGTGACTGAACGGCGAGTAAGATTATACATTCTAGCTCATAGTTTGTGAACTTCAAAACTTCAAACAATTGTCAGTAAAAAAAACTTGAGGCCATCTTAGTTTAGAGTCATGTGACCAAGCAGCCAGACTGCTGTCTGTTAATAAAAGTGTGGAGTTGCTGAATGCTGTCTTTGTGACTTCCGTGTGTGAGTTGAGAGACTTCCTCTGCGACTGTCATCATAACATCTTTCTCGGAATGGTAGGAGCTAAAGTAAGACATTACGCCACAATATAAAATATAACAATAATATAAAAATACAATAAAGTTATAAAATTTTCGAAACACATATATAATGGCAAAAACTCAGTAGAACATAATTATGGCTTTATTACAGAAATTGTTGCTTGGCCTTTTTGTTATAAATAACACTTCTAAAAAATCTATTTATAGTGATTGTACTATTAGTATCATTATTTTCACATGATTGCATTCCATGTCAACAATTTATATGAATCCATTTACGCAGCAGATTTTATACTTATCTATTATCTAATATATTATCTAATATATTCAATACTTTATTATTACCCACAGTAAAAATACTGAAATAAGATAGATGTGCACAGACAGCATTAATCTTACCAAGCTAAAAGAACAAGTGTGATGATGTTCCACTCTATCGGGTGGGCTGATATATTCTCACTGTTTAACCTAAGTGACATCAAAGTAGAGATCATTTCTATTAGTAATACTTGAATAACGCTGTACACGACACG
This sequence comes from Bugula neritina, assembly GCA_964035545.1. Lineage (NCBI taxonomy): Eukaryota > Metazoa > Bryozoa > Gymnolaemata > Cheilostomatida > Bugulidae > Bugula > Bugula neritina. The sequence continues at coordinate 14,406,015 of OZ037770.1, read as the reverse complement.
GTAACTGTTCATTTTGTTTAGTATGATTTTAGCATAAGATGTGAAAAAGGGACACATTAAAACGTGAATAACATTGTTTATTATACACTGCGTTTCCATGACTTCGCGTTATGCGAATGGATGATCATACAGATTAACTTATGGTTGCGGTTTGCATTAACTCATCATTGTGGTTTCCTTGATGTAACTGTTTACATTAGGAGAATGAAAAATCCATTCATATAATGAATATGATGGAAACACAGTGATTGAAAAAGTTTAATAAAATTTTAATGTAACAAAATTTAAAATAAGTAAAAAGTCACCTGAAAGATTTGATCAACTTGGTCAGCTTATCTCTAAATCCACTCAAAACATTTTCCGGAACAGTGCTACCCACTTTTTCACAGCTACAAAAATATAATATAGAGTTGACAACTCCGAGTTTAAATACAAAGGGTTGAAAACTCAAGAAATTCAAGTACGTTTGTTCATATAGTTGGTCATTCATTTTATTAATTTAGAGCAGTAACTACTTTGCAAGGTGAAATCAATAGTGAAGTTTGTAGTGAAACCATGAACCTGGCGCAACCAGTATATGCATACCATATTCATCATTCCATGCCATATATATAATATATTATCATGTTGCATGAAATCATATAAAATTCCATGTTAATCCATTATATACATAACTCCTTATCCTTTTATATTACATCATATTATATTCCATATAATAGTATATCATATATTAGCATATATCATGTCTCATTGGATAATATTATGCTGCATTATATGTTGTAGCTTAATTTTAGGAAGTAGAGTTTTGCTCAACTACAACTGTCATTACGAAACATAGTATAGCATTGTCCAATAACCACTGCCGTTACAAAATAAGTACACTCAGACATGCCTCTTTAGAAGATTCCGGAAGACGATTCCCCTGCGTGCCGTTCCAACAGACTCTTTGTTAGGCTGCGTGAGCTCAACTTCTTCTCTAGATAACAATGAGCTCTCCTAATAAAAAGGTTTAAACTAATAGACACATCACAATACAGTGTGTCGTCTGAGAACCGATAGTTAGAAAGTTCTGGAACAAATAAAAACCTTCTGATCAGACGGCGTAGAAATAGAAACAGTTTCTGGTTTCTTTTCAGCAAAGAGCAGCTCCCTTGTATCATCAGAGAACCATTGTGTCAGTCGACTCAGACAGACCTAGTGAGGAGAAACAGAACTGATTCAGTAACCTCTAACGTACTTACCAATATATTACACATATATATTACAAGAGGTCAATGGGAGATGTCTCACAGTTCTAGCAAATCACAAAACTTTTGTTGACTTTTTAAACTATTACTAGCTTCTAGTTATATTACAGTGCTCTCTCCGTATCTCACTGAGCTGCTGGTCTCGAAGGCTCAATTCATGACATATTAGAATACCAGATTTAACTCATGGATCCGGTAAATTGGGCCCATGGAAGTTCATGAGAAATAGAACCGTGAGATATGGAAGGACACTGTAATACAACTAGAAACTACTATTACATGAAGGTTTAAAAGATATACTAGAAAGGTACTAGATAAGAAGTTGTCTGCACTATATGACCGGTTTAGCCTACCTGAACTGATTCATTATTACTAGATATAGGGTTACTCCTGTGCCGGCCCGCAGAGCCTGGGGCTGGGAGACAAGCATCCAACAGAATCACAGACTGATTACTTTTAGCTGAATTCCTAGCCCTAAGTTTTTCCAACTTCTGCTTTTCATGTAAAGTCATTACAGACGTATTGGTAGATTGTTTGGGTGCAACAGACGTATTGGTAGACTGTTTGTGTGCAGCAGACGTATTGGTAGACTGTTTGTGTTTAGCATATGTATTGGTTGATGGTTGAACCATAGCAGATGTATTGGTAGATTGTTTGAGTGCAGCAGATGTATCGGTAGATTGTCTGCGAATAGAAGACGTATTGGTAGATGGTTTACCAATGGAAGACATATTAAGAGACTGTTTGTGTGTAGCAAACACATTGGCTAAGGGTTGGCGTTTAGCAGACGTATTGGTAGATGGTTTAGCAGATGAATTAGGAGAATGTCTGGCAGATGATGAGTCAGACAGCTCCAGACTAGACTGTATAACACTACTTCTTCCTCTGCTGCCATCAGTCTTCTGTCTGAGAAGCATTGGCTGCGCCGGGTGGTTCGTCTTTTCAGGAACACTTTTAGCTGAGATATTCAATCTCTGATCTTTACGACTCCGCAGCAAAGACTCGGCTGAACTCTGATTGGATAACTCTTCGTCTGATGACTCATCACTCAGTCTATCCTCTAACAGCATGTCTGTTGGAGAGATACAAACACAAAAGGGTCATCAGGTTTGAAATACAATGTTTACTAGACACTGTCTGATAGAGTCATAGAGCAGGCTGTTGAATGAAGAGAAAACCGAGACGTGGTTGAGTACAACTCAAACCCTCACAAGTCTAGATATGGAACTGAGGCCGAGTGTGAAGGTTGTATTCGACAACTTTCTTGCTTTTAATACAGTTTTTCTATCAGCTAAAATTAATCTTGCAGTTTATGGAAGTGAATAGTGAAGTGGCAATATGAGTTAACACTTCTTAACTTTGCACCATCACTAAGGCATATCATACAATACAATGCTGTAATATTCTGTACCCTATCACATATATAGCATGCCATAATATATTATTCTATAGCACATATCACATTGCTTTGCATATCACGTAATATAATATCAGTGTACACAGTAGGAAACGCTGACAGCAGGCATATGTTGTTTGTTGTTGAGTTAAGGTGCTCTATAACAAACAACACGAAAGGAAAAGTTTACTCAACTAAAAGTCGCCAACACAACAAGTAATTACCTGCCAACTTGTCAGCTATATGTACACCCTCTTCGGCACTGCCTACACTTCCTTCAGGGGAAATAACTCCTGTTTCGTCTGCACTGGAATCTAAAAATAGAACAGAGTTTATAACAGCTAAATATAGAATATGGCCTACAAGCTACAATAGGATACGAAATAAAAGCTAAACACAAACTACAAAAAAAATTCAAATATTTAACTTTTTGAAGTCGGAAGTTAAATGGCAAAAAAACAAACTGAAGGCACAATAAAATTATAATTCCATTAAATTGTATTATTTAAAGAAAGTTCGTAGGGCATTATGTAACAGCTATGTTACCACCAGATGATCTAAAGCACAAGCAGTCAGTGGGAGTTGCATTACCAATGCTGACGGTGTCTTTGTGTATGAGCACTGATTGGTCACTTATGTCAGCGGAGTTGTGTGATTGGAAGAACTCGACCACACAAGTGAAGTTATCTCCTCTTGTCCACAACGGCTCCTCACTGACCTGATTCTCCAGGTATTTCGATGCCTGTGATACAGGTAAATAAAGGTGAATACAGGGGAATAGAGGGAAATACAGGATATTTCAGGTGAGTACAGATAGATACAGGTAGGATACAGTTGAATACAGGGTATTAGCAATGTTGACGTTGGCTAGCAAACTGACAACAATGACTTCAAATGAGCTGCTTAAATGTTTTATAAATTTTTAAAAAAAGTCAAGATAGACACTTTCCCTACACCTCATAGATTCGACACCAACACCCTACCTTGTAGCAGGTCGCAGAGCAGAAGTATTTCCTTTCACTGACATCGTAGACTTTGTTAGTCTGAGTTGAGATATGATACTTCTGCTTATAGTTGATCTGCGTAACCATGGCAACGTAACAGGATATAATACAGTAACAACATGTCTTGAATAAGAGAAGGTATGCTGAATATTTATTAAATACTAACGTTATACTCGTGTACGTTCGCTGTATACTTACTGTATATATATTTTAAGAGGACTGTGTATTTATTGTACACTTACTGTGAAATTAAAAAAAATATTATGTAGTTCTACTACACAAAAATTATAATAATACCCTTAACTGGTGTCAAATTTAGTTCAATTTACAAACTTTTCACACAGTATTTCCAAATGATTGATATGAAAACATCCAAATACTCAGTGCAAAACAAAACAATTGAAATATATAATCAATATACTTACAGGTTTTATTCTGTTGCCACAAATAGGATATCCACAGAGCAGCGTTAGGCCTCGCTCCTCAGTCACATCGCGATAGTACTGGGGTGTCAGATACCGTACCTACCCAAATATCATATTTAGTAGCAAGGAACTCGAGCATTGTTTATGAATCCCATAATAAACTAGCCTAAAAATCTTCTATTTAACTAAAAATAAAACATGAATGCATAATAATTTTTAATGCTGAGCCTAGTGGGCTTCATATAATAATAAAGTTTCATAATATTTTCACAAAACAATTTGTAGTGTGTATTAGAGATGTTCACTGTGCTGTAACTATATAAATGCACAGTTTATTACTGTTTATTAAAAACCAACAACTTCTCAATTAATTTATGTTGCACTGATAAATCTCCGAAAACAAGATTTGAGTAAATAGAAAAAAGTCAATAGTAAACAAAATTCCTAACCAAATATTTATAAACCTGATAGCAAAACAAGCCTATGAGTAAATAAAGTGAAAATATTGCCTTTGCAGAGAGTTATCAAAGTAGCAAAAAAGTGTGATCACTCAATCTTGATCCTACATAAAATTAGACTACTTACAGCTGATATGAGATCAGACTCCGAGATTTCAGAGTCTAGCAGAGTCGTTACTGTATTTAGAGCACACTTTTCAGCCAACTGTCTTTGGCGGAGTTCTTCTTCCACATGCTGTCTCTGTAACTCATATCTAAAAATAGTAACAATCAAACTTGGGATAAATACTAAGCAGTATCCAGCAAAAGCAAATTTCGGAAATTGAAATAGTTAGAAATTTAATTTGAAATAGCTAGCAAATACATCATTCACTCTATTATTTCATTAAATAACAATTTAGCTACAAAAAGAAAGTGTAATTGGCATAAAGTCACCATTTAAAGTCACATGACTTACCTCAAGCCTTGATTTGACCCTTTAGGCTTGGTTGAGTTTGAAGCCATTATGGCAGTTGTTGACTATACTAAAACAGAGACGTTCTGTACTCCAAAAGGAGATTAGCAAAAAATATTACAATTGGCAAAATTTAAGATAAGATAAGATTTTCATTTTTCTTTATTTACAAATTTAATTCAATGGTAATAGTAAGCATATAAATTACTTTCACATATAAGTTGTATAAATAATAAAAGCTAACCTCATGTTGAGCTCTATGGGGATACAATATACACATATCAAATTCTATAAGTATAACTATACTAATACTGTTTGTTTCTGATACAAAATATGATCAACTTTTAGTAAACTTGACTATGGGAATGTATGAAAACAGACATACTGAATTCATACTAACCCTTACTGACTTAATCATTATTATAGCATTTCATACAATTTCATTTTGACTTTAGCTATGCTTTTGCTATGTTTAATATCATAATCATAATGATAATAACTATGATTATGATAAGCATAGCAATGCCAATAGCATATCTATATTGATATTGATAAAATAATAATTTAATATATAAATATTGAGATTAAATTTAATAGTAATACAATACCGATGCAGAACTGTAAAATCTAATGTCAATAACTGAACATAAAAACAATGAATTGATTATCACTAGTAAGTGACCAACTCCTACTCTAAGAGTTAAAGCAACACTAACAGTAAAAGTAAGACTAAGTGTAACACGAAGTCGAACACTAACGGTAACAGTAACTGTAAGACTAAGAGACAGAGTGAGTCTAAGTGTAACTCATTAACTGTAAGATGACTGTGAGTGTAAGTAAAGTAAAAGTAGCGTCAAAGTTTTTTCTACACATTTAAAACGAAACACATATAATCTATTGCATTTACTATTTCGTGAACTTGTGACTAGGCCTATTATTTCTCACCATTCATTAAATTGAATTAATGTTACGTGTCTACTTTTAGAAATTACCTAAACTCTAAAGAGAACTCTTATAATTGAATCACTTCACAAAAATACAGCCCTGACCTTAGCAAAGACCTAATAGAATCATTGAACTGGAACTGTTATTTTCTAGTTCAATGGTTAGAATACAAGCTATAGTTGTGGAGTTGTCGCTCCAATTTTCGGCGTTAGATAACCCTTATTATTTGCAAGTGACTTTAAATTTATGACTGCTACATAAGAGAAATAATAATTATTAAATCACTTCATTTCATTAGTCAGTAAAAGGCGTCACTTATACGAAAATGCTGGGCATTTTAATAGTTGCATGAGAATTTATTCACTTAGAAATTACAGCATGTGCATACTAAATTTAAGCTCTTTAACTAGAATCTTAGTGTACAAGAGATAACAAGTTTACAGCATGTACACAGCTACCTTAGTTATATATTGCTCTCTCACATTGTATCCTATGTCATTGAATGCCATTGGTCACAAACAATAATTCTAAGCTACAGACTTACAGAATGCTCCAATGCAACAGTTTTGTGTCCAGAATATGTTATTATGATAAATAAAATATGTGTTATTTAAATGCATATCATCTGAAAACAACAGTTTGGTTAAATAAAAGACGTAACTAAACTATTTAAAAAATACAGATGACATAAAATATTGCACATAGTCGAAGTGTCTTCTATGAGACTATTAGAAAGAGAATTTGGTTTACAAATATCGAATGCGGACGCTCTAAAATTGCGCCACAAATAGTATTACAAATGCTAATAGAAGTGGGCCTCGCACAATATTTTTGATTTCATCTCACAAACTATTAAATAGACTGAATATAAGATACTAGTAACAGCTTAGTCATCTATACGAGATGCTTCTCTTTCCATGAAATATCTCCGAACTCCAGCAATGCCCTCAAAACATAAATCCTTTGGAGGTACCTTCAGTGCATGGCAATCAGCAAAGTGTAGTTCCTCTAACTTTTCCAAATTCAGTATAGCCTTGTCAAAGGTGCGCATTTTTACATTACCAGGAACAGAAAGAAATATTAGGTTGGTGAGGCTGTATATTGGAGGAGGCAGAATTTTCAAGTTGTTGAAGCTCAGGTCAAGATGCTCCAGTTTAGTTAGCCGGCTGAAACTAAAATCATAAACCAAATTAATTTTATGCATTTAGTTTTTACACCTGCTTCATTCTATATTCAACCGTGACTCAAGTCTAATAGAACGTAGTTTAAACTGAAATGGGGCGCAACTCCAAAATCATATATATTTATCTTTTAACTTGTCTTGTAATGGATAGTTAGGAGTTGACTTCCCAATACAGATAATTTTATGCATCTCCTATTAACTTCTGGGAAAACTTAAACAGTGAACAGAATTAGACTGTCCTTGGATACTATAAAAGCATCAAAACAGCCAATCAAGCATATCAACTATAAATAGAAGAACTAATCTCAAACCAGACTGTCATACACTTATTTTTAGTATTCAATATGACACATATTCTCTCACCTTTGTGGTAAATCGATAAGATCACACATAGTCAAGTCTAAATGTACCAACTCGGTAAGTTCACAGACAACCACAGGAAGTTGGTGGTTAGCAAACTTGTTTCGGGAAAGATATAGCTCTCTCAGGTTCTTTAATGATGAAAAACTACAAATAATTTCCATGTTGAGAATAAAAATTGGAGAGAAAATGGTTTAATTCACATTACTTCTAACCATTTGCATTAATTTGCATCTAGAAAAATGTTGAATAAGTATAATTATCTGAGTATGAAGTTGTGTAGGTTATGTGGATAAACTGATTGTACTAAGTGTGGATATATAGTAAGTGAATGAGACAAAACTCCAGCAATAGAGGAGAAAAATTGCACACAAGAAACTACCAAAAAAACAAGAAGCTGAAAAAGACAACAACAGAGTGAGAAAGAAACACATTGTGGGTTACTCAGTTCAATGACAACATTCAACACAGTGGTTAATGTGTCTTCATTAGTTGTTGTTAGATTTTTCCTTCTAGATTGTTCCGAAAAGACAGATGTGAAGCATAATTATGTGAGCATTATTGTACAGGAAGTAGCTTTGTACCCAGAAACTCACCTCCATGGTAACTCAGTAATATTCAACATTGGAAGGTAGAGGTGAGTGAGATTAGTCAACGAGGACACAACTTCTGGGTATCCTATATTAGTGCGGTTCCCTATTATCGACAGAACTTTGAGATGTTTTAAAGGAGCCAAACTACAACACAGAATACTTCAGTATTTGGAAACATCATTTCGTAACAGTCAAAGCTTTAAAAGTTAACTAACATTGACCTATATTTCTAGTTTGAGTTACCTGTAGTCAGCAAACTAATTGATTACCTAATACTTTACAACAGTAGAACTCTGTATTTACTGATGTTCATTACTTGAGCATTTAGCTAACGAACTGATTATATGCATTACTTGATAAAGAATTCTTTATTCATCAATATACTTATTATAGAATTTTGCAGCTTGAAATATTTTTTCAAGTTACAATTTTCAAAATCATTACATTCTAGAATGGCTTCGGACGGCATGAAAATACCGTTGCCTCACCTTTGCAGCTCTTCCTGAAGTTGAGGTAAAGTGCAGCGATCTAGGTAAAGCTCTTTGAGAGAGGTCAATTTAGAAAAGACATCAGGGAATCCACTAGTTCTGAACTCTGCATGGTATATTTCTAACTTACAGATTTCCTTACAGTGCTCTACACTATGCAAAAATACAAATCATTATCAGAAAACATACCAATCCTTAAGTACTCATAACTGACTTTTAGTTGGTTTACAGAATCTAAAACAGAGAATAACAGTTTACAAACAATACAGGACTTGACAGTCACTTACAATTCGGTCGGTAAGTAAATTAATATTCAAAACTGTGAGAAAAAAATAAAAAGACAGAAGAATCAAAAATAGCTTAAACACAATCAAAGTGACAATGGCCAGTGTTTGAGTGAACTTATTGATAAATAAATAAAACACTAGCTAGCTGTTGCAATAAACAAAGTCGCACTAACTTGCATGTTGCAAAAAAGTCATCAACTATAAATAAATGACTTACAAATCTATTTTAGGATCAGAACCAGCACACATATATATTCTGAGATGAGTGACACGGGGACAGATAACTTCCATATTAGGTGCCACACCTGTTACTTCAACATGCATATGTGTTATATAATTTGATCCAATATCTTGAAGTATGGCTCTGTAATCTTTAACAGGTTTCATATTTGAGCTCGAGTCAGACATGGTCTGAAATGGAGAGATTTCTGGAATCTCATTTTCACCAGAATGCCTATACCAAGCCAAGAATTCTGAAACAAAAAAATATTATAAACATTTTGAAACCAGCCTGATAATATTCAACACTAAAGGAAATGTTATAATACACCTTGTCCAGTTTCTTCAACCACCACGTCCACTGTGTTCACTTCATGGGTCGAATCTGTCATAGCTTAGGATGATGCTGAGATTGTATAGAAGTAGGGCTGACCCAGATCTCAAACTAGAGATAGTTTAAACTTCTACAAATTGCAAACATTAAATCATTGTTCTTAAAATTGTATAATTCAACTACCTTAATAGCAATAACAAAAAATTTCGAGTTTTGAATTATTAACAAACTTGGGAAATTCTCTAAGTTTTTATTCATAGCATTTTGGGTCTTACTTTACGATGTTTTTGATGTTGCTGATTTTGAGTGTTGAAACTATTTGATCTAATGAGACAAACTATCAATTATATTTATGTACAAATAAATATTATTATTATATACACTATGACTATACATGTTGGGGATGTTCGGAATCTAATATGATGGCTGTATCTAATAGCAATTCTATACATTTATAGCCAAAGTGAAAGGGCAAAGGCAAATGTAAATATATTTCAATGCAATAGTTTTTGAAACAACAACAGCATGTATTACATTTACTATAATAATATTTCATTATAAAAAAAATGTGCACTAAGATTGATAATATTGTTATTTACAGACTGAAGTATTAAAACAATAACACTCACAGTCACTGCAATTCAGTCACTTACAGATCGAGATACTTATACTAATACTCATACTCATAGTGATAGTGATAGTCACACTCATACTCATAGTCTTACTCACAGTAATAATCATGCGAAACCGTAATTCAGTTGCAGTTCAGTCGCATCTCCTAGAATCTAGATAGTAATAGTTATGCATTTTTCAACATATTTTTATAATGAGCATTAACTGTATTAGTATTACATTTTAAGATACTAAGAACAACCCATGATTTGCAGAGCTTCTACTTCATGCAATGAAGAATTTTGAAGTTCTGTGTCTACTAAATATAGCGTGAGGTTTCAATTAAAGCGCATACGCGCTGGGTTTAATAAAAATGACCGAGTCTACACTAATCAAAAAACATTGCTAAGCTAAAAGTGATTAACCAATTAAAAGCACTCAAAATCTTAAAATATTTGATCAACCAATTATATTTTTTGTTCTTTCAGCATTCCGGTTAGCGACCCCAATCTTTCTAATTATTTCAAAGTTCCAGGAAAAAGTTAAAACTTGAGTGTTAGCGGACAATTTTAGGTGGGCCAATGCAGATGCATATCATTTACCTTTATTGTAATGATATACTAAAAATAAAATCAACATGAAATTAGATAATTTTCAATACTAGTGCTTAAAATTCGTTTGACTGAAATCAACGTGCTAAAATTATTCACTTGACTTGCTGAGTTGTACTACGTCTACGGTCTACTACTACGTCTACTGTGAGTACTAGTGCTACTAGTACTAGTTCTAGAAGTATACCTAGTACAGTAGTACTACTTCTAGACACCACTTATTCTGCTAATTTCAATTTACAATAAGTATAAGTATAAGATTAATTCAATAATAATTGGTTGGATTTGAGACATTCACTTTCAGACAAGCTGTGGGTGTGGCTTACAGTTACTAATTTGCTGGCTATGCAATTTAATAACAATTTCATGGTCATTAGAATTAATTATATGTCTAAAATTACTGAAACTAGCTTAACTAAAACTTAAACTTAACCTTAAAATTACAATTAGTGCTACTATTAGACATCACTGTTGCTGTTAGCGTGGCTTTTAATTGTCCATTTTATTTTTCTGTTGAGAAGTTTTATTTTATGGCAACTATTTCAATTTTCATTATTATCTTACTCTATGCGTATACTCTATCTGTCAATTGGTAATATATTATAATTCAAATTCAATACATATTAGTACTTTTATTCTACCTATGCTTGGAAATTATAACAAATATCATAAATTTTATCATAATGATGATGCTAAATAATCAGAGTATAAAACTGCAAAAATTATTTATTCATTTACTTTGAATTATCATCCAGTTTATTAATAATATTACCTAGGTAGTGATACCTATTGTTTCTTTGATGAGCCTATCGAAGGAGCTATTTGGATTTGGATATGTCTGAAGTTGAAAGGCAACCAGGTAAAAATTTTACCATCAAAAAGCAAAATCTTGCAGCTTTTTAATTTTTTAAATTCTATTATACTTGTAAACTGTGATTATATTGCCCTCGTTCAAATAACAAATAGACAAACATGTTGGCTGCTGCCTACAGATTTATAAACAGCAAATGAAAAGTGAGTCTGACAAGTTTCCTTAGCCAAATATTAGAATCATTTATACTTAATTTTATGTGTTGAAAATGTTCAACCATTTCTTATATTATTGAAAATATTGTTAAAGTTTAAATAATATTACAATTATTATTTTTGTCATCACAACTTGTAGAATATGCTGTTATAATCGTATGCAGATATTTTATAAATACGTTATAAGGCTAATAAGCAATTGTTACTCAATGTTATGTCATGTAAAAAATGTTGTCAATACTAGGTTATTTAAAGAACAATAAACTGAATAGTTAATGCACTGCACTGGAATATTTTTTAATAATGATTATGCAAAGAAGGAAAAATTGATGCATTCAAGTTTCAACAATTGCAAATTATTTCTGCAGTGGCATGTGTTCTGTAGAGTTTCAGGTTTGGTATAGACATTCTGGCCAAGATGAAATTCCAGAGATACCCTCTAGAAACACAATCCTGGAAACCGGATATAATATGAAGACTGTTAAAGACTATAGAGCTATCCTTCGCAACATCCGGTCTAATTATATCACACACATGTATGTTAATGTGACTAATGTGGTACCCCCTCTAGAGGTCATTGCCCCACGACTCACCCATCTTAGAGTCTATTGCTTGGAGGTTGCTGAACGTAAATTAGATTGGTAAGCTTTTAAAGTATTGCTTTTCAAAAACTCATTTTAACATGGTTTCAGAGTTGTCTTAACATATTGGGCTGCAAAATTTCCTTGCTAAATTTATACATTGTCATTACTCTGTTATGTATCTTAGAAGTAAGAAAACTTTTAAAATAAGATTAAAGCTGATATACATGTATAGGTAATTTTGTTGTTTGTTTGTTAAAAATAAAATGTGTTTTTTTAAGGTTTTCCTTATAACATTTCATTGGCTTCTGAGAATGGCTTGCTCATTTATAAATCTCTTGCAACTGCTGGTGGGTCTAACATATCTTGTATATTTTTTTCTATGGTGAATAGTTTAGAGCACTGCAAAGAGCTGTATAAGCTAGAGATATACAATGCAGAGTTTCGAAGGAATGGTTTTCCAGAGGTCATACCTAAATTGACCTCTCTTAGAGAGATTATTCTCCGATCCTGTCGTGTTCCTCAACTTCCTGAAAGGTGAGTCACTCAAATCAGTCATTTCCCTTTGAAAAGCTGTTTTGGTGGATAATTTTTAGTTTGATATTTTAATATTACTACACTATAATATTTAGTTTTATGAGTCACTTGTGAAGACTATTGCGCCATTTTTTACATTCTAAGCGCTTCAACAGTTTCATTGAATTAATGAAGTAATTGGATAGAATAATTTGATTAATAATAGCAATAGTGATGACAGACTATAGACAGTTTACTGTGTTAGATAGATAGTTTTGGGTTATCTAGAAAATAATAAGACCGTAAAATATGCATAATAGTTCTACAAGGTCTATGAAAACAGTTGTTTTAAAGGGTATGCAAGGTGGTTCTATATAACACACAGAGTAGCCCTATATAGTCTACAACATAGTTCTATGTATTCTAAACATTACTCTATATAGTCTACAACATAGTTCTATGTAGTCTAAACATTACTCTATATAGTCTACAAAATAGCTCTATGTAGTCTAAACATTACTCTATATAGTCTACAAAATAGCTCTATGTAGTCTAAACATTATTCTATATAGTCTACAAAATAGTTCTATGTAGTCTAAACATTACTCTATATAGTCTACAAAATAGTTCTATGTAGTCTAAACATTACTCTATATAGTCTACAAAATAGCTCTATGTAGTCTAAAACTTGCTCTATATTTTTTATTAAATATATAACACAATAATTCAATGACATACTAAATGCTATTCTAATATGCTAAAATATGTCAAAACTTTTTTAATTATTATTTTCTTTTTCATCAGCTGGTCATCTTTAAAACATCTCAAAGTCCTCTATATCCATGGTGATGAGCTGACTGTGGGATACCCCGAAGTTGTCTCCTCTTTGACAACACTCACTGACCTACACCTTCCCATGTTTAACATCACTGAGTTGCCTTGGAGGTGAGACTGCTATTAATTATCCTTCTATAAGTGTGAATAATTTTATCTGACAAATAATTTAAACATAACCGTGTTTCATTGTTTGATCAATTTTACGGTGCTTGTAGTGTATCAGGTATATTTTCAAGATTACTTTTCAGTTAGCTTTTATATTATATTATATTTTATTTATATTATATTTTTAATAGTTTTTCATCATTGAAGAACCTGCAAGTTCTAGATATTTCATGGAATAAGTTCACCAACCACCAACTTCCTGTGGTTGTCTGTGAACTTACTGAGTTGGTGGATTTAGACTTGATGAAATGTGATCTTATTGATCTACCACAAAGGTAAGACATTGTATTTATCACTTTGATCATTTTATTGTATATTGAGTATATTGTTTTATTATTGTTGTAACAATTTATGGATTTGTGAGTAGTTATTTCAGTAAGCTGTCATCTCATGAACTGAAGAAAGTTTTGACAATATTACTACTTTTGAGTTGACCATGTTATTACAGTTTTTATGTGTTAAACTGTGCAACTGGTTCAAAGCAATTCCCAAGGCATATTTTAAAAAGAGTAACACATTTTTTTTCTATCTAAATCAATTTAATTATTAAATAGGAAATTTTAGAATTAAAAGTTCAATTTTTAAACAGATAAAAAAGCTGAAATCTTTTTTAATTTTAGTTTCAGTCGACTGACGAAGCTGGAATCTTTGAATCTCAGTCATAACAACCTAAAGATCTTACCACCTCCAGTGTACCGTCTCACTAACCTAAGATTTCTCTCTATACAAGTGAACTTTGAACTTCACACTCTTGACAAAGCTATACTAAACCTGCATCACTTAACAGATCTGTACTTTGACAATTGCCCAGCTCTAACGTGTCCTCCTTCAGACCTGTATCCAGAGGGTATCGCAGGAATTCGAAGATATTTTATCGAGAGAGAGGAGACTGACTATATATAATAAGCTCAACAATCAGCGTTTATGTTTTTAAATTATTTATTTTTTAGAAATTGTGCCATAATCAAAATTATCTTACACTGCAATGATGTTTTCTATTGAAAATATTTCACGACATAATATATAACACTTTAAAAAACAGCATAAGTTTCATATTTAACTTGGTTTGAATTTTCTGATGGTACAAAAGTATTCTAGTCAAGTTGTTGAAAGTCATTAGTGAAAGTCTCATTGGCAACTTTCCAATAATTAATGTCTGAAGACTGAAATGCAAGAAAACTTTGGGAGTAAAATATTAGTAAAGTGACCTTTACTGGTTAGATCATAGATGTCCACGAAGCACTATTATTATTGTCGTTGACAAAACAGTGCTAAGCATTGAGACAGGAAGCTTATGTCAACTCAATAGTTGCACCATTATTGGAAAATTCAATTCAGCTAGACAGATATTTGAACAAACAATTATTAACCAACGTCAGCTTTGCAGATGTGTTACGACTTTCCTTTCTTAGAGTTATACTGCACCTGGATCTAACCACATGGCTTTATTTACACTTTTCCACGATCTGTGAAAGTAGGCGTGGCTTCACAGGTTCCTGCTATTTCGTGCAGCTTGCACTCAGCAATTTGACGATATTTTCAATACTGCTAGTTCGTTACTTTTACCTACAAGTTACCGAGTTAACTGCCAAGCTACTAAATACTAGAAGCAATAGTAGTAGGAGTATCTACTTGACTAATTATTGGTATAATTTATTAAAGATTAGGAGTTGATATGCATGCCAGCTTCGAATCTCTAATTAATTAATTTAATTTAATTGAAAAATCATTTTAATTTTTCTAAGAATGATATTCATATTGTAGTTGAGAGTCAGAGTAACTGTAAGAGCCAAAACTCAAAGTGAAAGTGGCTTTACCTCAGTTGAGGTAGGACTTCCGCAGCAACTGGAAAGTCTACAGGGAAGCCTCTAGTGAAAACTTACATTAGACAAGGGTTAGCACTAGTTACAGCATTTGGTGTTTTGTAATTAGTTATTATATTCTCCGTGCATTTCACGAATTGTTCGTGGTAGAAAACTAGTGTGGAATAAGTTTTTCCTAGATGATATAGAGATAAGCTCTCCTCTGGCAGCCGCTCGTTCCCTGTCTTCAATTATTTTGTCATAGGCTCTGGATAGAGATTGGTGTTGATCCTCATTTTGAAGAATTCGGGTCAATAAACACAATCGATGATTTTTTCGTCTGTCTTCCAGCGACCGGAGTCCTGACTTATCCCTCGCCTCAGAAACACTGTCAGCACGTCCCTTCATATTGCTTATGAACCGTATGGCACTGTTCTGGACCAGCTCTATATCATGCACCTTACATCTAACCGCAGGATCCCAAACCACATCTGCATAATCAAGTATAGGCCTATACATAGACTTGTATAAGCCAATAGCTTAGCATCTTTTGGGGCATCATACATCAAATGCTTGATGCCGCCAAGAATTTTCCGGGACTTGGTACACTTGTTATTTATGTGTTGAGCAAATTTCAGGTTTGACTGGATGGTTACCCCAAGGTATTTAGTGCTTTGTACCCATGCAAGGCATGTGGTATCGAGTTTGTAGTGTGATATAGGGGTTACCTTACCAAAATTAATTGCTTGGCATTTCTGTTCATTGAAGGGCATTTTCCATTTTAGAGACCACTCATATACAGCGTTAATGTCAGTTTGGAATAGTTCTGCATCCTTAGTGGTGTTCACAGTTTGGTAAAGTAGAGTATCATTAGCATAGAGGCTGACTTTACATGAAAACAAATCCGGAAGATCATTTATATAGCACAAAAACAGGATTGGGCTTAGCACAGATCCCTGCGGCACTCCTGAGGTTACTCGGCACTTTTGAGAGCTTGCCCCTCTAAGTACAACAGACTGCTGTCGGTCGGAAAGAAAATTGAGTATCCAGTTAAGGAGGTATCCATTTATACCCGGTATCTCTTGCAATTTTTGGAGCAACAGAAGGTGAGGTACCTTGTCAAAAGCCTTTTTGAAATCCATAACTAGTGCATGGGTAGTATGCCCTTCATCGGCTGCTTTTACTAGGTCATGGTAGGTAACACACAGTTGAGTTTGGCAGGACAGTCCTCTCCTAAAACCATGCTGTCGATGGTGAAGCACACTGTCAAGCTTTTCATTGAGGTGATGAAGCACGATGTGCTCCATCATTTTACAGGGAATACTTGTCAGGGATACGGGCCTATAGTTGTTTGGCTTTGCCTTTGCCTTCAATCTTCGATAATCAGAATCGTAACAAATGATAACTTAAATTTCGAGAAAATTTACTTCATGCTTGAAATTTGTACAGCAGTTTGGTTTTCATTTTGTTATTTGTAGAAGTTTCATGCAACTATTCTTTTTGTAGTTGGAGATCTGGATTAGCCATATTTTTATACTGTCTCAGCATCATTCTAAGCTATGACAGATTCGACCCATGAAGTGAACACAGTAGGGGTTGAAGAAAATCCACAAGGTGTATTATAACATTTCCTTTAGTGTTGAACATTATCAGGCTGATGGCAAAATGTTTATAATATTTCTTTGTTTCAGAATTCTTGGCTTGGTATAGGCATTCTGGTGAAAATGAGATTCCAGAAATCTCTCCATTTCAGGCCACGTGGGACTTGAACTCAAATATGAAACCTGTTAAAGATTACAGAGCCATACTTCAAGATATCGGATCAAATTATATAACACATATGCATGTTGGAGTAACAGGTGTAGCACCTAACATGGAAGTTATCTGTCCCCGTGTCACTCATCTCAGAATATATATGCCCTCTAGATCCGATGATGATATAGCTTTGTAAGTCATTTATTTGCAGTCGATACATGTTTTGAATCATGCAAGTTAGTGCGACTTTGTTTATTGCAACAGCTAGCTGGTGTTTTATTTATTCGTCAAACCATTGTCGCTTTGATTGTGTTTAAACTATTTTTGATTATTCAGTCTTTCTAGTTTTTTTTTACAGTTTAAGTATTTTTCTTACTGACTGAATTGTAAGGGACAGTTACTCTCCATCTTAGATGCTTTGAACCAATTAAAACTCTGTTAGGAGTATTTTAGGATTGGTATGCATTCCAATGATGGTTTGCCTGTGATGTATTTTTGCTTAGTATAGAGCACTGTAAAGAAATTTGCAAGTTAGAGATACAAAGCACAGACTTCAGCACTAACGGATTCCCTGATGCCTTTTCTAAATTGACCTCTCTCAAAGGACTTTACCTATTTGGGTGCGTTTTGCCTCAACTTCCAGAAAAGCTGCAAAGGTGATGCAACAATTTTTTATGTCGTCTTAAAGCGCTCTATAATTTAATGTTTTTAAAAATTGTAACTTGAAGTAAATTTGAGCTTTAAAATTTTGTCCCAAATAATACATTTATGAAAGTAGAACTCTATATTTCATAATTAAATGCGGGGAATATAAACTTTTGCTGCTGTATTCATTTTCAAGGCAGTCAAAACAAGTCCAGTTATAAAGAAGTTATGCTAACTTTCATAGTATAAGTGTTTCCAATCACTGAATTTTATTTTTATGTTGTAGTTTAGCTTCTTTGAAACATCTCCAAGTTCTTTCTTTACGGGTATGCCGCACCAATATAGGATACCCAGAAGTTGTGTCCTCGTTGACTAATCTTACTCACCTCTACCTTTCAATGTTGAATATCACTGAGTTACCATGGAGGTCAGTTTCTGGATACAAAGCTACTTCCTGTACAATAATGCTCACATAATTATGCTTCACACCTCTCTTTTCGGAACAATCTTGAAGGAAAAATCTAACAACATCAACCGCTGTGTTGAATTTTGTCTTTGAACTGAGTAACCCACAATGTGTTTCTTTCTCACTCTGTTGTTGTCTTTTTCAACTTCTTGTTTTTTTGGTAGTTTCTTGTGTGCAATTTTTCTCCTCTATTGCTGGAGCTTTGTCTCATTCACTTACTATATATCCACACTTAGTACAATCAGTTTATCCACATAACCTACACAACTTCATACTCAGATAATTATACTTATTCGGCATTTTCTATATGCAACTAAATGCAATTGATTAGAAGTAATGTGAATTAAACAATTTTCTTTCTAATTTTTATTGTCAAGATGAAAATTGTTTGCAGTTTTTCATCATTAAAGAACCTCCGAGAGCTGGATCTTTCCCGAAACAAGTTTGCTAACCACCAACTTCCTGTGGTTGTCTGTGAACTTACCGAGTTGGTACATTTAGACTTGACTAGGTGTGATCTTATTGATTTACCACAAAGGTGAGAATACGTGTCATATTGAATACTAGGTTCTTGGCTTAATTCTGTTCACAGTTAAATAGGTTTTCCCAGAAGTTAATAGGAGATGAATAAAATTATCTGTGTTGGGAAGTCAACTCCTAACTATCCATTACAAGACAAGTTAAAAGATAAATATATATGATTTCGGAGTTGTGCCCCATTATAGTTTAAACTACGTTCTATTAGACTTGAGTCACGGTTGAATAAAGAATGGAGCAGTTATGTGAACTAAATAAATAAAATTGTTTGGTTTATGATTTTAGTTTCAGCCGGCTAACTAAACTGGAACATCTCATCCTCAACTTCAACAACTTAAAAATTTTGCCTCCTCCAATATACAGCCTCACCAACCTAATATGTCTTTCTGTTCTTGGTAACTTCAAACTGCGCACCTTTGACAAGGCCATACTGAATTTGGAAAAGTTAGAGGAACTACACTTTGTTGATTGTCATGCACTGAAGGTACCTCCAAAGAATTTACGTTTTGAGGGTATTGCTGGAGTTCGGAGATATTTCATGGAAAAAGAAGCATCTTGTATAGATGACTAGGCTGTTACTAGTATCTCATATTCAGTCAGTTTACCAACTCGTGAGATAAAATCAAATATATAGTGCGGGGCCCAATTCTACTAGCAATTTTTGTAATGTCATTCGTTGTAGCGCAATTTTAGAGTGACACAGAATTCAACTTCATGCTAAATTATTTATACAATTACATTTTAATTATTTTTCTTCTACAAAAGAGGGAGACATCTTCTAAGGCTATGTGCAATATTTTCTGTTATCTAGACTTTTGAAGTTAGTTTGTGTTTTATTTAACCAAACTGGTGTTTTCAAATGATATGCATTTAATAAACACGCAACCTCATTTAAAATGAATTTATAATATAAATATAATATAATATTTTAATAATAATAGTTACATTATTAATATCTTGCCCAACAAACATTTGAAGTGTTCATGTGCAAGCAATCAGGGTTGTCTACTACGGAAAATCGTGGCGACAACTCTGCAACTATAGCTCGTATTATGATAGTTTGATCAGGTCTTCGCTAAGGTTAGGGCTACATTATTGTGAAGTGATCGAATTTTAAAAGAGATTGTCTTCAGGTGGTTTCTGGACGTCTAATATCAATTTTTGAATGGTGAGTACTAATAACTAATAAGCTGTATCACAAGCTCACAATATAATAAATCTAATAATAATGGATTATAATTTGTGTTTCGTTTCAAATGTGTTGAAAAAATTCGACACTGCTTACCTTTACTTTTAATTTTAGTTTTACTTGTAGTGAGAGTTGTACTACTACTAGTACTACTACTACTACTAGTACTACTACTACACTACTACTAGTACTACTACTACTAGTACTACTACTACTACTACTAGTACTACTACTAGTACTACTAGTACTACTAGTACTACTGCGACGGCGACTGCTACGTCGACTACTACGTCTACTAGTAGTAGTACAGTAGTAGTAGTAATAGTTGTAGTCATACTCATGGTCCTACTGATAGTGATAGTCATAATGATACTGATACTCATTGTGATTGACCTGGAGTTTGACGCAGTTTCACTTTCAGTTTGCGCCAATCGTTATTATTATAATCAATAAATTTAATAACTATAACTATAAGACTAATCTTTATCTTGAGTTTACTTAAAAACCATAATATAATGCTCATGAAAGTTTACTCCTTAAATCATTGAAAGCATATTTGATTGCTAGTTGCTCCATGCTAATTTTGTTGAAAAAGTTTCTGTCATGACTGGGTAAGAAATTGCTAATAAAAAGTTATTAATGTAGTTACTTGACTTACTTGACTTACTTGAAGATGCAATCACGTTAGACCACTATATTAGTGTAAGCGACGTGCCTCGTTTGGTGAACAGAATTATTAAATGTAGTTAATACTTTTATCGCATAAGTGCAGTTCTGTTTTAAGACTTTGGTGCCAGTACAGGGCCTTATGAGTCCTGTCTGTGAGCGGCATTTGATGTTATTTTCATATCACGTATTGTTCTGGGTAGGAAGCTGGCATGAAATAGTGAGGTGTTAGTTCTAAAAGTGGTGGGCATGCCATTTGACTGGGACCTGGTGGTAACTGATGTAGTGGGCTGATCGATGAGGTGTTCATACGACTTTGAGAGTGAAGGATGATATTCCTCTTTGGCCAGGATCCGCATCAAGAGACTAAGTCGTAGGTCTTTGCGCCTGTTTTGCAGGGGGGTTAATCCAAGCCTAGATCTTGCCTCATCTGAGCCAACCCTGCCTTTAATACCTGCCACAAATCTCACAGCCTGCTCTTGCACTTGCTCAATATCTACTACAGCCTTCTTGGAGCTCGGGTCCCACACAGCAGCAGCATATTCTAGGTGAGGACGACACAGGGCTTTGTATGCTATTAACTTCGCCTTTTCTGGTGCCCAATACAGTGCCCTTTTAATCATCCCGAGTTGTCGTTTTGCTGTGAGTAATTTCTGCTGGATATGCATGTCGAACTTCAGGTCTGATTGTATTGTGACACCAAGATACAACGCGTGGTCAACAACTGCGAGAGTCTGGCCTCCAAGTGAATAGTTATGTGTGAATTTTTTGTTACTAAAGATGATGATCTTGCTTTTTTTCACATTGAAAGACATACCCATCCTACATGCCCAGGAGTCCAAAGAGTTCAGGTTGTGCTGAAAACGGGCTGTGTCCTGCTGGCTTGTGATGGTCTGGTACATTAAGGTGTCGTCTGCAAATAGGGCGACTGGGCAATCTACCTCGTTTGGAAGGTCATTGATAAATATCAGGAAAAGCACAGGCCCGAGAACTGATCCCTGAGGTACCCCTGACGAAACTGGGAGACTGCTTGACACCTTACCATTAAGTATCACCCGCTGGGACCTATCAGTAAGGAAGTTATGTATCCAGTGAAGTATATGTGTGTCAATTGTTCCGATCCTGGAGATTTTTTCCATTAGAAGTGCATGCGGCACCTTGTCAAAGGCTTTTGTGAAGTCAAGCACCGCAGCATGAGTGCTCAAGCCTTTATCTGCCGCACTGAGAATATCATGCATGGTGGCACAGAGTTGTGTCTCACATGATAGCCCTTTTCTAAAGCCGTGCTGTCTGCTGTGGAGGAAACCATCTATTTTCTCTAGTAAAATACCAAGAACAATGTGCTCTAGTAGCTTACATGGAATGCTAGTTAGGGAGATTGGCCTATAGTTATTGGCAGAGCTCCTGTCACCACTCTTGAAGATAGGGGTGACATTGGCAGATTTCCAACTGTCAGGGAGTTCACCATGCTGTAGGGACTTGTTATAGATCTGGGTCAGGCATTCTGCAGTCAGATGTGTATCAATTGTAAGGTCAGCTTTACGTAGTTGGTCTGGCCCTGGAGCTTTCCCATTTTTAAGGCCTGCCAGTAGCTTCTTCACTCCCTCGATTTCAATATGGGTCGTGGGTTCATTAGCATGTGTCTTTGGTAGCTTTTGAAGCTGGTGTCCACTGTTGAATTGCTTGTGAAAGTGGTTATTTAGGATATCTGCACACTCCACGGCATCATCTGTGGACGAGTTGTTTGGCTTGGTTAGACGAATGAGCTGTTTACTAGTTCGCGTACCCTTTAGGTGTTTGTAAAATGGTCTGCAGTTGCCTTCAGCCAGAGGTTTGCATATGCGTGACTCTAAATATGCCTTCTTGTGCTGTCGCATATTTTTCTTTGCCTGCTTTCTGTACTGCGCATATAACTTATGATCAAAAGGGTCACCTGTCTTTTTAAATCTGTTATATAGGGAACGCTGCTTTTTAACCATTTTCCGGCTATCCTGGTTAAACCACATTGGTTCAGCATCGTTTGGTGATCTCCGAGTTTTCTTGGGAACATACTTATTAACTGCTTCCCGTAGACCTGCTGTGAAAAACTCCCACATTGCATTGACATCATCTAAATCTGAGAGTTTATGTTTGATTTCCTGCAGAGTGTGCTGAAAGCTGCCAAGGTCAACCTCATTGTACGCTTTAAATGTCAGGTTTAAATTGAAGTCCCATTTCAAAGTTATACTAATTAAATTCAATGTGCAGCTATCATTATTTTACCTAACTATTGAACTAGATTTATGCAATTGGTATCATTGTGAATATTGGCCATAAGCTATTACTGCAGATTATGATTTTGTATGACATTCTCATTCACTTGAAATGATTTCATTGCCTGGTTAATTGTACATTTAAAAACATCTGTACTGTTTGAGCAGGCTTCAATCCAGTTTCTCAGTTGAAGTTTTCACCAAAGACTAGTTGGCTGAGAAGATGCCAATATTCAATGATGTATCCCAACTATCACTGCTTTTGGAAAATGTAAAAAGAAGACCTGACTTGTACAATTCTGATGATCTCCGGCCGTCGAGAAAGGAAATTTTGTTACGGCAGCAGTTATGGCAGGAAGTAGCTAATATTGTCGGAGAGTCAGGTTCGTCAGCCATTGCAAGATACTCTTACTGTTTCCTGCTTTTTATGAACTCTTGTCTTTCCTGTACCTGAAGTTGTAGAATCTGTTTCAGTCGATGATTGCAGAAGAACTTGGCAGAAGATGCGAAGGGTTTACAAAAAAGAGTTTGCTACTGGTGGTAGCACTTGGATGTGGATGGATAGCATGGCCTTTTATCAACCATATATGTATTCAGTCACCGAAACAAGGTACTTGTCACTGTAATAAGGTACTTGTTACTGTAAAAAGTTACTTGTCACTGAGACAAGGTGCTTGTTACTAAAACAAGGTACTTGTTAAGAAAACAAGGTGCTTTTCACTTTGGCATTTACTCCTTTATAGGTTTTTACTGTGGTGGAAACTAAATTTATGGTTACGCTACACTATATTATAAATAGGTTTATTTGCCTCAAGTCTTTGTAGCTATACATTATTTTTTTCTAGGAGTTTTATATAAACAATTTTTAGAGACTGCCTAATTTTTTGTCAAACATTATTTTAACTCTAGTATTTTTCCCTCACTTTCATTTATCTGCTTTGGTCCAATCAGTGATTCTTGCTACCGTATCTTTGCTTTAGACTTTTAGAGGATTTTGATCTGTCTGACGAAGAGCCTCTGCAGAACAAACAGACGCTGTCTGTTCTATGTCTGTCTACTCCATCGGCGGGCCGGCAGGAGAAGAAGGCACCAGGTGGCGTAATACTCTACTGCTACTACTACTACTAGTACTACTACTACTACTAGTACTACTACTACTACTACTACTAGTACTACTACTACTACTAGTACTACTACTACTACTACTACTAGTACTACTACTACTACTGCTACTGCTACTATTACTACTACTACTACTACTACTGCTACTGCTGCTACTACTACTACTTCTAGTACTACTACTACTACTACTACTACTGCTACTACTGCTACTGCTACTATTACTACTACTACTACTACTACTGCTACTGCTGCTACTACTACTACTACTAGTACTACTACTACTACTACTACTACTACTACTGCTACTACTACTACTGCTACTATTACTACTACTACTACTACTACTGCTACTGCTGCTACTACTACTACTTCTAGTACTACTACTACTACTACTGCTGCTACTGCTACTACTAATACTGCTGTTGCTACTGCTACTACTAGTACTGCTGTTGCTACTAATACTACTAGTGCTGCTACTACTAGTACTGCTGTTGCTACTAATACTACTAGTGCTGCTACTACTAGTACTGCTGTTGCTACTACTGCTACTACTGCTACTGCTACTATTACTACTACTACTACTACTACTGCTACTGCTGCTACTACTACTACTTCTAGTACTACTACTACTACTACTACTACTACTACTGCTACTACTGCTACTGCTACTATTACTACTACTACTACTACTACTGCTACTGCTGCTACTACTACTACTACTAGTACTACTACTACTACTACTACTACTACTACTGCTACTACTACTACTGCTACTATTACTACTACTACTACTACTACTGCTACTGCTGCTACTACTACTACTTCTAGTACTACTACTACTACTACTGCTGCTACTGCTACTACTAATACTGCTGTTGCTACTGCTACTACTAGTACTGCTGTTGCTACTAATACTACTAGTGCTGCTACTACTAGTACTGCTGTTGCTACTAATACTACTAGTGCTGCTACTACTAGTACTGCTGTTGCTACTACTGGTATTGCTGTTATATTGCTTCAATAAGTAAATAAAATCAAAAAGTGAGGTTCTTTATGTTCATCATCTTATCTGTGACCAGGTTCAAAAGGTCGAAAAGGCTACGCAGCCAAGTCTACGTGTCAACTTCCAACATTGAAGTCAGGTAAAAGGTCTCGCTCTCCCGGGAGTGTTTCTTCTAGAAGTGGCGCTGTGTCGCCACACTCCAGCAGCTCGCTTTCTAAAACCTCGAGGATTCGATCTCCAGCTGCTCCGGAACGCAAGGCAACTTCTCAAAACAGGTATAAAAATATAACTCAATATTAGCTCAACTATCGGGAGTAATCCTCTCTATTTATCATACTGCACTCCCATAGTATTACTTTAGCATATGTAAGTTTAGTATTACACTGAAAGTTTCTAAGAAAAGAAGGAGCAACCCTAGTCAGGCGGCAAGAGCTCCGCAAAGTCGTGGGTTTGAATCCCTGCAGTGTCTTTGCTGGTGTCACGCTCGCTCCTGTGTTCTTATAACCTGATGAAATGGGCACAACCGCTGCATTTCCAAGCTTTACATTATGCGACTGGATTTTTCATTCCATCTTTAAAAACAGTGGCATTGAATAAACCGAAACCATAAGTTCATAAAAACCACAACCACAAATGCATCCATTTGCGTAATACAAAATAATGGAACGCAGCAATGAGATAGCTTGTAAGAGTTTGCTAACCAATGAGATAGCTTGTAAGAGTTTTGTAGCCTAAGTATCTTCTGTAGACTTTCACACCGGGTGTCACCACCTACAGCCTCAACACCGTCTGCCCCTCCTACAGCTGGTACAGAGTCTAAGAGGGATTTCATCAACATGACGGAGTACCACTTTGTCTGCTGCTTATTGGAGATGCTCGAAGATGTTCCCCAAGGCAAAAGAAATTTCGTCAAAGCGAAGCTAATGGCTGAAATAGCTAACGCCTACCAGCAGTAGTCTGAGGTACGTGTACAAAGGTACATACAACTAGACCATGACTCGGCAAGCTATTTCTCAGACTATAATGTAGTGTTGACTCCTAGAACTCTAGTCTATAAAATAGTTTACTTCTCAATTGGACAAAATGACAAATTAGTGTGAGAAAAGAATTTTTATTTTCCATGTAAATATCCTGTAGCTTTGTATTATTTTACAGTTTTTCAATCACAAAACTATTTTTTTTTAAATTTGCACTGCCTCTGGATCCTTTTTAAAGTTTTTAGTGTTTATCAAGCTTTTAGTATGATTTTTAATTTTTTCAAGCATTTACAATAAAATTCACAGCTACCATTCCTTTATGAAATTACTGTACACAGTTGTGTTTCTTCTTTATTCTGTACACAACGGCGTTTATAGTTTGAATGTAGCTATGTTTCCCTTGTCACAGTGATGATTGGAATAATTTAAGCTTGACTTTTTTCAGTTTTAGTCACAGTCCTGTTTGAGCACGCTCAGCAAAAGGTGGATTAAAATTTGCTAAAAACTTAATTGAATCTCAATGTTTTTATGCTTTGCTACAAAAAACAAGCAATAAGTTTGTATTGTTTCTAAGAATATACCTTGAATAAGCAGTTTCATTTTGCTGGACAGAAATACGATCATGGAAAGGTTGTTTCGCAGTAACAGAATTAAACAATCCTATTGGTCAGTGAAAGAATATGTTTGCTGCCTTACTTGTCTCTTGGTGCTGACCCTATCAAGCCCCGAGTCATGTTGCTAAATAATATTATGGAGTTATTTCTCCCTGCTAATCACTGCAACAGCTCATTAGCTTTAATTTCCTCACCATAGTTTAGTAGATTCTAAAACCAAATTATATTTGAAATAGTAAATATGACCATATTCAGTTGTGAAGGGTTGTCTACTCCACGCTGGTCCATCGACATTGCTAACTCATATGATTGCAGCTTATAGAGCTATTGGTTTATAAATGTCAAAGTTGTCCATTTGGAGAGAAGAATTTTTTTAACAAGGGCTTGAAAAATCCAAACACTAAGATAATCTCTCTTTGCTAGAAACACAAAACTCTGCTATGGTACAGCACCAGCGCCAGTTCCACTCACAAAGTAGCACATCATAACTACCGTAATCTAATTAACATATGCATTAGTAACTATTACATTAACAAACTTCGGATTAATAAAATATTTGACCTCGCATAACTCGTAACAGCATACACACTGTGTGGACCCTAGGGTCGGTCTACAGTAGGTGCTGAGGCTAGATCTCAATTGGCTGATGCAGTACTCTATTTAATTAGCATGCATGACAGCTTATTTCACATCAAATACATGTGGCAATGTAAATCAATAATTATCAATAGTATAGTAATACTGAGATGGTGATAGATACATAATGTGTTAGCATCCATGAAGCGCACATGAAAGGATACATTGTAATTCTCTTTCAATGTCACACAATGAAATTTATTTGATTTCTTCTTTTTCAAAGCTTCAGTTGCTGCCTTTCGTGCTGTGAGCTATGCAGCAGCTGTTTGCTGTTGTTACATAACAGATTGAAGGCATTGTCAGGGGTGAGTAGTTTACTGTCTAGGAGTGGAGAGATTCAACAGGGGGTGAGTAGTTTACTGTCTAGGAGTGGAGAGATTCAACAGGGGGTGAGTAGTTTACTGTCTAGGAGTGGAGAGATTCAACAGGGGGTGAGTAGTTTACTGTCTAGAAGTGGAGAGATTCAACAGGGGGTGAGTAGTTTACTGTCTAGGAGTGGAAAGATTTCCGAGTCACAAAGGGGTGTTTACTAAATCATGTGATAGCAGTGTTATAGAAACTTTGTTTAATAATGTAAATGGTAATGGAGAAAATATAAGTAGGTGAATAAAACAATTACGTGTAATATGTTTATATATTATATGTAGGTATACTTAAGTTATTAGTTTTTTAAATTTTCTTGCTTTTCTTGCTCCTATACAGCATCATCCAATAAAGATCTTGCTGTTGTTTTTACTTTTGATTATCAACCATCACAAACTGACCAATAATGTTAGTTTAAATCAACTTTTACTAATTTTGAAGTGATATTCAAGAAGTTAAAGTGAGGAAACTTTAAAAAGTTGTAGTGCCATGGCTTTTTATTAATATGAGGAATAGCCCCCCCCCTCTTCCCAAACATAAGTAACATATATTTCTAGATCTTACCAGTTCTAATTACTCCAACTCAATCTATGTTGAGAATTCAGTGTATTACATTAGGTTCAAGTGGCCACTTGTTTATAATGCAACATTGTAATTGTATGCAATTTTAATATAATGTGAAATAGGTTATAACAGTGGTCATGGGAGTAGTACACCTTATTTTCCATTATGAAAATAATTTATCTAGATTTGATGAAAACTAAACACATTTATTTCGACTTCTACTCTAAGCTATAGCTCGTAATTTAGTTATACTAAACTTATAATTCGAAGTAATTGATTAGCATTTTGTTTATTACAGCTAATTTTTGAGGAGTTGAGTATAAATGAAGATGTTGCGGGTGGTTGTCTTCACTTTGATGATTAATCTACTCAAGTTCTCAGGTTAGTTACTAAGGCTATACAGTACACGTTCCATACACTTTCCTTGCTTACTAAGGCTAATCAATTCTGTGATAGAATGATGAAAGATATATTTGTGAAGACTTGGGGTTTGCTAGCAATAATACACTGAGTGGCAAATTTCTAATTCACGAATTACAAATTTTTATTTATTAAATTTGTGAATTACCAGTTAAAATTAAAACCTCCCAGAATATTAAATGTTCTAGGAGGTTTCATTGCATTCCCCTTTGTAATAAAGGTTTTCTTTGTCAAGTTTCTTTTCGAACTTTTTGTCAATTTACTCTGTTGTGAGAAAAGCTGTGAAGTTGAATTTCAATGTTTCGTACTTTAATTAGATAATATTGCAACTGATTCCTCATAATTACTTTCAACTGTTAAAACTATCTTCTAGACACATATTGGTTTTTGGTATTGATCTCACCAGCTTTGTTCAGCGGTTAGAGATTTCTTCAAATAAGAATCCCTGAGGTAGTTCTTTAATTTCCTGTCTAAGGGAGAGTTCAATAAACTGTATTCTTTATTTAAATAATCTATTGAAAATTTGAACTTTGCAAATGGATGTTATATCCGTCCCTTGAAGGAAAGATATTCACTTTTTGCATGAAATTAAACTGAAAAAAAATATTACAAAATGCTTTTCATAGGGAGGAATAAACGAAATCAGATGACAGATATTTAGCAGTTCATGTAGGATAAGGGAAGGAGAATTTTAATAGGACCACCATTGCTGGAGACAACGCATTATTATAAGGAATTAATTATAATAAATTCTATAACAAGGTGTGGCCAAATGAGCAAAAATTCTATCAAATTTTCCCGCTGAAATATTTTCTGCAAAACTGTGTTAGTTCTAAGCAACTGCTTCATTCCAATATCTATAGTTTCTCTCTCATACCTGCAGTCTCTCTCTCATATCTATAGTCTCTCTCTCTCATACCTATAGTCTCTCTCTCATATCTATAGTCTCTCTCTCATATCTATAGTCTCTCTCTCATATCTATAGCCTCTCTCTCTCATATCTATAGTCTCTCTCTCATATCTATAGTCTCTCTCTCATATCTATAATCTCTCTCATATCTATAGTCTCTCTCTCTCATATCTATAGTCTCTCTCTCATATCTATAGTCTCTCTCTCATATCTATAGTCTCTCTCTCATATCTATAGTCTCTCTCTCATATCTATAGTCTCTCTCTCATATCTATAGTCTCTCTCTCATATCTATAGTCTCTCTCATATCTATAGTCTCTCTCTCATATCTATAGTCTCTCTCTCATATCTATAGTCTCTCTCTCATATCTATAGTCTCTCTCTCATATCTATAGTCTCTCTCTCATATCTATAGTCTCTCTCTCATATCTATAGTCTCTCTCTCTTATCTATAGTCTCTCTCTCATATCTATAGTCTCTCTCTCATATCTATAGTCTCTCTCTCATATCTATAGTCTCTCTCTCATATCTATAGTCTCTCTCATATCTATAGTCTCTCTCTCATATCTATAGTCTCTCTCTCATATCTATAGTCTCTCTCTCATATCTATAGTCTCTCTCTCATATCTATAGTCTCTCTCTCATATCTATAGTCTCTCTCTCATATCTATAGTCTCTCTCTCATATCTATAGTCTCTCTCTCATATCTATAGTCTCTCTCTCATATCTATAGTCTCTCTCTCATATCTATAGTCTCTCTCTCATATCTATAGTCTCTCTCTCATATCTATAGTCTCTCTCTCATATCTATAGTCTCTCTCTCATACCTATAGTCTCTCTCTCATATCTATAGTCTCTCTCTCATATCTATAGTCTCTCTCTCATATCTATAGTCTCTCTCTCATATCTATAGTCTCTCTCTCATATCTATAGTCTCTCTCTCATATCTATAGTCTCTCTCTCATATCTATAGTCTCTCTCTCATACCTATAGTCTCTCTCTCATACCTATAGTCTCTCTCTCATATCTATAATCTCTCTCTCTCTCTCATATCTATAGTCTCTCTCTCATACCTATAGTCTCTCTCTCATATCTATAATCTCTCTCTCTCATATCTATAGTCTCTCTCTCATATCTATAGCCTCTCTCTCATACCTATAGTCTCTCTCTCTCATATCTATAGTCTCTCTCTCATATCTATAGTCTCTCTCATATCTATAGTCTCTCTCTCATATCTATAGTCTCTCTCTCATATCTATAGTCTCTCTCTCTCATATCTATAGCCTCTCTCTCATATCTATAGTCTCTCTCATAACTATAGTCTCTCTCATATATAGTCTCTCTCATATCTATAGTTATAACTCAACTAGAATCACTTTCCCATCAAATATTTTGCTGTCAAAACTTATTAACTCAGCCAATAGCGGAGCACGTCAATGCCAAATGCCGCTGACACACTTGCCCTCCCCACTCTATCAGCTAATACCATATTGATTTTCTATGGTGCTAGATATTTAAATTGTATAACAAAACACTTGAGCTAATTTATGTTGTGTACGGCGACCTTTATCTCAGAGGAAACGACTCCATTCTCTTCTACTTTGATGCATGACATTAAATCGCATGTTGGGAATTCTTATATTGATGTATAAAATTATAATATTATATTCTAGTGTGATATAATATACTGTGTGTATATGAGTAGCAAGTGACTGTTCACCTTTATAAGTAGTCCAGTGTCGATATTACATACAAAGCTTACTTTTATCTCCTAATGTTCTCCACACAGCCTACTGATGTGCAAGTCTTTATCATGCCTCAAAATATATTATTTTCCATCAAGTTACGGTCCTGACATTGCCTTTGAGTTTAGTTTTTATTTGGAAAGAATTTTGCACTTCAGTATCGCATGCTCTAGAACTTTCCCCTTGCTTATCTTGGTATGTGTTTAAAGGTTGTTTCACTAAAAATAGGACATACATATTCAGCATTTATGTAAATGTTCATTTTATTTCTACAATTGAAAAGTTTTGGGTTTGCAGTGTTTGAAATTGGTAAGAATTATTTTACTTCATATTTTTGGTGTTATTTTCCTATCTTAGTAATAAAGGAGGCGCAGTGGTATGATTGAAGCATTATAATTGAAAATGTTATGTAATTTTTGTTGCAGCTGCATTCATTAAATTGCTCATTCATTTCATGATTCATCTCTGTGTTGAAAAAGACTACCTGTAGTAATTAAATTGATAGCACAAGCTGTTTTAGGGTCTGCTGTTCAAAATAAATATCAATTCTTAAGAGTTTTGCATTTTACCAATAATTCAAAAATAAAACATAATATCTTTTAGTAAAATAAAGATAAGAGAGTTAAATTCATTTCAGTCTCACAGATATGATGACAAATGGAATCCCTGAAACTTACTCAAATAGAGTTGTATACTAAAGAAAATATCTGAGACGTCTTTTATGCTAAACCTATAAATACTCATAAACTTATTTGTGCTCTACAATTAATCGACTGCTTTTTTACTAAGCCTTTGCAGTAGTTATTTTGTTGTTTTATGATGTCTCAATTCCCATCAGAAGTTTAATTTCTTTATTGTCGTTGAAGTTACCTTCCCATCTGTTTATATGATTCAGTGTGTGAAAAGAAGACATTGCTGATTGGTGGAATGTTCCCCATGTCCGGCGGGTGGGCCGGTGGCGTGGGATGTAAACCGGCAGCAGAACTGGCTCTGAAGGATGTTAACCACAGACACGATTTACTGCAGGACTATGAACTCAAAATTGTTGACGTTGATAGCAAGGTGATAATAACGATATTATAAACAAATAGTATTTATATATCATTTGTTTATATCCTTCAAGGTGGTTCAACCCACTTTCACAGCGTTGTAGTTGCATGTTTATTGTTGCATATATGAGCTACTGTCACCTTGACAGGAGAATAATATTGCACTGCTAATGCAATTTCAATATAATTAGTGAAAGTAGTTCGTATGCAATAATTAATATGCTACTAGAATGACATGAAACTTACAAAAGAATTCTAAGATAATCAAAATAATATCATAATAGTATATTTATGCATCAAGTTAGGATATTATTTTGAGTATTTTTGAATTTGTTAAGTTTAACCTTATTAATGGATTAATGCAAAATCTACGCTTATTATTTTTAAATAAATATTGAGTTTCTTCATGAGTGACAAATAGCCATAAAAGTCTAGGAATGAGACTTGCATTCCCAGACGCAGGGAATTATGGGAGTTCTTTGCACTTCCTGATTCTACGATTAGATTGCTTCTTCTCAAAGAGGCAGCGTTCTATTGATAGAAAGGGTTGTCTCATGCTGCCCGTCATATTTCCTCCCAAGAGACATGACTCAAGGTCAATTATATAATAGTGTGCGTGCGGTTTTACCACAATGCCCTAAGGCTATGCACTTTACTGCCTCTCATTCTTTCGCCGTGAAAGTGAATTAATAATTGTTAATATCACGTTGAACATGCTACTCTAATTTAACTCTTTAGTTTGAAAGGTTGATTCAAGTGGTTATAGTCTATAAACAAAATGTTTGCTAATAATTACTTTAAATAGCACTCCGTGTATTCTATTATTAGAACTAAACCAATATCAATAACTGTGACCAAATTATAAAGTGAAACATGCTGTAGAAGTTAAGGATTTAAATTTATGACATAACGCCATGCCTTCTGCCAGTCCTTCTGCAGCTTTGGCTCTCGTGTTTTGGGAGTTAGCTTGAAGATGTCATACAGGAACCTACAGGCAGCACAAATATTTTTTCTAGCATCATTTGAAGTTTTTTAGTCATTTTATTAATTTCTCTTGCAAATATTGTCAGATAAAAAAATATTGTCAGATAAATACTGAGACGTTGCTATATTTTAACTCAAACCATCCCTGGCCGAATACCGTAGTGTGTTTGTCTAACACTGTATCTCTGTATTAGTGCAAAGTAAACCTGTGTCAGTGCGGGTGAAACTTTACTGACTATATGAATCTCCCCGTTGTAGTGTCAGCCAGGACTCAGTCTAAGGCTAATGTATGACCTTCTCTATGACAATGACACAAAGATAATGTTGCTGACCGGCTGTAGTGGCGTCTCCACTTTTGTGGCTCAGGCAGCTCGGATGTGGAACCTCGTAGTGGTGAGTTATTTGTATATTTACTAGTTTATGTTGTATATTTACTAGTTTATGTTATATATTTACTAGTTTATGTTATATATTTACTAGTTTATGTTATATATTTACTAGTTTATGTTATATATTTACTAGTTTATGTTATATATTTACTAGTTTATGTTATATATTTACTAGTTTATGTTATATATTTACTAGTTTATGTTATATATTTACTAGTTTATGTTATATATTTACTAGTTTATGTTATATATTTACTAGTTTATGTTATATATTTACTAGTTTATGTTATATATTTACTAGTTTATGTTATATATTTACTAGTTTATGTTATATATTTACTAGTTTATGTTATATATTTACTAGTTTATGTTATATATTTACTAGTTTATGTTATATATTTACTAGTTTATGTTATATATTTACTAGTTTATGCTCAAGTAACTCACTAATCTGCTCACTTTAGTCAGCCATAACTTTGTCCTGATAAATTGACAAGTTGACCCACTGATATATTGACCAACGGGCATTTTGACCCACCTATATATTGACCAACTGTGAAGTTGGCCCACTGATATTCTGGTCCTCAAGAACTCTTCCCATGACTCCCTGCAGACAAACAGCCACAAGTCTAATCACATTTGCAGTCATTCACAGGTCAAATGATTATAAATATGGCAGTTAATTACATTAAAGTACATTTTCGATCTATAAATGTTGAAAGTAATTACATTCTCTTATCTATAAATACGAAAATTAATTACATGAGAGTACATTGCAGAAACATTAAGACAAAAGTATATCAATAGTGCACTGCATACTATCAATAGTGCACTACATATTACCAGCTGATCAGTTATGGAAGTTAATGAAATTTTGTTGGTTGCAATCTGCACTCTCATGGTACGTGTTCTATATATAGCTTTCATACGGCTCCAGTTCTCCAGCTCTCTCTGATAACACCAGATTTCCAACGTTCTTCAGGACCCACCCCTCTGCTACTCTGCACAACCCAACCAGACTCAAGCTATTCAAAAAGTTCAAATGGTCTAGAATCGCCACTTTGCAACAAATGGAAGAAGTGTTTACGTCAGTAAGTAGTGATGTCATTTCCTGTAACTCACTGCTCACTCAACAGGAATAAGTATAGTTAGTATATGGTCATAATGTGAAGCTCGCGTGTTGAAGGAGTTTGCAATAGTTGGTTGAGTGTCTGTATTTAGAATGCTACGGGTGGGCAGGCAATTTCCTCTCTTAGTATTGCTACTTAGAACTTAGGCTTTGTCAAAACACAAAGTATTACATGTTGTTATCCATTTAGGAGCAGTAGTGGAGAAATTGAAATAGACTAAGCTCTTCAATTTTATTAATAAATCTTGGTTCGGGCGCGGGTTAAAAATTCTCGCAAGAGCATAGCTTCTTGTGCTACATTTCTAATCTTGAACACAGGCTTTTCACGATTTCTCCGTTACTGCACCTGCCTCTAGTTATTCTCAGCTGAGAAGTTTTTTCAAGAGCTCACAACTCCTGATGGAGTTTCTGCTACACTAAAGGTTGTTAGTTTGTTCATCATTACTGCTGAGAAATTAGCTTTTTTAAATTTTTGTCTATTATCATTCATGTTTTATAGACTATAAAGAATCTAGAGGAAGTGATAAAACTGGACTCGGGTAAAGGAGGGGAAGTAGAGCCGGTGGAGATCAGCATCAGACAGAGTTTCCAGACAGACCCTTCCCCGGCGGTGCGAAGTCTCAAGAAGCAAGACGCGAGAATAATAGTCGGTGTTTTCTACGAGGATATGGCCAGACGGGTGTTCTGTGAGGTACCCCCTACCCCCCTTCCCCCGTTATGTTGTCTGTTCTAATGCTACCTTCTCATTTGGTAGTTGTCCCGCAGTAAAGTATCTTTTCTCTACCCAAATCGTATCTTTTAGAAAAAAATAAAAGATAAAGTTATTTAAAACTTTCGTCTTCTTTTTGGTGTCACCAATTCAAAACATTTTGTAATGGTTGAGAGTATTTCCACAGGCCTACAAGGAAGGTTTGTATGGAGAGAGATACGTCTGGCTGATCATAGGCTGGTACCCTGACTTGTGGTATGCTAAGGAAGACGACAATATAAACTGTACTCCTCAACAGCTAAGGGTGGCTTTAGAGGGCCACCTTACCACAGAAGTGCTGCAGTTTAACCTTGAGAAGGACAAGGTCACGGACACTGGCATTGTAAGAGCATAAACATAACCTCTGAGGCTATATTCCAGGCTATGAGAATGGTTTTAAATATTTAATACTGACTGCCTGTTTCATTATACAAATCTGTCATGTGATAAAGTTGTCTTCTCTTGACATCTAGAGGTACTGTTGTGTGTTATTATTGATCATTTGCTTAAACATTGTAAAACACAATAGAATTAAATGTATCTCAGAATTGTCTCAGCTTGACTGAAATATAGGTTTAGATATCGGTTTATAGAAAGGAATGACTCAATTTACTAGAGTTAATGATAAAAAGCTAGATTGCTGTGAATTCGCCACTTATTTATTGTGTTATCATACCAACTTTATAGCATGTACTAGCATTATTTTGTACCCGTATTTACTCATTTTTATGCACAATTTTGTATTTTATGCACAATTTTGTATTTTATACACTAGTTCATATTTCACCTATTCAGACCACCAGGGCGTTTGAAGAAAGGTTAAGAGAGGCCCTTGAAGATGTAGCAGAAGACGATGAAAGTGCGACTTCCATATCAGGGGTTTGTATTTCTCTATACTTGTTAGTAATATGTATTTCTCTATACTTGTTAGTAGTATGTATTTCTCTATACTTGTTAGTAGTATGTATTTCTCTATACTTGTTAGTAATATATATTTCTCTATACTTGTTAGTAATATATATTTCTCTATACTTGTTAGTAATATGTATTTCTCTATACTTGTTAGTAATATGTATTTCTCTATAGTTGTTAGTAATATGTATTTCTCTATACTTGTTAGTAATATGTATTTCTCTATACTTGTTAGTAATATATATTTTTCTATACTTGTATACTGAATTCATGTTGTCTGGTACATTTTTAAAAAGACTGGAATTTAAAGTTGTATACATTGTTCTTTATATTTGTTGTTGCAGTTGGCGGGGTACGTAGAGGCCCCTCTTGCCTACGATGCCATATGGGCCTTAGGCTTTGCTCTCAACAAGTCTATAGACAAACTCAGAAAGGAAAACAAGTCTCTGGAGAGTTTTGACTATCATGACAGCTTGATAAAGGACACTGTTTTAAACAGTTTAAACAGAACAGACTTCGAAGGAGTGTCGGTAGGCAATAGGATAATGTTATGGCTGTTGTTACACATGTGTCACTACAGAAGTGTAAGTGTGTAATTATAGGTACTCATATTAGCACCAGCTGCTATTACACAGAGTGCTTATATACCTTAAACACTATTGTCCACTCACACTCACTGTATAGTCATACTTACTGTATAGTCACACTTACTGTATAGTCACACTTATTGTACTGTCACACTCACTGTATAGTCATACTCACTGTACAGTCATACTTACTACACAGTGTCACTTTGTTTCAGGGACGCGTAACTTTCACTTCTACTGGAGATCGTATTGCCAAGACACAAATAGAGCAGATGCAGAACGGGACGTATTACACAGTTGGTTATTATGACTACACAACCGGTGAACTTGATTGGCTGGAAACAGATCAGTGGGCCGGTCAGTGAACTTTTTACAGATGTAGGGGTGCTCTTCTGCAGCCAGTGTTTCATCATATGAGAAAGATCGGGCTATATTCTAGTGTACAGTTGCAAGTGGTTGTGATTTTCTGTTTTAGTTTATACTTTTCAAGTGACTTGGGAAGTGTTTAGTGAAGAGTTTTTACATAACAGTTATAATATGTACAGTTTACATTATATTATTCATTGATATTTCCCAATTCCCATTCTGCTCACTTTGTTCATATAACTTTTGCCCCAACCCACTCTCATTGGAACTTACTGTATGACTGTTACTAAATCATCCATTGGAGTATTGAGATGCTGTTACCACAGACTCCCTGATGCTGTTACCACAGACTCCCTGATGCTGTTACTACACACTCCCTAATGCTGTTACTACATACTCCCTGTTACTATTATTTTGCCAACTGCTTAGGATTTCCTGTTTGAATGCAGGCGGTAGTTACCCAGCTGATAGAACTATCATCAAAGACAAGTTCAGAGTTCTCTCGCGATACATACTATACGCAATGCTGCCACTCTCGTATCTCGGGATTATCTTCTCTATTGTATCTCTCGTCTTCAATATTTGTACTGCTAAATACAGGTAAGAGCTCATTTCATGAAAGCTGCTGATTGTTATTTGAAATGATACAATATATGTGCGTCTGCTTATATCTAACTGAAGTTCTGGGCCAATCAGTGTTGAGTTAAGGGGCAATTGGTTGCTAGGCTAAGATTTCAGTGTATTTTGAGATAGAATATTGGCCTTATATTATGTACTTTACAATATACCGTGTTGTTATTTAGATGCTCTGTTTTATGTTTCAGCATAATTTATAATTCCCTGCCGTCTCTCAACTCTTCTATGGCAGTTGGCTGCACTCTGTGTTTAGCCTGTGTTACCTTGTTTGGCATGGATGGGGAGTGGGTTAACCCGGTTTCCTACTCGGCTATCTGCTTGGTAATCCTCTCTCAGTCTATTAGATTCTCTATTGTATCACTATATGGAATATTCTAGAAGTATGATATATCTCTATTGTATCACTATATTGAAATTTGGATGTTAAATTAATATGCTCACACGCACGCACATCAATATATTATGTGACATATTATTATATATTGTATAATGATGTAGTTTATTATCCACAAACACACCCTCACTGTCTGTTACAGGCTCGCACGTGGACATTAACTATCGGCTTCACCCTCTCCTACGGCGCCATGTTTGTTAAAGTTCTGTACAGCTGGAGAATCTGCAGAGCCACCAAACTCTCCCAGAGCGTGCCGAGCAAAACTATAAGTCAACTGGTAACCGGATTGGTATTCTGTAGCACTTTTCTTATACTGTATTCTGCAGATAATCTTTGTAACTGAACCATATATTCTGTAGATTATACCTGTAACAGAGCCATATGTTCTGTAGATTATACTTGTAACAGAGCCGTATATTCTACAGATTATACCTGTAACAGAGCCATATATTCTACAGATTATACCTGTAACAGAGCCATATATTCTACAGATTATACCTGTAACAGAGCCATATATTCTACAGATTATACCTGTAACAGAGCCGTATATTCTACAGATTATACCTGTAACGGAGCCGTACTACATATTGCTGTCGCTGCTGGTGATAGACATAGCTATACTTTCTGCATGGCAATCGCTGGATCCACTGAAACGAAGTATAAAAACTTTTGACGCGCAGTTACCTACTGACCCGGCTGACGGAGACATCAAATACCGACCTCTACTGGAGCACTGCTCATGTGATCACATGACCAAATGGATAGGTATGTTGATCTAATGTGCGGGTTTCGAAAATTCAACAGTTTAGTATCATTTTATAGGAGGAATCGTAACATTGTTAGTTTTATATATTATCTATTATATTGCTATTTATATCGTGTGTGTTTCAAAACGCATCTTCAGTATTCTCTTTATTCACTGCGGGAGATATTTGATGTGTTTGCAGCTGTGATATATAGTTACAAGGGCCTTCTGCTATTGGCCGGCCTCTTTCTGGCGTATGAAACTCGAAATGTAAAAATCCGCGTCATAAACGACTTGAAGTTTGTTGCCATGGCGATATATAACATCCTGGTAAGTTTCCCACAATCCTTTGTGCGTGTGCAGATACAATATCTACTGTATTACTGTGTGTGCAGATACAATATCTACTGTATTACTGTGTGCAGATACAATATCTACTGTATTACTGTGTGTGCAGATACAATACTTGTTCTACCCAGGTGCTGTGTGTAGTCTCAGTTCCTGTCACACTCATCATACCCTACCAACACAACGCCCTCTACGGATTTATTAGTGTAGCCATCATTCTCAGCTGCTACCTGTCTCTCAGTCTTATATTTATTCCTAAGGTTAGTATTACATTTCCTGAATAGTCTAGGTCTAATGTGCAGGTCTATATGTATTACAATTTCAATATCACAATACTCTGTCTTACACATGGAAGGTGTTGATGGCTTTGTAAAGAATAATATTATACTGAATAGCACGTACTACTACAATGCATCATCAATATTTGGCCTCCTTTACTAATTTAATAGGTTATAATGAAATTGTAATAATTATTAGCAACTATGTTGTTTTGCTATATAATATTATTTTATGATACATACACAAAAACATATAATACGTAGCATATATTTTTAAATGACTGAAAATGCTATATAAAAGCCAGTGTAAGCACAACTCCAAATTGTGTATGACATATAAATTATGGACTATAATGGAAAGATAACTCCCTCTTCGGATGTTATACAGATGATTCCTATACTCAGACGTAGAATTGACATGGACCAACACGAAACCCAGCAAGTCCTCATACATCAGGAGAACGAGAAACGCCTGGATGAACTCAAGGAAAGAAACGACACGTTGAAGCAGCAAATAGCCCAGGTGTGTGTACAGCAGGTATTAGTAATTATAAGCCAGCATTGCTTTTCTGTTTATAGAGTGGATAACTCCGCTTTTTGCATTTCTTACTGCCAGTATCATAATTTTTATTATCCTCCCTTGTCCAAATTTTTTCTACTGAATCGTTTGAATTTCAATTTATTGAATGGCAATACTCAAAATAGCTGCGGAACTCAGTGGTAGCTCTACTAGGATTAGCTAACATCTTGAGAAAGCTAGTACCTCTCTCAGCGTAGTCTATACTACTGCATTATACCAGCAAAATCCTGTGATGCAACCAATAGCACTCCTAACAATAATACTTATGTAAGTCACGCAGTATGATGGATAGAATGTCGGAAATATTCACCAAATGTAAGACTAAACTAGAAAGAAGACTTGAATAAGTGCATGGCAGCCATGTTGGATCATCTAATATCTATTGGATGTTTCATTCCAGACTAGTAAAACTAGACAATTACTATTTAGAGACTTTGAGATCTTAAGATATACCACCCATTAGTAATTTAATAATAGGCAATACTTAACTATTTTCGCTACGATGAACTCGTAATTCTGCATGAATTTTACTATTTAGCCATCGTTAGTTTAGTATTTATGTACAATTAACTTTCTAACTTTAAGATCACAAGCTAAGTTGCCGACATTGCATCCTTGTTATGTCCACTCATCTATCCCATTATGCACTGTTTTCTTCTTATAGAAAGAAAAGGAAATCCGTGAGTTGCATCTGGTGCTGCAGAAGAAATTTTCCTCTCAGATTAGCAACGATGACAGACATACATCGGATAGCGCTTTCAGTGAGGTTAGCCTACCTTGCCTTACGGCTTACATTATATATTCTAGTCGTAATCTCTATAGCAGCCATCAGATTCAATATGGAAGATGCTCCATTCTATTGGGTCGTTCGTTCATTGTACTGCCAACAGTACTGCTTTAAAACTACCGTAGTCAATATTACCTTTCGCCTAATTTGATAATAGCAATAGCACAATCCTTCAAATTATTCTAGTCTCAAATTTATAACTTTCAAATTTTGATAATTTCAAATAACTTTTTCTTTTTTATTCACGCCTTTTTGTACAACTTTGCCACCCTCCCCGCACTAGTGTCATGCATTCAGCAACCCTAAAATACTTTGGTAGAGCTGCTATCATCACTTTTCAAACACCCATAACACCATCAATCACCCAACTTATAGTGGGATCTGGAGAGTCGACTGAAATGTTAGAAAAAGCTTTTAAACTGCTAATATAGATAACTAGGAAGAGTTAAGTAAATCAAAAATTAGTTGTCATAAACTGGATGATTACATATTTCTATTGAGTTTATACACCAACATATTTTACCACCACAGGAACACACCGATAGAGCTCAGGAATCACCAGATGGCTGAAGCAGAATTACTCTAAAGCCTGCACATGCCACCAGCTAAAGGCCATGCCAGCTGCGCTGAACAAGCAATTATTTTTGCTATAGGCTACTGCTTATATTTCTGTCATTTCTATGCTTATCTAAACTATCTTACAAATATATGCCATTATTAAATTTTCAGCACTTCTCAATTATTGACATGACTACCTTTTAATGTTTAAATTTAATGATCAACTTGATTAATAAAGGCTTTTTTTCAACATATAACACTTGATGTGATTAACAGATTAAATCTTTGGTTTATTTAGTGAGAAGCATTTTTAACATCAGTTGATGACACCTTAATATCATGTTAATAAAAATAAGGGTATATCAGCAACCACAATTATCATGCAGCCAACTAAAATATAGACTATTGTTTCACAAGTGTACATAGAAGATGTCTGGAGATTATAGACACTGTTCTTGTCTTAATATAAGGAAATGGGGTGCACGGATTGTGTTTAGGCCTCTTCTTCACCTTCTTCCTCTTCAAACTCGCCCTCTTCCTCGGCTGTTGCATCCTGGTATTGTTGGTACTCAGACACCAAGTCGTTCATGTTAGACTCTGCCTCTGTGAACTCCATCTCGTCCATACCCTCACCAGTGTACCAGTGGAGGAAGGCCTTTCGTCTGAACATAGCAGTGAACTGCTCGCTCACACGCTTGAACAGCTCCTGGATGGCGGTGGAGTTACCAATGAATGTGGCGCTCATCTTCAGACCTCTTGGTGGGATGTCGCACACGGCGGTCTTCACGTTGTTGGGGATCCATTCAACGAAGTAGCTGCTGTTCTTGTTCTGTACGTTCAACATCTGCTCGTCAACCTCCTTCATGGACATACGCCCTCTGAACATGGCGGCTACTGTGAGGTAACGGCCGTGTCGGGGGTCACAGGCTGCCATCATGTTCTTGGCATCAAACATCTGCTGGGTGAGCTCTGGGACGGTGAGGGCTCTGTACTGCTGGCTGCCTCGGCTGGTTAGGGGGGCAAAACCTGGCATGAAGAAATGCAGACGTGGGAATGGCACCATGTTGACAGCGAGTTTCCTCAAGTCAGCGTTCAACTGACCAGGGAATCTCAAACAGGTAGTGACACCGGACATAGTGGCAGAGACAAGATGATTGAGATCGCCGTATGTTGGGGTTGTGAGCTTGAGGGTTCGGAAACAGATATCGTACAGGGCTTCATTGTCAATACAGTAGGTTTCATCTGTGTTTTCTACTAGTTGATGTACTGAGAGGGTGGCATTGTATGGCTCTACTACTGTGTCAGATACCTACAAGAGTTGCACGAAATGGTTAGTCATGATTAGTTATCAGTTAAAACATTGCATCACTTCTGCCAACAATACACTTAGCAACAGCAGGATAAGCTAAACAAAGCTGGCATTTAATTATTTAGCTTGGCCAAGCCAAACAAATTACTTGACCTAATTAGTCACCATTAGCAACAAGCATCAGCTGAACTCACTTTTGGTGATGGTACTACAGAGAATGTGTTCATGATTCTGTCTGGGTACTCCTCTCTGATCTTGGAGATAAGAAGTGTTCCCATACCAGACCCGGTGCCACCACCAAGGGAGTGTGTGAGTTGGAACCCTTGCAGACAGTCACATGATTCGGCTTCTTTTCGTACAACATCTAATACTGAGTCTACCAGTTCAGCACCTTCTGTGTAGTGGCCCTGCAATAGCAAATCAACAGTGCAACACAAATCACTCTGAATGTTAATGCAATTCTTGTCGTCAAGGGCAGGTGAAGGAAATTT
Source organism: Bugula neritina (assembly GCA_964035545.1). Taxonomy (NCBI): domain Eukaryota; kingdom Metazoa; phylum Bryozoa; class Gymnolaemata; order Cheilostomatida; family Bugulidae; genus Bugula; species Bugula neritina. Next base: position 14,362,318 of record OZ037770.1, on the reverse strand, counting down.
ACCTTGGCCCAGTTGTTACCAGCTCCACTTTGTCCAAACACAAAGTTGTCTGGTCTGAAAATCTGTCCAAAGGGTCCAGATCTGACGGAGTCCATGGTTCCAGGCTCCAAGTCGACAAGGACAGCTCGGGGTACATATTTGCCACCTGCAAAATTCAAATATAGAAGAAATTTGTATTCAAGTAGTGGATTTCAAAAAGCAGTATTTGAGGCAACAATATAATACTTGTCTTACCAGTGGCTTCATTGTAATATACATTAATTCTCTCTAGCTGGAGATCACTGTCGCCATGGTATGTTCCTGTGGGGTCAATACCGTGTTCATCAGAGATAACTTCCCAGAACTAACAACAGATATATTACAAGTCTTGAACTTTTAAATACCGGACAAATTTATTTCGAGGACTGTTTAGTCAGGAGTGGACTAATTTTTTTAGCCATTGCATTAGCTTAGAGTTAGTTTAATCACTTTCATTCAGAACTAAATTTTCACACAAACTTGTATTCAGTTATCAATATGCCGGGTCAATGTGAATCACTGAATGAAAATTAGTCTGCCTCGCACTAGTTCAACCATAAATCATATTAACATCAATATGTAAATTGGCTACTTCAAGCAGTATAAATTTCAACTAATAGTTGGCACAATAGCTGAATGAGTTTGACAATCAAATATTCATATTGATTTTTATTTCAAAATTAGCAACACAAAATTTTGTTGCGTGAACCAACCCTACAGCTTGAAAAATTGAAACTATTTGAATGCTGAAGCTCCAACTTACTTAAAACTACTCGATAGCTGCCTTAAGAGCAAATGCAACAAAAAGAAGATCAAAATGAAATTCAAATTGAAAATCAAAATGTACTTCAACTTGTACAGAACTTAAGTAAACAATCCGAATTTGTAATATACAACTTCAATATTCACAAGTTTAAATAGAATTAACACATACCTTGGCACCAATTTGGTTACCACACTGTCCGGCTTGTAAGTGAACAATTTCTCTCATCTTGTCTGTAGTGCGTTATAAAATCTCAATACAAATTAATGGCTGACCTCTACTTTCTTCCCCAACGGATGCAATGACTCATTGAATGAGAACGCGCGGTTATAAGAGAGCAGGATCATTGGTTACCGCGCAACAGTTGGCAAGGGTGCGTAAATTACCGCTTGTCAATCTATATAAGGTAAAAGCTATAACCAAATATGGAAGACCTCATGAATATCTCATTTGCATAAATGCTTTTATCGTCTATGATTGGCTGATATCTTGGTTTGAATTGTTATTTCAGCAGGTCATAACAATTAGTCGCAATAATACTAGAATGGAGCAAATAATGTTTGCATTTTCTTCAAATCTATTAGCAACAAGACTTATACTGTTTATTATGTTATATTTCAGCCGTTAGAAAGTACGGCAGTATTTTGCATCTTGCCACATTTTTTTACTAGATAGCTTCGATACTTTAGAGTACTGAATTCTAATTTAGTGTCTATGTTTATCAACGTTGTGCGGTTCTGTTCTTTTTTCAACTAGCCTGTTAAATGCATATATATATATTCATTGTAAATACAAGAAACTTAAAATACAAAAAGTCACCCATACCATAAAAATTATCATATTGTCATGGAGCCTCTGTTGAAAAATTTTTACATACCCCATTGTCATATTACAAAATCTTGCAGCAGTGAAAATTTCCAATATGTTTACTAATACTAACAGACTCATGACAAAAAATAATTATATAGATATTGTTGCCTTTATGTTATGACGGTTTTGGCCCAGCAAATCAATAATAAACCAGTCTCTTGGGTTTTCAAAAACCAGATGATGATAATTTTAACTTGTTACATCCAGCAGATGTTGCACTAACACTTAAATGCTGTATGTTTTTCATCCCAATGGTATTCTCAATTTACATCAAAATAAAGTGTAGTGAATGCACAATTTTCTTATTCAGTTTTATGTACTATTCTAATACACTAAATAGGACTATTTTCCAGCTAAAAGTGCTATAATATTTTACCACAACTTGAATTATTATGCGTAGTAAATATTTATTATAAACTGTGAAACATTTTTGTAAATTTAGGCCATGCCTATGCTGTTGGTAGTCGAGTTATCAGCAAGTTGTACTATATTTAAATGTTTGGATGCCAATTACATATACAACCTTGTACTGGTTGATGCCTACACTTATTATGTATGCATTTTAAGTTGAACCTAGCAACAAATCCATGTAAACACTAAATCACATAATGCAATTTCTTTCAAACAAGCTAATCAATTCATCAAAGCTGAAATGTTGAAGCACTAACATAATACTTCAAGTCAATAGTTGCCTTTCAAAACATTTATTGTGTAGGCGCATAACACTGCCTGCATTGTAATAGTAACTGCAAATTCAACAGACTGAACTTTTACCAACTGCGTCATTACGAATTTCTGCTGACTAGGTTCATCGCAAATCATGGGCCACCATGACAGCTGCACGTTAATAGAGAGAGGATAACTACCCAACAAAGTCCTCTCGGTGCCACTGGCTTTCCCGAATACGAAGTTGTCCGCTCTTGAATAACTATGGATGCCTGCAACTAATTCAACTGAAATAGAACTTATATGCCAAGGACAACTTCACCCTCAAAGATGACTTACAACTGTAGGCAGGTTAACAGACATGGAATATCTGCAATCAGCTTAATTTGGCCATCATCTCTAACAGAGACACCCAAGGGAAACCACCAGGAAACACACATGCGACCAAAACTGCCACCAATAAAAATTTGCCCAAGCTATCAAAATGAAAAACTTATGATTTGGACTAGTAGAATTTTACATTATTTACCAGTGTCAATTAGAATAATTGATTTACAGAACTAGGCTGTACCCCTCCCCCTATACTTGCACATTACTTGAACTCAAGCATACAACAGATAGTTGGTGACAAACTGAATATTTTATTGTACACAGAATATACAATTAAAAGGTCTTTAATATCCACAACTGCTTTTGAATCTGTAACTTAGTCATCACCGTCACCCTCCTCTTCCTCGTTGTTAATCTGGAAGTATCTCAGCTCGTAGGAGTCTTTGGCATTAGCCACAACTCTCAGCCAATCTCTCAAGTTGTGCTTTTTCAGGTACTTCTTGGTCAAATACTTCAAGTATCTGCAGAGACAAGAAGACAAATGGTTATATTACAGCTGGTAAAGATGTGATGCAGGCAAAACTAGAATGCTGAAGTTGTGGTCATTTGTAAATATTCGACAAAACGGCACCCTACTGTACTTGTTAGTAACCTTCCGGCGCTGATAATAGGTAATCATTCCACAAAAACTCCCAACAGTTGTTACATTGGGTTATATTTACCTTTTAGAGAACTCAATCTCAGAATTGACTGTGATCTTATTTTTGGCTCGGACAACGGTAACCCGCTTGTCCATGTTGTTGAGTTTTCCTTCTACTTTGATTCGTTGGTTGAGGAACTTTTCCTGCAGAGAGAAAAGTAGCAAATGGCGATATCAGGGAAGAGAGCCCTGGCACCTGCCAGATTAGGGAAGATAACCCTAATCAGCCGCGCAATTAGTTGTACATTCTCAAAAATGAATTTACTTTTGTTGGCAGCCATTTAAATTTCTTCTAGTATTGTGGTCATTAATAAATATTCGACAGAACGGCACCCTACTGTACTTGTTAGTAACCTTCCGGCGCTGATAATAGGTAATCATTCCACAAAAACTATAAAAAAATTTTAAAACCATCAACACTTACAAAGTCTGCAACATCAATGATGCCATCTTCAACGGGATGGGTGCAGTCAATAACAAACTTTAGCGACAATTTTTTCTTGCCACTAGTTTTTCCTTTGGCTGAGCCTTTGGATTTTTTCTGAACCTGAAATTTAATAAGGCAGTGCAAAAAAACATCAAGTGTGGAGAATTAAACACTGTTCACACTTCAAAATATTAAATCATTCAAATTGAAATTCAACTAGTTATGAAACAATAAACTCGATTTAGGTGTGTTGGTATAACTGTAACAAAAGCACACACTGATATGGCATTAGGCATACCTTTTCATTGCAACTAAATTTTCATTGATTAATTGCCAATTTTATGATTGCATTTAATTTTACTACCTTACAAGTCTCAAATAACTATAACTTTCAATATTGCAAATTTTATAGCAGAAAACAGAACTGCTACTGTGCTAATGAAACACCGATGGCAGACGATTGTCTTTTTACTTTTTTATTCCTATAACAATTCAATTTCATTAGCTGCTACTCGCTTAGCAATTTATATATAAATTTTTCAAGTTTTCTACTGGTATAGAGCCTATTTTAATTTTTCAAGACCATTAGCACTATATGTGAAACATTCAACTTGGTAACACTACTATTTATATTAATAAAATGATAATAATTGACAGTAATAAACTTACGGCTGGCATGATGGCGTTCTTTACCTAAAAGGACGAGTATCTGCGGCAACTTCCTTTTTATAAGGACCATTAGCGCGTTTTCGCCACACTCTCACGCACACTTTTTTTATTAGGTTTGTATTGGTTTCTATTAGTAATTTTAAAAATTAATACTTAAATTATTTTTATTTATAAAAATTCTACATGCTAGCCTTTTGGTGCAAAAAACACAACATAAAAGTGCAAAATTTTCTAGGCCGGAAGCAGTTATCCTTTTACGCCTCTTCCTTCAATTTACTTTCAATTGATTTTCCATTAGCATATTCGTTTCACTTTGAGTTTTTTAGGCATTTTTCAGCTATGGCTGATTTCTTATCATTTTATTTGAGCTGATCATTTATTTATTTAGGGGCAGTTATTTTTGAATTCATTGGTATGGTTTTGTAGTGAAATAGTTCTTTGTTTCAGTGACTGTTGGGCATTAAGATTAAGTTTAACTTCAACTTTAAAAACTTGAAGTTGAGTTTAACTGAAACTGAAAGTCAAACTCAAAGTGAATAACTATAATATTAGGATTAGTATAACTTATTGACTATAGTCTATATTTTTACATGTAGTCTATAAGTATAAGTAGTAAGTACTCAATAGTTATAGTCAATATCAATATGAATCACATTAACTATGACTTATAACTTGTAACTTGTAAGTATAATATAAATAAACATTTAACTTGAAACTTGAATAACTTTACCTGTAAAACTAAATCACTAAATGTAAGTGTATGAATAACAATTACAATAACATCAACTATAACTATTAGTATTACTATTGGCATTACTATATTAAGTATTACTACGAGTTTAACTCAAACTCAACCTAAAACTGTTGGTCATCAGACTTAAGTGTACGTGTCACTTTTAAACTTGAAGTTATTATAGTTTCTCTTATTTGTAATTCGTCACAGATTTACAATTGTTATAACAATAGTAACAACAAATATAGTTTTTACAATACATTAACTTACTAGCTCACCATTTGCACATTCAAGTTTCTGTGGTATCTTTAAAATTTGAAATCTAATTCAAGTTTCTGTTTTCATATTTAAAACGGTTTAAAGTTGGTAATTTGAACTTATAGATTTAGGCTACATACACAGTTGATATAAAATTAATTAATTCAACATTGTTAATGCTGATTCTTTTAGGTTTTGTAGAAACTCTGTCATGTGCTAGTGATTTCCATCTAACTTCTCAAGATGATTGGTGGATTATTTATATACAATCATAAAGGGGAGGTGCTTATCTCTCGAGTTTATCGAGATGATATCGGGTAAGCTGTCGCAAGTTCTTCCATTCTGCAATAAATTTCAAGAATTCTTTCACAGTTCCGCTAAAAAGAAATCTAATTTAACCAACTTTTTTTAGACGCAATGCAGTCGACGCATTCCGCGTGAAGATAATTCATTCTCGTCAGCCAATTAGATCGCCTGTAACAAACATGGCGAGGACGAGTTTCTTTCACATAAAGAGGAACAACGTATGGTTGGCGGCCGTCTCAAAGCAGAATGTGAACGCTGCGATGGTGTTTGAGTTCCTCAACAAGATGGTTCTGGTGATGAACTCCTACTTTGGTAAGATCACTGAGGAGAACATCAAGAACAACTTTGTTTTGATCTACGAACTTCTGGATGGTAAGTATGGTTTGTACACCTGTTAACTTTTTGTGTCCGTACAACTGTTCACTTTTCATCTACTTTCATCTGTTTACTTTTTGTGCACTATAAATAGTTTGCCATTCTTGCTCCAAGTTTTGTGTTATTTTGGTATTATAGTCTATAAATTATGTGATACATGTCTGTTTAGTGATTGTCAAGTTGAAAATAAATATATGTATTAAAATGGAGTTGTTTCATCCTTTTGATGAATTTTTCAAAATAATTTTCTTTCAGTGCTAAAACTTGTCGCTGAATGTTGGTGTTGCATGTTGCTAGGAACATATTCGCAATGATAGATTTACCGTGAAGGTGTATGAGACAGTTTGTGATGCATTCAGCCTAAGTATTAATAGGTTTAGCTGATAGTAATGTGTGGTTGTGGACTCTCGATACAATGTGTTGCAGAGCTGCTGGACTTTGGCTACCCTCAGAACACAGATACTGGTATAATGAAGACCTACATCACCCAGGCCAGTGTCAAGAGTCAGAGTAAGGAGGAAACTGCGCAGATCACTAGTCAGGTATTCGAACTTAGAGGGGCTCACTTCACTCCACCCTTCACCAAATAGCATAAGCTGTGAATCTCAGTCTATCTCTACTTATTCTCTCACCTACTCTACTTACTCTCTCATCTACTCTACTTACTCTCTCATCTACTCTACTTAGTCTCTCACCTACTCTACTTAGTCTCTCATCTACTCTACTTACTCTCTCATCTACTCTACTTACTCTCTCATCTACTCTACTTGCTCTCTCATCTACTCTACTTACTCTCTCATCTACTCTACTTACTCTCTCATCTACTCTACTTGCTCTCTCATCTACTCTACTTACTCTCTCATCTACTCTACTTACTCTCTCATCTACTCTACTTACTCTCTCATCTACTCTACTTACTCTCTCACCTACTCTACTTACTCTCTCATCTACTCTACTTACTCTCTCATCTACTCTACTTAGTCTCTCATCTACTCTACTTAGTCTCTCATCTACTCTACTTACTCTCTCATCTACTCTACTTACTCTCTCATCTACTCTACTTACTCTCTCACCTACTCTACTTACTCTCTCATCTACTCTACTTACTCTCTCATCTACTCTACTTACTCTCTCATCTACTCTACTTGCTCTCTCATCTACTCTACTTACTTTCTCATCTACTCTACTTACTCTCTCATCTACTCTACTTACTCTCTCATCTACTCTACTTTCTCTTTCACCTACTCTACTTACTCTCTCATCTACTCTACTTACTCTCTCATCTACTCTACTTACTCTTTTATCTACTCTACTTGAAGGTAACTGGACAGATTGGGTGGCGTAGGGAAGGCATCAAGTACCGTAGAAATGAGCTCTTCCTCGATGTTTTGGAGAGTGTGAACCTTCTCATGTCCCCCCAGGGTATGTATCCTATGCTGAACCTTCTCATGTCCCCCCAGGGTATGTATCCTATGCTGAACCTTCTCATGGCCCCCAGGGTATGTATCCTATGCTGGACCTTCTCATGTCCCCCCAGGGTACGTATGCTACGCCTTCTCTATGTTTAGCTCCAAAATGAAATGCTGACACTCACTTTGGTTTCAAGTGGTGCAGTAATTAAGCTAATGGCCTCTTTTTCTGATGTGTTGCAGCATAAAGCTGTACTCATGTTTCTAGTTGGTTTTAGCTCTTGTGATTGGAGCTTTATCTGCTTCTAGGTCAACTGTCGTATATTTATAGGTCAACTGTCATGTATTTATAGGTCAACTGTTGCGTGTTTATAGGTCAGGTGTTATCTGCCCATGTTGCTGGTAAAATTGTGATGAAGTCCTACTTAAGTGGAATGCCAGAGTGTAAGTTTGGAATAAACGACAAAGTTATCATGGAGTCGCGTGGCAAAACCGGGTTGGATGACGCGCCGAGACCGTGAGTAGTTACGCCTAATCATGATGTGTGTTGTACATGGTAGTGAATGTGGAATCAATAAGTTATTGGCTAATAAATGTGAGTACCGAACTGTAGTGGCACAGGGCTGTGCATTAGCTTGTGTTTACTTGTTTATCGTGTAGCACTAGTATATCTACACCAGGTGATTCACTAGTCTTACTAAAATATGATATATATTGTCTTCCTTGGACAGTTTATTGTCTAATAAACTTATTAGGCATATATAATGCTCAGTACTACACTCTACCTCGTCTATATCTACTCAATACCACAGTCTGTCTATATCTACTCAATACCACAGTCTGTCTATATCTATACTAAAGTCAGCGGTCTACTTGTAGTGCTGCCGGAGGCAAGATGGCCATTGCTATTGACGACTGCCAGTTCCACCAGTGCGTCAAACTGAACAAGTTTGAGACGGAGCATTCCATCAGCTTTATTCCTCCAGATGGCGAGTACGAGCTAATGAGGTGAGTGACCTTGATCTTTCTCAGATGACCTTGAACTCCTCTAGTAGTTTTGTCTCGTGAATACTAAAGTTGCAACGAGGTCGGTAGAGTTTTTTTAAATTTGAGTGAGATGGCGATAGCAGACGTATAGCAAGTCTACATTCAGACGTAGAATAAATTTAAAAGTATTGATCACTCATAGCCTTGAATCTGTGCCGTATAGCATTAGAACCAACAAAGAAAACTGCTTACTGACTCCTTTTTGATATACTCTTAGATATCGCACCACTAAGGATATCAGTCTACCATTCCGTGTCATCCCTTTGGTGAGGGAGGTAGGAAAGAGTAAGATGGAGGTGAAGGTTGTTGTTAAGAGTAACTTCAAGCCTTCCCTGCTGGCCCAGAAAGTAGAGGTAAGACGCTAGCGGCTGTAGATGTGCGATAGAATGCTCTTGTCTCTGGGAGGTAGCATCTGATCTCCAAGTCTTATACTAATGTTTAAAGTTGCTATAGGTAATAGACATGCTGAACATGCTGTGTGCTATGAAATTAAGGCGTGATGTCTTTTCTTGGAGTTAATATGTAGTTCATTGGATACAGCATCACTCTACCAGACTTCATGTTTGTGTGTGAAAAATTCTTATATAAAACGATTAAATTTAAGAGTAGTTACTCAATATTAAAATAAAAATATAGTTTGAGTTGTCAAATTATAGATTAGAATTAGCTTCGAGATATAAAGCTAATGATGTTCAAAGTTATTGATTTGAGTAAATGACATCACATCTCTTTTTTCACCCGGTTTTACTTATACCATATACTTACCTGTATCACGTACTTATTCTATTTGGTGTGTATGATGTCGTAGGTTAGAGTGCCAACTCCCCTCAACACCAGTGGTGTACAGATACTGTGTATGAAGGGTAAAGCCAAGTACAAGTCTAGTGAGAACGCTATAGTCTGGAAGTAAGTTACTCAGACTACGTACTAACTCAGACTATATACTAACTCAGACTATATACTAACTCAGACTATATACTAACTCAGACTATATACTAACTCAGACAGTATACTAACTAAGACTCTATACTAACTAAGACTGTATACCTATGCTATCTATCCTATCTTTTGAGATCAACACTATTTATTTTAACCCTTTTGCTATTTTACTAGTCCTATAATTAGTACACCAGTGATAATAGTATTTATGTAATTACTAGCATGCTATATTATAATCTTGCTATAAGCTGTAGTCTGTGTTTTATACATAATATACATTTTTCTTTACTTCGTCTGCAAAGTACGTGTTGCGTTGTGTTATACACAACGTCACGCCGTCTGCTGTTTTTGTAGAATCAAAAGAATGGGAGGGATGAAGGAGTGTCAGCTGAGTGCAGAGATTGAGTTACTCAATACCTCAGACAGAAAGAAGTGGACCCGACCCCCAATCTCCATGAACTTTGAGGTAGGAACTCTTACTAATAGAAAACAATAGCATTCTTGTTAATTGCTCCTCATGAATACATGCTCACTAGTCTAGTGCAGAAGGCTTTGTTTACTTGTCATACTTAGTGTAGGGGTAATGTTTAGGCAGACCTATTTTTACATTCAGTTTGCTCATTCTGTTGCTACTTTTAGGTTCCATTTGCTCCATCAGGATTCAAAGTGCGATACTTGAAGGTGTTTGAGTCTAAACTCAACTACTCTGACCACGACGTCATCAAGTGGGTCAGGTACATCGGCCGCAGTGGACTCTATGAAACTCGTTGCTAAACACTCGAAATATCACCGATTACGAGATTACTTTGACAGTCAATTAATCTTTTGCTGATGAAAGTTGTTGACTGTTGCTATAAAATGAGGTGCAATCCTTCTATAAGTTGCCGCATAAACTGATGGGTATAACGTCGACTGTAGCAATTATTTAATTTGGAGTTGTGCCCACACTTAACTGTGTTTGGTGCAAAGTCGGCAAACATAGAAAGTGATTTTCTCATTGTGGAGTATTTATTTCCGTCATATGAATGTTGGTAGTTACTTTGTAAAACCATCACTTTTAGTTTTTTCCTGACGTGACATGACTGTGTTTGCATGTCTGTAGACTAGGTAATAGCGAGTATTGTGGAGTTGGCTTCTCAATGTTTATCTAATATTGAATATATATTGGCTCTAACTTGTTCACCTGTATTCTTCCTATTTTATGCCCAGGTATAATAAATATATGGTTTTCTTTTACATATTATTATTATGAATAAAATCTGTGGAGTTATCTTAACTTGTTTTGTACGAAACTTTTTCAGCGCTGCTTGAGCCTGCTTCGGTTTATAACTGGAAGGTTGCGAACTGGACATATCTTTATTATTCTTGTAAATTCTAGAATACAACTCCTTTAATAATTAAAGTTATGCATAACCTTTCTTTCTCAATGTGATTATATTTTAAAAGCTTCCAAGAATAATGAATTAATTCTCATTTTCAAAAAACTATTTTAAATTGTCTTCTCTATCAGTTAATGTAAAGTAAGAAAAACTTGATGGAATGAATGGAATAAAAAGCTATGGTTATATGCACAGAACCATAGGTAATGGCAAAAATTAGTTATATTTGCGCTATATCAACTGCAAGTAAATAAAATATTCATTATGCAAGTACTACTTCGAATATAATATACACGTTCATTTATATTATATTTATTCATTTTCGGTGTGTCATACAAACTGCTTTTTTTCCTGTTGAACATTCCACACAAAAGTTGGGGAATTCAAGATCGTATAGAAGCATCTCTCACTGGATGTAATTTCTGCAAGAAATTCTTATCTATGTAATATTGGAGTTTCCAGCCTATTGAATCGTGTGTGTCAAGCCAAGAAAGCACCTTGGTCCACTGAACCACAGTTGGCATTATTCCTCCATGTCACCCCTTACTGAGATCTTGCCCTCCCTTGGCTTTAACACAACCTGATACTGCATACCCCCTCAACGCCAACTTCTTGCTATGGGTCTAATAATCATGTTATTAGAAATTGATGCATCACTACTGGCCCCACAGTTCAATAAATAATAATAAGCAATAATGGTCTCAGATAATCAATATAATCTAACAAAGGAAAACATATTTGCAAACATTAGATGTGCTTTACTATACCGAAAAATTGCCAAAAATATATTCGACTATTTTATTTAATTTATGGATTGTTATTAAAAACATATATATTTATTTAAGAAAACATGATAATATTTCTATAAATTTTTAGAATATGGTAGCTAAATCATTCATAAACTTAATTTTTTGTGTTTATTAAGCCCAACTAAAGAAGCCATTGTAAACAAATAAAGATTGAATTACACATACAATACAACTATGCAATGGCAAAAGTTATTTTACAATTCATCATTTTCTAGCAGCAGGAGCTTGTATGAAGTTTTTTTAAACTTTTGGGCATATCCATCATTGATATTTATTATGTTGTCTGCTTACATTACAGGCTTTATACAAAATTTAACTTTTAATTTTTGATATCTATATATATTTAGCTTATAATATAAAAATATAAATCAAATTAAGCTTGATGAACATTATTCTGTGCTTTTTTATATCAGATCAAAAATGTTAAGCAATTATGAATTAATAAAGTTTCATCTTTTAAATCTTGCAAGAGAATTTATTTACCCATAAAAACAAGGTACCTTACTGTATATGCAATAAGTAGGTCGTTATGCGATATCTTTTACCTGCGATATACTAAGGTATATATTTTTAGCACTTCTTCTTTAACTTAGCTCTTAAACAGCTCTTAATATCTGTTAAAATAAACATTGCATTAAAAAAATCAATAGGGATTGCTTATTGGTTTATTATTGCTTATAAGAAATTGTTATACCATAGTAAAGTGTTCAATAGGCAATGTCAACAACTTATATAAGAAATATTGCTGAATGTAGCCTCAAAAGATCGGTGTTTATCTTGATTAGATCGGTATAAATAGACATGCAATTAGTCAATTATTCAATACATTTGAGACCCTGTGCATGCGTGCATCAAGAGGGCACCTGCTGTAACCTGCCAGATAGCTTCTAGATAGTACTCTCAGGGGATGTCACATAAGTACAGCTTATATAATGTAAGTTATGTTTTCACTATATAATAACTATTAATTTCTATAAACCAAATTATGTATTTTCAATACTGTTCTAATATTAGCATCTGAAGCTAAAATAATTTTTTCAAAATGATAATTTAGTATAAGTAATATATCTAGCTTACAAATACTTTCATCTAAATCCTTTGCATGCAGTCAATTACTTTGAAAATCGTATCTATAAGTATATACCTAAATATAAAATACATGATGCATGCACATCAGACGTGTGCACATTTTGTATTCTGTACCGGCATAGCATACAATATGTTATTAGCAATGCCCTTATTATCCACAAATATGATGATAAAAAGCTTTAAAGTTAAAAGAGAAGAGTTTTTATTAAAAAGCTAGCTACATACATTTCTTAGTGCTTATAGCTCTTATATATTATTATACGTCACTTTTGATTGCACAAATTTTGTTTTTCATGGCATGCAGCTCAAGTAACACAGTTACACTACAACTATACTTATAAGTATTGCAGTCAGAGGATTGTTATATAGAGTGCTCACGCACTTAGCATATGTCAGTATTTTCCCCGAAATTTATTTTAAAGCGGCTTTTTAGTACTTTTTTATGTCATATAATAACTTGCTTATTTTAGCAATATTTTAAGCTTTCACTAATAAATAATTAATACAAAAATTATTATATGTAAAGCAAAGGTCATCTACTGGGAAAGAAGTCTGAGAAAATTCAACTGAGACCATGTTTAGTACAAGCACCAGAAAGCATAGTGTTCATAAGACGGGACTGTTACACCTCCCCGCAATCAATGGCGACGATATGCATAAGCTCAATGGCTTGATGAATGACACGAGGTATGATAACTCTTGTTCTATATGTAACATTTTCTGTATTGCTTATTCATTACTATAATTAGTCTAAACTCTAAACAGTTTCCAAGTAACTGTCAAGATGCATTTATGTATAGAGAAAGCACTTTGCTGGCAAAACATTAGCTATACAGCTCTGTATGCTGTATAATATATGATAGCATGCAGCATTTGTGACTGTACTAATAGTTTCTAGAATCTATATTATGCTGAATCAATGTATATATTATGTAATACTTGGATGGCAAATCACACTGTTATGTCAATGCATGGAGGGAAATTCCATCACCAATGAAAAGAGATAATGTGTTATCTCTTGTCACATTTCAAATCTTCATAAACTTATAATTGATATAATTATCATTATACTTTGTATAAATAGGAAAACATTCATCTCAGCTAAAACTAAATATAATACACATTGTATAACATGACAGTATAAATAAAATTACTACAAGCCTTGTGTTTGTATAAAAAGACTTTTCTATTATTAAGTAAGATTTGAATGATAGACTCAACTTGTAATTACTAAAATAATAATGCAATTATTATTCTTTCATTAACTAAAAATAATTGAAGCATGAATTTCAAAAATACAAATTTGTTTATCAAAACTAAACATAAATAAAGGATTGTTGTAATATAACGTCAGCAGCAGCTGAAAACAACTGTAAGATCACGTTTTTAATTAGTAACCTTAGTATGGCATGTTAGGACAATATTCTAGCTATTTGATTTGAACATGTTCTACATGTTCTACAGCTGATTGTTATAATGAATATAGCAGAAAGTAGAGCTTAAACTTGTGTTACTTGTGTTATTTATGAATTAAAAAATTATAAGAACAATTTTCGAAGTTGAATAAATTCTGGCTTTTTTTCTAAAAAACAAAATTATATATATATAACAAAAAAATTGCAGCACCAATAAAATTCAAGTGAAGTGGGAATTAACTATTTCTTGAGAGTGTAATATAAGAACGGCTGCCACCACTTGTAATGGTAATATAATATATTTCTATAATTATACGGCTAATTGTATTCGTACTGCCGCACATTCTTGAGGCAGTTGTTCACAAAATGGCGTCTAATGTTGTAACAACGATTTATTCAAAGCATGTAATTTCCAGGTCAGAATTTAGTAAAAACATAAAGTCATACAACATGGCGGTGGCGGCAACTATGAACAGGAATCTTTCCCAAGCTCTCCGAGACTCCCAAACCACTATTGAGAGTTTAAGTAGGTCGCAACAGGCGACCTACAAAACCATGTGTAAGGTAGGTTCAATAAATGTATGTGTAGTGATGTGATTAACTAGTAGCCCTCCGTGGTGTAATGGTTAGCACTTTTGCTTGAGAGCCGGAGGTCTTGGGTTCGAATCCCAGTGGGGGAGGGCAAAGTTTTTCATAAGTGAAATAGTACTCTGGGGGAGTTGAAAGGCCAGGGGAGCCTGAAGACTGAAGGAGTAGTAGATAGGCCAGTGGAGTTCAGAGAACTGGGTGGGATGTAGTGTTAAGATTACCCAGTAGTCCCCGTGGTGTAATGGTTAGTGTGCCTGCTTGCAAACCAGAGGTCCCGGGTTTGATTCCCAGTGAGGGAAATTATTTTTCAGTAGGTGTTGAGCTGTGTGGGTAACTGAAAAAGGAATAAGTTTCAGGGTAGTTATTGTAAAGATAGTATAGTGATATATATATATATATATATATCACTATACTATCTATATATATATATATATATATATATATATATATATATATATATATATATATATATATATATATATATATATATATATATATATAACTGCAGAATAAATGTAAGTTAGTCTTGTAAGTACATGGATAGCTGGAAAAAAGTTAGTGCAAGTACAGCAAGCTTATGGAGAGTCACTGTAAGGTATAGAGTGAGTTGAACCTAGAAAATTGTATTTTTAAGTGGATAAATAAATAAAATAAATAATGATAAATTATGATTTAATCAGTTGTCAAAATGAAATATTATGTAATATAATACTTACATAATATTATGATTATAATGATAATGCTATAAAATTATGTAATGTAGATAATCAATGTTCAAAAGAAGAAACAGAAAGAAGCATATCAAAAGTATCAGCAGGGTTTGAGAGAGGGGTTACTTGTATCCACTCCTGGCACGTCTCTTCTTGGTCACCAGGTACTGTGTTAATTGAACTTGCACTCATAAATTTAATTTTCATAATATTTAATATGGTATTTATATTTTCAGTAAGAAGCACATTATATAGAACTAAATTAACAAATTATCTTCCAAATCGACAGCTCAGACAAGAATGAGAAACTGTTTGGTAGACCTATAAACCCATGTAAATTAGGTATCTAATTAAATTTTGAAGCTGTAATAATATAAAAACTTAGAGGAATTAGGTTCAGTGGGAGAAAAGTTTCAATGAAATAAATTCAATTACATTTTTATGACTTTTCATGGGGGGAAGGTTTGAGTTTATAGATACTATATTTGCTAATAATATGGGTGGCTGTCTAGACTCTAGAGCCACCCACCTCTACACTTTAGCTTGAGTTCATTCCCACAACAGCTAGTTATTTTTATGCTAGCATTGTAGTACTTATACTTCCTGTTCAAATAAGCATACAACAACTTAAATTTATAGTAAAACAGCATGATGCAATCTCAAAATACACATTTTTATGATTAATATCTATCTTTTATTTATGTATCTATATTCTAGAACTATGCTATTAACTTCCACTGTTTCACACCCATAGAACAGTAACACTATAAACAACATAAGCATTAACTACACAAAATGTATTGAAACTTATTTACCTATTCCATATAATACAATATGCCTTACATTATGAAAGTTTTTAGATCTCATTCATTTCAATATAGTATTATTGTATTTTAATATGTTTTACTAATATTATTAGAGTGTTTGCAGTTTAAGTGCTCAACCACTTGAGTTTCATTTGTCATAATGATTTGAGTGTTTGCACTGTTTAAACCGCCAGGGTGGTTATGTATTTAAGAAGACTCTACTTTTCAAACTTAATGTTTTTAGAGCTTATAGTTGTATGTATTCAGCTTTATTTGCCTATCACTTATAGCCTATGGGTTTCAAGTCAATCTCTTATTAGTTCCTAATCCAGGCAAAAATTTAATCATTCATCATGTAACAAATACCAAATTTGGAATTATATACTAATTGCCAGGCTAAGCTAAATTTACTCTTTTCTACCTATGGTGTTAATCACAGCTGCCATAAAACTAGTGCAAATTTAACCAATTATATAATTAACATAATTATGATATAACATTTTTGTATGTGATACAATTATATAGAAATATCAGTTGCTTTACAACTACAATTTGGGAAACAAGTTATCTAATGTCTATATAATTATAATTTGCAGTGTTTTTTATTTCTGATCAGTTTAATAATTGTCATGATGTGAGGATTTGTTTTGGCTGCAGTCGTCAAAGTAAAAACATAAAATCATAAATCATCAAACAAAAATTACACAACATGTAAATAATTTTCTTAAGTTTTGAAATCTGAAATGATAACCTTTACAACTCATATGATGTCATCTATAGAATCATAAATGGGCGTAGAAAAGTCTGAATCGAGAAAACAAAACATTTATACTCAAGTCGCATGACATGTAGCTATAATGTTGATTTGTTTGTATTGGTGATGAGTTTACTCACTTTGACTTTTAAAACAGATAAAGCGAAAGGTCATACATGGACAGCGGCTGGCTCCTATAGAACAGAGTGACTCTCATAATGACAATGTTAAGGCCACGGCGAGTGAAGACAAGGAAAGAGTAGAACCAAAATTCCTTCAACCAAATGACCCACCAAATCCTGTATCAGTCAATAAAGTTGCTGAATCCAAGCATTCTGTCAATCTAAGAAAAAGTGACACTGACTCTTCAACTGATGTTGTTCCAGCCAAAGTGATTGGAGGAGAAAGGATTAATGCAGACGTCACCTCGCCAGAACTGGAGCACTCGATGTCTGGCGTACTGATAAACTCCCTCGCAGCTAAGAAGGCCTTTTTCACGGCTAGCCTCAGGCCAGCCCTGCCTTCCATCCATGAGTCATCAGGGAGTCACATGGTTAAACAGGGAGACAACTCTAACCACATCAATGGTGTGTCTAAGAGCTCCAACCTACATTCAGGTTTGTGGCTTATATATAACAGCTCTTTCTATATAAGAGGTTAGTTACAATAAAATGTATATAGTATAAATGTATGCAGACTTTGTTGATGTTGGTATACAGTATTAATACACTGTAAATGAAAGTTGTAATACTGGAATATAATCAAAAGAGAGAGGTGAATGCAGTTATAAACTTTGTTATCACAGATCTTAGATACTTATAATATACTGATTTATACTCTTTGTTATCACACATCTTAGATACTTATATACTAATTTATACTCTTTGTGATCACATATCTTAGATACTTATATACTAGTTTATACTCTTTTCTCTCCCACACTGTATCATTATTATTATTTTTATTATTATTGCTAGTTGATAGAGTGTATAGTGACTTTGGTTTATAAAGGCCACCTGCAATATTAGAATAATACCACCTAGTTTATACTCTTTGTTATCACACATCTTAGATACTTATATACTAGTTTATACTCTTTGTTATCACACATCTTAGATACTTATATACTAGTTTATACTCTTTGTTATCACACATCTTAGATAATTATATACTAGTTTATACTCTTTTTACGACAGCATCTCTCAAAGCTGACAGCAGTATGAGTCAACTCAGACACACCGCTGACTCAAGTGATGCCGCTACATCCGCACAAAGAGCGGTGTCCCTCAGAGCCAAAATCGCTGACTTGGAACGGCAGCATATAGAAGAGTTTCTGAAGAAACAGAATCTGGAGACCAAACTAAAGCCTTACCAGATGAAACCCGGCGAAGAACCAGATTGCTGTGAAAGTGAGTGAAATCAAAAGAGTGATTGTTGGACCCAATAAAGTTTAGGTGAAATATGTGGTTGCTAAGTTACTGCTTAGAATAAATAGGTTATTTAACTTCATGTGAATAGGAAGCACTCCAAGATCAAGGTCAAACTTCAACTTGCTTTTAAGGTCAGGGTGTTTGTTCATTAAATAATCATTATGGAAACATTGGGTTTCTATTTTACTGGATGAAATAGCAACCCCTCTACCAAATATACATATGCTTGCAAATTCAATGAAATCCTCCATTCCTTAAAGTTTATATAGAAATAGACTATTTGAAACTATAATTTGTAAGTAGAGTACTAGTTTACAGAACTGAGTGCAATTTGGACTTATGACTTGTCTAATAAATATTTTTAAGTTAGGAGTGTTGTACCTCTGACATGCATATATGTGTTTGAATATAATAAACTCTTATATGCTGTGGAATATCATAGTCCACTACTGTTTCATAGAGTTATCATCTCCTGTGCTTACTTTGCTTGTCTCTCAATATAGTATATATTGCATTGATTGCACAGGTTGAAGTGGTCAAAATAGAAAGATATCTTATTGCTATATAACAAAGTGTTAACTGCTGGCTTTTAGAGGCAACCGTAGAAAAGACAACTCCTAATACAATTTGTCAAACAGAGAATAAAGTGCCACGGTCAATAGCCGCCGAGAGAAGACGACTTGCTAAACTACGTTCTTTCCATAGAAAAGCAGTTTTGAATTCAGAGGATAACTTCCAGTATGTGAAATTATCTGATGGAAGTTTTATACAAGGTGGGGCAACTCTTAATCCGCATGTTGGTAAAGCAAAACATGGTTATCTTACAACTTAATTGTATAGTCTCTTTAGTGCATTATAATCAATTTGATTACGGACATTGCACCACCAGACTGCAAATATCATTATATTCAATATGATAATCAATTACAAACCTTATCATAATATTGTAGGGCCGAAAGCGTACAAACGTAAGAGATTTCTTCCTCCATCTAACCGAGCACAACAAGAAAGAACAAAAATACTAAAGTCTGAAGCAGCCAAGGCAGTGGTTCATGAAGAAAAGATAGGACAGTTCTTCAACAACCTAAACTTACCTATTTCTAAACCAGCAGACAGTACAAAGGTAAATACGATATGTACTCTCAAAGCATGTGGTGTAAGGGGGATTATTTACCTAAAATTCGTAATAACTATTCATCTCAGAATGGCTACCAATCAAGATAGATGAAGAACTAAATGTTAATATGGCAAATATTTTAGAATTTAGACTATAGCAATATGCCAGCCATTACAAAAGCAGTTAGGATGAAGCATCCAATATGAAAGGGTAGCCAGCTATTGCTAAGGCAAATAAGAAACTTGTTCTGTTACGAGAAACATTGGCTCTTGAACAATTCAGATGGATGATCAAAATCAATTGAATCAATTTGAACTATCCATGTATTTGAAAGTATATTGTAGAATTGATTATATAACACAATATATCATATCACTAATAATTGGTACCACAAATATGCAATGAAGCAGCTAGAGTTGTCCCCTCTTTGTTTGATATACTGTTATTTTATTAGACGCTGCTCAAGAAGCTGGAGTCAAAAGCTAAGATAGACTTGACCAATGTAAAACCTATTCCAAGAGAAAAATCGGTGGTACCTTTAGATAAAATAGCAGAGACTATAACGTACATCAGACGATATGTACGGCCAGTTGATCGCCCCAGACATGTGCCTCTAAACACGAGCTGGTCTCAGCACCACTGAGAGAGTTGGGACCAGTTTACCAGTTAGAAACTTCCAGGCGTCTTTCAAAAATTACTTTGTTTTTGAAATAATGTTTTGAATAATTGTTATGTTTATTAGAGAGAACAGATTTGAAAAGTGATCTCAATACACTTTATTTTACTAACATACATAATAATGCATGTATTCATTCACAATTCTGTTACAAAATAGAATATATTATAATTATATCCCTCAACACGCAAAGTTTGATAAATAAACTGCCAATGTTGGTAATGCAGATTTCCTAGACATCTGACACTTGAGCTCACATACTAGCAGGTGCTTGGCAGAGCTACACGGCAGGTTGGGCCTTGGCTAGAGCTCTTAGATTACCAATACAGCTGGTTATAGCGTCTTTTTCCTGCAAGAAAAAATCAGTTTACTTAGGAGTTATCCTCTATACAAGAAAATGCCCGCTTACTTAGAAATTTTTTTGTATAAGACATGCCATGTTGGATTCTATTCTCATGCCTGCACATGAATATACGAAACACAAAACATACACAGGCTTTTAAAAATTCTCACTAAACTAGAAATGTTGCTAGATTTTGACGGGAGGGGGGAGGGTTGAAACTTGAAAGAGACGCTGACGTGAAACTGAAGAGAGACGCTGACGCACCTGTTTTGGGGTGATGCCAGATACGACACTGTCCACAATCCAGCTGACCATGTGCTGCTGCTCCAGCCTCTTTTTGGTGCTCACAAGTTCTACCTGGTAATCTAGTCTCCTCTTCACTGCGGAGTATACTTGCGCCACTCTCTCCCGGTATCTGTGTTCAGAGAGAGAGCATTTACAGTCTTGCATTCACAGTGTTCTACTACATGCTACTGACTAGCTACTATTTACTAGTGACTAACTACTAGAAACTACTAACTACTGACTAACTACTAGAAACTACTAACTACTAGAAACTACTCACTACTAGAAACTACTAACTACTGACTACTACAATGAACAAACAGATTTCACCAACCTGGCCTCCAACTGGATATCCACATTCTCCTTCTGCACGGCATACATGAACTTATGTCTGTCCTCCTGGGCTATCTCAGTATCAATCTTACCAACTGCTTCGGAGAAGGTTTTACGGCTCGTGTCCATCGGCACCTCGTAGTTCAACTCATTTAGTTTCTAGAGTTTCAGTAAATATAACATAGTGTATATACTTTACTGTACATAATATACTGTATATACTATACTGTATATACTATACTGTACATACTATACTGTACATACTATACTGTACATACTATACTGTACATACTATACTGTATATACTATACTGTGTATAATATACTACGTATAATTATTATATTGTGTATAACATTACAATGTATATAACATACAACATACCCTAATACACATATATAAACCAATCTTTATGACGGTAATACACAATATAGGCCATTGGCTAAGCACAGAGATGACAGGAGACAAATTAAATCAACTTAATGAAGAATAAGCTCCTAGAGATATGAAACTGATAGCATGCTAAGATCACAGTCTAAATTTGATATAAACAGACATCCTACGTATGACTTAGTAATTAGACAGTAGAAAGTTTCAGCCTAAGACACTTTCTAGCCTTACATCAGTCTTTTCTTCAAGGAACTTCTTAGCGGCTGGTCCTATCTTCTTTGTGAGGAAGATGAAGGCACCCCAGAAGGCGACCAAGTCAAAGAAGGAGTGGTCATACACCATGATCTCCTTGGACATGCAGTACGTAGTCAAACCACCCAGGAAGACGTAGGGCCCTGTACAACATACAGCATTTGTAACCGGAGAGGGAGACAACTTCCATCTCTATAGAGATGGTAATGGACGCGTACTAAGATGTGAAGAACACGCCTTGTATGTATAAGCACATGACAAACACATGTATAAATAGAAAATAAGGAACCTTTAAGGTGTTGATAGGTACTAACAATTTAAATAAGCCATTCTATTGACAAATCTTAGATTTTTATAGCATCACTTCATTATTTACAACTTTATAAAGTACCCTAATGGTTGTACAGAAAGAATAAGGAAGAGTTGCAGACGTGTCGTTCTGCATGGCATATTTTAAAATTCAAAATTTGACAGTTTCATTTTCTAAAGATAAAATTTGTTTTGAAATATCAGAGAGTTTAAAAAAAACAAATAAATTTCAGTTTCTAAATAAATCAAACACCAGTTTAGCATATTTCAATCACTGTGAGAGAGCAGCATATTCAATCACTGTGAGAGAGCAGCACATTCAATCACTGTGAGAGAGCCTACCGGAGACCCCAGTCTTATCATAGAGCGCATCAAACCACGACTTAGGAATGAAGCCCAATCTGACCGGCTCGTGTGTTTCGGGTTGTGTGGGGTGAGGGAAGTTGGCATGGTCTCGCTCCGGCCCATAGTACTTTTTGTTACACTCGTCCCAGCGATCTACAGCGTTGACTCAGCTCATTACAAATACTGCTTAGAGTGAGCAAAAGTAAGATTGTAAGTAAGTGTAAGTAAGTATATAAATATGTAAGTAAGTTCGGATGTAGGTTAATAAGTAATTAAATACATAAGTAAATAAGTACATAAGTGCGTAATTAAGTACACAAGTATATAAATAAGTAAGTGAGAGAGTAAGTACGTACAGAGGTAAGTAATTGTGTAGTTAGGTAAGTGTGTATCAGCAAGTAGTTAGTCACGAGTAGCTGGTCAAGCAAACCTTGTGTTGCGTATCAACAGAAAACTTGAAACCCTCCAATTTACCCACAGAGACATGAAAAGTATCTGTCTGCTATTTCATCAGAAACTAGCTGTTTGAGTATCAGCCAGTCAGTGCTGAAAACCCATTTACAGTTATCCTCTCCCTGAAGTAACGGCTAAATTATACAGTTGAGGTACCTATGAGAAATGTTACCTATGAGCTGCTGTGTGGTTGCTATATCTTTTGTGTTTGTATGAAACGATGACAGAATCAATGGCTGTAACTTGTTACTGTTACGAAGCACAGCAACAAGGTTGGCACCTGCAAGAGCACAAACATGTATTATTTATAGCAAATTACAATATACATGTAGCATATAATATATAATAAAGATGCAATATCTGATGCATAGTACATGTGAAATCAGAAACATATATTACATATATAAGTAACAGTAAAAACATATATAGCGGTTGAATTTTACTTCAAGTTTTTATTATAACTTAACCAAGCCATTATCATGCTGATTCGTGTCATTTATTGAGTTTAATGAAAGAAATTGGCTATGAGTGCTAAAGAAATGAGTATTCAAATTGATTTAACAAGAACATGAAAAATTTACTATATCGCGTTAAATACAACAGCCTAAATTTCAAAAAAAATTAACAACAACAATGATCTTTTCATTTAATCACTGACTTTACCTAAAACTCAGAAAAGTAATTAAAATTACTTTTGAAGAAAAAATTATATTCCAAAAAACTAAATATCATTTGAAATGTGACTTATGCACCAAGTTATGCTTATGATTTGACAGAATTACTTACAGTTAGTACAGAAATAAGCAAAGAGCATCAAGATGGTGTGACAAAAACACCAAGTTAAATAAAAATTAAAAGTTTTACCAACTAAAGTATTGTATGCAAATGTTAAAATCACAATAATTGTAAAATTAAAATTAAAAATGTGACTGATGGAGTCACCGAGCGGCTGAGTAAGGCAGTCAGTGTAATTGTAAACCGTAAGAGCTAACACTTGCTAACACTACTACTAGGTCTAGTAGTAGTCGCTGTCTCTCACAGTCACTCACTCTCACTCTCAGTATGAGTATCAGTATGAGTATGTGTCTCAACAAGTCACAGAGCTTTCCAAGCAGAATCAAGTATACCGATACTCAACGTCGGTCATTCAATTTCCCGACCTCCACTGTGAGTTAGAGTGATACAGCGTGAGATCTAGTCTGATTAAGTAATAGTAATACCAAACCTATTTCTAATTCAAATTGCCAAGTTCAAGTTGAAGTTCAACTTGCACTTGAACTTCAATCGGATGCCACAGCCAGTGCGACTTTGATTCAGGCGGCAAGCAGAATACCAACGATTGAGTAGACGATAATACTTTATATGAAATTTAACTAGATTTTACTTACCGTTGCCAAATGCAACACGAGAAAGCATTCTCGCTTTGAATGCAGTTAAAGTTTTTTACTTGCTGAATTAGTAGTACTAGCAACCTTGGTTTACGAGAACCGGTGCGGATGTTTCCGATGCAGAAAGAAAATAACCCAGCAATGACTAATTTCGACGATACTTTGCTCGAGTATATTTAACTATTTCGCTCGCGTGCGAATCACTTATAAAGTAAAGACAACTCTCTAAAATACTCATGCCTTTATTTAGGATAAAGTAAGCAATATTATTTCATATAACAGCTGACGAATAATTATAGACCCTGCAGCTTAAACTTAAAATAATATATTAAAACATGTTACAGCTTACGTGGAAAACAAGTACATGCAGCTTGTTTACCAGTATTTGAGACTGAATTGTGAATTTAAACCCTAATCACTGTGATTTACCTCCAATATCGACACATTAACACGATTAAATTGTTATTTTGTGATTTAAGCAAATACAGACACCTAACTATTTTTATCAAAATAAAAACTACAATGATAATTGGTGGCAAGCAAGAGCATCAACGTTGAACTTTACAGACACGTGCAATAGAAAATATTTACATATTTATACAATAAGGTACCTCCTGCACATTTGACAACTTTATAAGCTAGCTGTATATTGAAAATGATGAATTGGATAAAAGAAAACTGTCCATGTGGTGATTTATTACTTTAAGCCTGACTTGAGTTGCAAGTCAACTAAATCATTATAAATATCCCTATATATAAATTAACCACATAAATGAGTTTATAGGCAATTAAACACTCAGCTTATAGAAATCTATTTAGATTTGAATCAAGGAGGATTTTCAAGCAGAAGGAGGGTGAAGAGTGAACGGATTGTGGAATGAGTAAAAGTACTTTTCATTAAATCGAAAAGTATAAACATGATTAATTAATTGAAACAACGACTTTGAATTCAGCATGTCATCACTGCATTTACTCTGACCTTAATTGCAAAGCCCACAAGTAAGTGAAATAATATTATAATATAGCTTATGATTATATACATTTTCTGATTGTGAATATACTTTTTACTATAATGTTGCAATATTAGCTTTTTGAATTCAAACATATATTCGAACTATTCTTAAAATGCAGCTGAAATCTAAGTAAATAGAACTGTGACAGTTGCAGTGTTGAGTTTCCCGTAGTGTAAAGGTTTACACGCTGGTCTGCTGTTCGAATCCCATTGGGGTGGGGGGGGGGGCACGAATGTTTTACATATAACTTTATTCTCACCTTTAATGATTGAGGTTAGAGAGGATGCACATAGTTAGTTTCCTATTCTTAATGATTTCTCTCACATATGACTTACACACGTGACTTACACACATGACTTACACATATGACTTACACATATGACTTACACATATGACTTACACATGTGACTTACACATATGACTTACACACGTGACTTACACATATGACTACATATCTCACTTGAAGGCTTGTTTCTAGATCTCTAAACCGACGACGATGTCAGCGACAGCCATGACTCACAGGAAGTTTGCAATGGGCCTGCTCACTGGGATGGTAATAACTCTGATAACCAGCGGAATATATCAGATGCAGACTAACTCAGCATTCTACTCTGGCAAAGTTTATAAAGTCAATCTTCCTGGTAACATACAACAGCTATACTTATACCAGTTGGTTTTAAACTCATAACATAATATGCTCTACATTTAATGTGTTCTCTCATACTGTTTTGACAACCAGTTCACAGTTTTCTATATTATATCCTCACCATTTTATAACACATACAATTTTAACACAATTTTATATTACCATTATTAAACCTGTCATATTGTGTACACACTTTTTTATTAAAATATTTGAATACCTTGAGCTCTTGTATATTATATGAATTAAATGGTGTATTATATTATATAATATATTATATTATACTGTTGTGTTTTATTATATTATATTATTGTGTTTTATTAGCAACCAAGGGCTGCTATATTTTCTATTTTCATATCAAAAAGCAGCAGTAGTAGTAGCTGCAGTACAGAAGTATGGTACTAGTAGCAGTAGTAGTAGTAGCAGTGGTAGTAATAGCAGTCGTAGCTATAGCAATAGTGGTTGTGACAATAGTAGTAGTTTGTAGAAGTTAATGGTAACACTAGTGATACTAATAGTAGTTCTAGTATAGTAGCACTGTTAATAGTACTATAAATAGCCTTACTAGTTGTAGTACTACTAGTAATAGTGATATTAGTAGCGACATACAGTTGTAGTCAAAGTAGCAGTACTTTTAAAGTAATTGCAATACTTTTAGCAGCACACGGGTTTTTGGTTCACTACCTGTCCCTGCTCATCCTGTCACACTTAGCCAAATTAATTATGAATAGTTTGAAGATTAAAACATAAACCCAAGAAAAATTACTTTAGCTGCAAATTAGTGCATGGCATATTAATACTAATAATTCCCACTAGGCGTGGTGAGTTGCTTAAGCTGTCTTAAGTAGTACTTTGAGAAGTGAACCGGTATATAGGCTTGCGCCTCTTTAAAGTAGCCAATAGGCACACACTATGTCAGCCCGCAGATTGCTACCTTTGTAAGCATATGCTGAAAACTTTGAGTCTAACTTAACTTTTAAGCCTAAAGTTAAAATAAGTGAACAACCGACCAGAGTTAGAATTTATTATAATATGTAGCTTAAAAGTATTATACTGAAATAGAAGCCTGGGCTGTAGGATTGTGGTGTTGGTATTAATGAAATTCTTGTGGAAAAGACAGAAATAAACACTGTAAAGCATGTGTAATGAATCTTAGCAAGTAATATGCATAAAGATGTGTGAGTGCCAGTTTGTTTAACAAAGGTAATGGCTTATAAACCCGTTATATGTAAATATACTTCACTTCATTGGCTTTCATGATGCATATTTACATCTATGTGTCAGTTGTATGCAGGAATGAATTTTGATGCATAAGCATATGTCCAGTGGACCAATGCATGAATCAACCATATATAACAATACAGATATTTAAATAATCTAGCAGTTGCCAAGAAGAGGTCTAAATTAGAATCATGTTTTTCAAAGTTGTTGTATATATGTACACCTATAACTGAAATTACTAAGTACTTAAGTCATTTACCTGATTGTCAAACATACCTGGGCCGTTGCAGCTCTTTATAATCTAAAATTGTGCTTTAATGATGGTGTATTAACACTGGCAATGTAAGTTTATACAGTGATAGCTTGATGGAAAGGAAGATATGATTGACTATTGTGTACAGTATTGTCACAAATTCTGAGTTTACATATACCTATAGACTTACCGGGTTGATTTATGTAAAACATTGGTTAACACTAAAAAACAGCTTTGAATTTTTAGATTTAGTGAAAAGACACTTTTCTTCTAACTCCAGCACTTTTCAAACTGAAGTCAAACTTGAATACGATTCCTCAACGGTTTCCTCTACATCTTCAACTTCTTCCACAACCTCCACGACCTCCACAACCTCCACAACCTCCACGACCTCCACTACGTTGGCGCCATCTGCTACGGTCAAGGGCCATGACCCTGAAGCTCAAACAACCAATATCAAAGCACCAAAAGTTGTGAATGGCACAGTCGAGTTAGAAACGATAGAGGAGCTATGCAGAGAGCTGAGCAGGGGTGCAGCCCCCACCTATCCACCCCTGCCCACAATAGAGCACCATTTACCTTACCATACTGTAAATCACATTGGTAGGTGTAACATATTTACTTTTAAGTCTCTTATAAGAAGCCTCAGAAGAATCGGAATAAGATTTTTTTAGGATAAAAAAAGTAGCAACGTCAAAGATTGCAGCAAATGAATTTCGATTTGCATTTACATAGTTGTCAGTGTGTTTGAAGCACAACTTATACCATTTGGTGCTCATATTTACCAATGCTGTGACTTTATGACATATGTAGTACGTTAATAGCAGTATTTATGTAACAATACAACTAATTTGCGACAATGTAAAACTTTTGCTACCACTGGGATATAAACCGATACTGGTTTGCAAGCAGGCATGCTAGCCATTTCACTATTGGGACTATACTGGGTAAACTCAACACTACAACCTATATATAATTCTAATTAACCTTGTACTTTACCAATAATTCTTTGATAATAGTAGGAAGATGATTGAGCATACCATAATTGAGACTTGTGAGCCAGGTTATATAATTGCTGTACTGCTGATTGTGACAGAATCCACACATGAACAACTTGAAACCTGGCAGTTTATTAACAGCAACTTTATAGTTTCTCTCACTGGCAAAAAGCATCGGGGAAATATATTTTAACTACTATCTTTTTGAATCTATATTAATGTTTCCTTTAATAAGAACCCCTGACACCCTTTATATCTAGTATTAAAATATTCATATATATCAGCTTGTATCCGCATACTATTTGCCCGAAGGCTGTAGGCTCAAACTATTTTGTTTTGCAAAAAGGTTTTATGCTCATGCCTATGAAATTTCTGGACAGTATTAGAGTCCATGGTGTTACTAAATTAAGTTAGCAATAATACGTTTGCTGTAGGCAGTTTTTAGCTGCTTCAAATCACAGCTCAATTGCTAAGCCGACTTGAAAGTTTAGATTTTAAACGGTTACCTGCAAAGATGATTGTTGAATTGTGTCTAGTGTTAATATCAGATTTGATACAAGCTTTATAGCGATTCACGTTAAATAATCAAAGCACATATAAGTGGTGTTTGTGTTTTTGTTTTTTAGCCGAAGATCGGCGGATAGCCGCCTTGCTGTTCCAGAAAGTGCGAGTGTTATGCTGGGTGATGACATCACCAGAAACTTTGACCTCTAAAGCTTTGCACACGTATGTCACATGGGGTCACAGGTGCAATAAGATCTTATACGTGAGCAGCAACGAGTCATCAACCTTTCCTGCACCTGTCATAGGTATTCCATATAACTCAACAATTCTTCTGACTCATAAGCGATTCACTGCGTTCCTATGATTTGAATGAATCCTCGATGAACGGATTAGTGTTTGCGGTGTTAACCTATGGTTGTTGTTTTATTCGAATGACACTGTCCCCATGCATCAAATGAAAAATCTATTAGGTTAATGCTAAGCATGGCGATGTGGTGATTAAAAGTATATGTAGCTAATACAATTGTGTTTCCTATTATATTATTTTTATTTAGGAGCAGAAATGCTGAGATAGTCTAAGTTTTTTAATTTTTTTTATAAATTTTGTTTGAAGCGCAGGTTGAAGTTCTTTTGATAACATAAATTCTTTTGCTACTAATCTAAAACACAGGCTTTTCCTAATTCCTCCGTTCCTGCTCGACCTCAGTATTACAAGAGATGAATTGTATCTCTAGTTATAATTCATTATGATTACCAGGACTGGCAGTAGCCGAAGGAAGGGGTCATTTGACTGCTAAAACTATGCAAGCGTTCAAATACATTTACGACAACCACTACGACGAAGCTGACTGGTTTATGAAAGCTGATGATGACACGTTTGTAATCCTAGAAAACCTGAGATATTTTCTTGCCGACAGAGACCCGAAAGAACCCGTATATTATGGTCACCACTTTAGCACCTTTGTCAAACCTAACGGGTATTACAGCGGAGGTTAGTACTCAAGGTCATTCCTAGGTCAACAGTCAAGATATACTGTCAGTTATACTCCAATCTTTAATCTATTTCTTGTAAAACCTCAACTAACTACTTTCTTGTCCATCCTAGAGCCAAAATTAAATAAATTTTAAGAATTACTAGATGCAGCACAAAGTTTGGGGTCACTGCGTGCAGTATTTGTAAAGACAATATTGTCCGAATTCCAAACCTCCAACCAATGCACTCAGTGACCAACAACTTTGTGCTACTCCAAGTGATTTTCATAAAATTCATCTCTAATATGAACCCTGTAGGGCTGAGCTATGGGCAAGCTGCATGTTGTGGTATGACTATTTATATCTCCACACTGAGGCTACTTTGTAGGCGGTGGTTATGTAATCAGCAAAGAAGCACTTAGAAGGTTTGGCCTCAAAGGAGCAACTAATGAAAGTCTTTGTATAAAGGATTCTGGGGCTGAAGATACTGAATTTGGAAAATGTGAGTGTTATTGGCAGCATCGGTTTAGCAGATGTGATTACAGATTATAATATGTTATCATACAAGTACCTGCTGACACTTGTCTATATTATCATACAAGTACCTGTTGACATGTGTCTATATTATCATTCAGGTATGCAGAACTTGGGGGTCCTGACTGCTGACTCTTACGATGAAACAGGTCGCAGCCGGTTTCATGCGTTTGACCCGGAATTTATCAAAGAAGGCGTTTACCCAGACTGGTACATTCAAATTGACACCCATGGTGCTAAAAAGGTACACACTTTTTGAATACCAGGTGTACAACCAAGATACCAACATTACTGGCTACTAATATACAAATTATATTATTACTAGCTACTGTATATATATATATATATATATATATATATATATATATATATATATATATATATATATATATATATATATATATATATATATATATATATATATATATATATGTATATATATATGTATATACAAACTATAATTTTACTAGCCAATATCATAATATAAAGACTAGATTATTACTAACTAATATTATATACAAACTATATTTTTACTAATATGGAAACTACATATATTACTACTGTTTATGATTAAAATCCTATGCTTGATAGTTCAAAGCACCCCTTATTTACGTGTGATGCTTTGAAAGATTTCTTATTTGTATTTCAAATGAAACATTGAAGGTAGCAGATAAGACACATTTTATGGAGTTAAAAGTAGAAAATAGCTAAAAACTAGAAATATCGAGTGGGTACTAAATCAAGTAAAATGACCCAACTGTAAAAAAATATCGCTGGTGTATTATGCGTACATTGTGTGTATTGAAGCTATATAGCAGTGTTATTCAAAAGATCTTTTTCTTGTGTATTTTATGTTTTATTGTGAAGTAATTTAAATTGATTTCCATTTAATTTTAGGGCTACGACGCCATCAGTGAGTACCCCATCTCATTCCACTACATTACCCCAAAAGATATGTATAAATATGAGTTCTATTTTTATCATCTTAAAGTATATGGAATAAACTATCAACCTCTTCTGCTGAGAATTCATCAACATTATTTGAACACTTCAAACACAGGCTAGTTGCTGTATGCAGTTGAAAAAATAATGTATTTATAGGTAACACACGAAAGTTATATAATATTTGTTCAAAATAAAATGCATGTAGAAAGGATTACACTTTATTCTTTATTGTCATAATGTTATTTTTAACTTTAGCTTTGTTTGTGTTATCATGGAATTTGTTTTTAAAATTTAGGCAACTTGCATGCATGCAAATAAAAATCATTTTGTCACTTTTAAAGGTAATTGTGATAATTTTGGTATAGTTTTGTTTTGATGTTTTGAATCTGTTTTTTTACACTTACACAGTTATTAAATTTTATATATAAAATATATAAAATTATATATATATATATAAATTTTATATCATGATATATGTCATATTAGTTAAAACATGTAACATAAAGCCTCATAGGGGATGCATGCATGAATGGGTATACAAAGAGACACTCATATGCTAATTGATGATATTTTATCAAAAAAGTAATACACACACACACACACACACACACACACACACACACACACACACACACACACACACACACACACACATACACACACACATGTATATATAGTCACAGTCATTGAATCTGTTCCACTTTATATAATTATTGTGAGTTTTCTGTTATTCAATGATCGCCTTTACATGCATTATGTTTTTTGTTGCTATCCTTGCTGACTAACACTTTTTTCATTGAATGAATATATATGACAATGACAAAGGACATATTATGCCATGCTAACCTTTGAATATTTATAATCTTATTTAGAAATCAATTTTTATTGCTATTATGAGTATTTAAGAGTTGTCAGGGCATATATAAAGCGATTTCACGAATAAATAACTCCGCAAATGCGCAGTTATTGCATTCGCACGCGATTAATCTGTATGAAACAAACAAGAAACATGGCTGCGTGCTGGTACATGCATTTTCTAATTGCACAGGAAACGCTCCTGCCCCCCCCGAGTGACATAAGGGCCAAAATTGGTTAACAGATCGGCATCTGACATCTGACTTGTGATATATAATTTGGTAGACCAAAAACGAACATAATTTTACACACAACTAACATAAAATTTATTGTTTTCATGGTTTAAATTAATAACTTTTTGACTAAAGTTTCATATTGTGATTGAATTATCATGATATTGAATTGAACTTCACAACTTGGACTTTTCGAACTTCAACTTGAATTTCATTTCTAAGTCTCAAACTTTTTAGTCAAATTGAAATCAAAGTCAAGGATTAGTTTAACTCTAGACTGAAAGCTACCGATCTACAGTAAAATCTAAATTTGCAATATTAGTATAATTCGTAATTATACTTATAGTATCAGTAGAACTAAAAGTTAGTGTCAGTATGAGTAACAGTATGAGTGTGAAAAGACTAAAAATCTAAAAAAAATAGTAAAGTTATTTTCCCATTTTGTTGTCAGATTTACTTTTAGTGTTGGTGGTTACCCACTGAAAGCCCGCAACAGGGTTAGGCACAAAGACTTTAGACAAATGTGATATAACTAAAAATCTTTTAGTTCGTTACCAGATTTTTGTCATTTTTTTATTTTCAACCATTTTTTGCATTATTGACTCACTGATGAAGCTGTTTATGTTAGCTTAGATTCTCTGATATGAACACTGAGTATGTCCATCTTTCAAGTTTTGTCTTTTGTTTGAACCAGACTCGATAGATGCCCATTTGACATATAAATGGCTTCTCGTGGAAAATCTGAGACAGAAAAGTTAAAAAAGAATTTAGAAGAACAGCTAGAGCGTTTGGTCCAGCAGTTGGCTGATCTGGAAGAATGTAGGTCAGTTTATTCCTGTCCGTCTCTCCACCCACCTTCACTGTATCTCCGCATACCTTGATTGTCTCTCCGCTCACCTTCACTTTCTTCACCCACCTTCACCTTGTTAGTCTCTCCACCCACCTTCACTGTCTCTCCGCCCACCTTCACTGTCTCTCCACCCACCTTCACTGTCTCTCCGCCCACCTTCACTGTCTCTCCGCCCACCTTGTCGGTCATGTATAAACAATATCACCAATAAACTTTTCTACTTATGAACTTAAGAGGTTAGGAAAGTAGTTCTTGTTTTATTTTATTGTCATTTATTTTCTGCAATATCTTAAGTACAAAAAGATTACAGCATATTTTTGCTTTCATATCAATTACAGTGATGTTTTATTTATTTTCTAGTTGTTTTACTTTTTGAAATTTTTTTTCAATGAAAAATAGAAAATATATTTTACTAAAATGATTATTATTTTAAGGTTGCTGTTAAGTTTGGAAACATACATTAAAAAGCATTTAAATATATTGATATGGCTATGCTCATACTTTTTGATGGCCTGTAGGTATTACCTGCATATTCACTGCCGAAATAGGTTACAACTTTGTGTGCGTGTAGAGAGTTGCAGGACTATCTGATGTTTTGCAGAGATGACTTAGAAGATGATGAATTTGAGGAAACCAAAGCCGAGACTTTGGACCAACTAAAAGAGTTTAAAGCTTCTTTGGACAAAATGTTGGGAGGAAACCTCAGCTTGGTGGACGAGTTCAATGGGATGCAGCTGGTGGGTTTGTTGGTTGCAATTCACCAAACTTGTTGATAGTAATATCACGTGTATAAACTGCTCTATTCAACTTGATATCACAAATTTTTACTTAATTTAGTACACACTCTATATCTTTAGTTTTTAGCTATTTCTCACAATTTAGCTGCTAATTTTTATTGGTTTTTGCCCAAAATTAAAAAAATATCAATAACTACAACTAAATAATTGAGGTTATTTTTAATTTTGTTTGATACATAAGTCACTCTCTTCGTATTTCAGGCCATCCAAGCGGCCATTAGCGAAGCTTTCAAGACTCCCGAAGTCATAAAAATGTTTGCCAAGAAACAGCCCGGCCAATTACGACAAAGACTTGCGGAGGTAATAAATGAACTTCCTGTCAGCTAAATGTTTTGTGTGTGTATACTGTGTATTATAACTAGTAATGATCAGGTAAAGAGATTGATAATGCAGGAAAATAGTATTACAGGATTATCATGATGATAGAAAGTAATATAATAGTATGGTGATAATGAAGTCATAGAATATTAATATGGTAATATTATAATAGTAATATAAAATATAGTGATATAATATTATGATAGCGGTAAATTAATATAGTAGTAATTTATGTGATGGTAAAATAATGTGTTCATTCACACATTTTGTTGGTAATTTTTCCGCAGATCCAGAGAGATGAGAAAGTTGGTAAACTAAGTAAAGACGTGTCTGTATACATGATAGTTGAGATCCTAACAGCTTTGAGAAAGTTGGGAGAGGTGCTTACGCCCGAAGAACAGGAATATCTCAAACAGAACTCAAGTTCTAGTCTAAAGCAGTTTCAGCAAGTCACCAGTGACTTGGGTTAGTTTATACTAGTCTATAGGCTGCTAAGAGAGTTCTGCCTTAAGATAAAGTTCATTTAGTTACTAATATCTGTATTACGGCCCAAATTGGTTTCATAGTGATTCGTTATAAATTTAAACTGACAAATAAGTTAGTAGACTTGGTTTGAGGTAGATGGTTTAGCCTGAGTAGAATGTTGTATTCACCAACCTGTTAAACTCTGACATGTAAAACCGCACATCTGGTAATTTTATTTACCAA
Organism: Bugula neritina; assembly: GCA_964035545.1. Classification (NCBI taxonomy): domain Eukaryota; kingdom Metazoa; phylum Bryozoa; class Gymnolaemata; order Cheilostomatida; family Bugulidae; genus Bugula; species Bugula neritina. The sequence goes on along the minus strand of OZ037770.1, from coordinate 14,327,096 downwards.
AAATTTTCTCGTATGTTTTACAGTTTCCTAGTAAATAGTTATTGCAACTAAAACCTAACATATGCTTGTTTGTAGCGTCGAGTGATAAAGTGATGCAAATGGCAGGAGGATCAGCTACGTAGCCTTGAAATCTGTTCCTGATTTCACACTTTTTGTCTTATGCTCATTTTTTTATTTTCTATGCCATGTATTTATTTTCTAAATTCACTCTACAATAGTTTAAAAACAATTTCTAATAAAAGTTCTCTTTCAATAAACCTATTGCATGAATTTTCATGGGTTGTAACTTACCTGCATCGGTATTTACCTGTCAGTTTTTACGTTTTCAACTGTTATACAATATAAAACAAAATATCCCTGCATATTAAACTATTATCTATATTTTATTGGAGCGAGTAAAAAATAGTCGATAATGGGGGTTGTGATCTCTGTACCATACCTGCGAAAACATCTTATATACTTTGCACTAAGCAAGATTATAGGCTAAAATTTATATAAGGCGAGCCCAATTCGCTTAACGTTTTTCAATTTCCTATAAGCGTGAATTACTACTAATGATAGTAATTTCCATCTTAAGAATTTAAACTGAAATATAGCATAGAAATGATATAAGTAGCTACATGCTAAGCATATCAACTAAAGCAGTGTGTGCCATATAATAAAAATGAGTTCAATAACCGGAAGACATTTGGAGAATATTGACATAAACTCAGGTAAACGTCTACACCAACAGCTACAGTTACACTCACTCTCAGTCTCGCACTCGCACTGGCCCTGGGAGTGTGACACTGACTGTAACCGTAACACTAACATCAGGCTCAGCTGTTACTGACACTGTGTTAGTGTTACACTTGCAGTAATATTAAGTGACTTACTTTTAGTCTTGCACGTAATCTTACTGTTAGTAGTGCCGGTGATATTATTTCTATTAGTATTACTATTACTATTACTATTACTATTAGTATTAGTATTACTATTACTATAACTATTAGTATTAGTATTACTATTACTATTAGTATTACTAAATCTAATACTATTAGTATTAGTATTAATTACTACTAATAGTAGTAATAGTTCTTGACTTCTTCACTGACTTTCAACTTTTACATTAAATTTGATTTCAAGTTTAGGGTGAATCAGAGTGGCTTTTTCATGCTATTTTCACTTTTGGTTTTAATCTTAAAATAAACAACATGATTCAAACTGAAACAAGATTATGAAGCCTTATAGTTTTGTTTATTTATACACTTACAGCTCCACAGCTGTGAAAGTAACCAACCAGAATAATTTTTCTAGAGTCAACTTAACTCACACGGAAAACTTTTAAAGTAACTTTGAGTATTTAATGTTTCCACAGAGGGTGGTGTCCTTGTCGTGTCGAGTAATCTCACTGGACACACTTGGGATGGAGGTCTCACATACTTCACTGCTGATGCAAATCTCAAGGAGGAACTTGCGTGTAGTCGTCTATCCAAAGAAATGTTTGTTAGTTTAGCAGATGGGGCCTGGGTAGACGCCACCCATGCTGTAGTTGCCACAGATAATGGTAAGCTAGCTTGTTTTTGCTCGAAAACAGTTTTTTAATACAAAAGGCGGCCTAGTGCAAATAAATTATCTTGTGTTGGAGATTTGAAAGCAGTCAATCAATAGAAAAAGTTAACCACTCACTATCACGTTTATATATAAACTCTCGTCTGCATGTTAACAGGAAGTGTGGATGTCCTCACACTAGAAGACGGACAATTTGTGGACCCAGTTGAAGCAATACAACACCACTCCTTTGTCACATCCCTGTCCGTGTTTGCTGACGGTAATTCCTGTGTGTCTGGCAGCGACGATTACTAGTGAGTACATCAACAGCATTGCCACTACTACTACCACTATTACTACCACTACTACTACCACTATAGCTACGACTGCTGCTACTACTACTACTACTACTACTACTACTACTACTACTACTACTACTACTACTACTACTAGTACTGCTACTACTACCACCACCACTACCACTACTGCTACTACTGCAGCTGCTGCTACTCACTGAATGTGTTGTGTTTTTTTCCCGTTAGTGTTTGTACGGCTGATGTAAGCGAAGGCAAACTGTTGCACAAATATCGGGCACACGGAGACACAGTTAATCAGGTCACGGCCCACAATGCATCTCCACATATGTTTGCTTCCTGTTCAATGGATGGCACTGTTTTAGTTTGGGACTCAAGAAACCCTAAACCGGCCAGAAAAGTTTGTGAGTAATAATTTCTGCTAGATAGATCTGATTTGGTGATAGACATGAATACATAAGGTGGGAGTGTAGGAGTTACTGTAGGATCACAGGCTAGTCTTACTGTAACCTTTGACCCTGAGTGGTCGGATATGCAATGCATTATTGGACATGGACTCTAATTCTTGACTTTGATTGGTTGCTGCTTAACCTTGACCTCTGTGTTGCAGCCGTATCTAAAGACACTGCCACATCAGTCTGTTACCATGGCAACAAGCTAGCTGTGGGCACACAGAGGGGAGAACTCCTCATTAAAGATCTCAGAACTTCTTCCCATCTTCCTCTGAAAAGTGTGTCCAATCACAGCAGACCTATTAAGAGAATTAAATTCTCCCCATCCAGGTTGGCTTCATGTTTCTCAATCTATATTATGTCTGTCTGCCTGCCTGTCTGTCTGTCTGTGTGTCTGTATTACTGTGTCCTTTTGTATCCTACTAGTCCTTATCAAATAGTAGACAGGTGCCAGACAGGTGGTAGACAGGTGCCAGACAAGTAGTAGACAAGTGCTAGAGAGGTGCCAGACAAGTAGTAAATAGGTGGTAGACAGGTGCCAGACAAGTAGTAAATAGGTGGTGGATAGCAAGTGCAAGTGATATCTTTTTACAAGAATACCAGAATACAGTGAAATAGTTTAGACTATCATAGCACAGTTCTTGCATTTTACTCCTGAGCATACATAATAGTGTTCTTATTGAGACAGCTGGTTCTAGTATTGTGTTGGATGAGTCATCATATTCACCTGTCACCCCTTTGCACCCTGTAACCCCTCCACCCCTATCCTCACCCCCACCTGCTCTAGTCTGCAGGATGTCTATTTACCTGTTGACTTGTGTCTAGATGTCTCTCTTATATAACTCACTGCATTTGACACCTGTTGACACCTGGTGGCACCTGTTGACACCTGATGACACCTGTTGACACGTGATGAAGTTGTCTAATGCATTCTGGTGTTTTCAGGGAGGACCTACTAGCGACCTGCGGGGAGGATGGCCTAGTCGCTGTAGTTAATTACAATCTACTCAACACTCAGGCTGTGTAAGTATGCCACCCACCTTCACTTCACTTGTATCTAGGTCCTTAGGCTAACTTCCAGAAGTTCCGCATCATTCCCCAATAATGTCACACAATGCGATTTGTATTGCTAATTTATTTATTTTTCTGTTGTGATAATCTTTTTGGCTTGGGAATAAAATAAAAGCTGTATTATCTAAAAGTTGTCTTCTCATATAATATTTTCATTTTGAATAGCTATTGGAGTTGTGTGTCCTATTATATAATTCGCACTGATCTCTTACAGATATACAGACTGCAGTCACACAGACTTTGTTACTGGTTTAGTGTGGAGGTCAGATAACTCCCTGCTCTCCTGCTCATGGGACTCATCAATACACATGCATAGCACGGATAGCTCAGCCTCTAACAGCCCTGCTGTTTGTAATGGATATTGATAGTACTGTTGAACCACCCTTAAGCAGCATACTTTGAGTTTTATAACCTAAGGCTAAACTGCTAAATGTCTCCATTCAATGATGACAGGCATTGCAAAGTGCTCTTTGATGTTTTATCCTATTTGCATAAACTAGCACCTGATATTCAATAAGCCTGTCTTTTTTTCCAAATGTTGTTTAGTAGAAAATAGCGGTCATTATTCATTTTAGCCTAAAGTTTTATGAATTTTCTCAAGCAGTTATTGGCTTGATTTTAATTATGATTGTTAATTATGGTTTTGAGTACGTTATTTCTCAGCCAAACATGGGAGTTATGCAATCTTTACTTGGGGTTTCTGTTTTAAATAAATTTTATCTTTCGATGATGAACTTTGAAAGCTACATTTATTGATAAATTTTATGTTTTCTTCTTTGCTAGGGTTGTAGAAGTTGCCTTTACAAAGTGCAAGTGCCCACAGAGCTGATAAAGTCAGATTTTATTATAGATATGAAATATTCTTATTTGATTATTCAGAACTCCCTTTCATAGTGATGAAATATTATACAGAGAGTTTGCATGAAAGCTCTAACTTTGTCACCATATCAAATGCATGTCCTTGCTGAATATAATTTATTTTAAATAAAGTTAGAAATGATTGATACTGAAAGTTCAAAATAGAGCATGTAATAAAAATTCTGAAAAATTTGAATATTGATTTTCTCCTAACTATAAGTACATAATTCAGTTTGATCAACAGCTATAATATTATTTATAGTGGTGCATTGAGTAGATAACTCCTTATATCTCTATTAGTACACGTTAAAAAGTGTGATGGGAAGATAACTCTATTCAGTACACAGCAGTCATAATATTGACTATATTGCCTACAACTAGCACTTCGAACAAGTTCATAACTTGCATCAGCCATGATTTTCTCACTAACTGAGGAGTCACAGCTTGACTTAAAAAACAGAATAGTTGGATGAGAAACACGGAGTTGTCTGACTTCTCATACCAATACAGGCCTCCACAAACCAGCAGCCATATGCTCAGCACTATAACTCCGAGCAGAAATCGTTGTGGAGTCTACAACAGTAAAAGTCCTAAGTCTAAAATAGAAACAAATGTTCGTACTTTTTGTAAATAATCAAATCCGAATAGCAACAAAAAATATAATTTTGATATTTAAACTTTTAAGTCACTCGATAATATCCAAGATGGTTATAGCAAGTTTGCAGTACAATTATTTTAAATTTATACAATTATTTACTAGAATATTATCATAGGAATATTTTATATGGCGACTAAAAAGTAGTTTTCATTGCATTAAAAAAGTTTTTTTTCACTTGTTTGCAAAATGTTTGAAGTTCCATTCTTAAAAATTCTCAATTCTAATTAATATTAAAGAAAAAAGGAGAAAACACTTTTATTTAAGAGTTTAGCTGCTTCTGGCAGACCAAGTTGTATCTCATTACATTCTGCTAATAAAGTGAAAGCTTATGTACAAGTATTTCTATATATCAAGGGTGGGCAACTTCTTGTGGATGAGGGGCCAGTGCAGAAGTCAGCCAAAACGAAGGGCCACATGATTTTAGACATATTAAACTTCATTATAATAAAGTAATCTGTAACCAAACCTACACTGTGCTAATCAGTATAATAATGACAGTTTTTACTTGTCTTAAGCATTAAAAGGGCCACTAAAATGGGCAAAGGGCCACAGGTGGCCCGTGGGGGAAGGGGCCCAGTTGCCCACCCCTGTTATATGTTATAAAACTGTTTGTATAAGTAATATGTGAATAAAAGCATATTGTTATTAAAATTGCTATTTTACTCATATGTAGTAAGACGTATGTATAGTAAGGATTCTAGAATGTTCTACCTGGTGAAGGCCAAACTGGCTGAGTGGACTCTGAGGTGTTGGCTTCACCATCAAGTTGCCCCACACTTCACAGAAGAATATCACAAACCCATCCATAACAAGAGCTGCAGTTATCAGATATAAAGCTGCACGCACCAAGTTCCAGGTTGTTTCTTTTCCCATAATGCTCGAGAAAGCCTGAAAAAGACAATTAAATATGAATGTGTTACAGTGTTAGTTATTATAAACACACTGGTTTTGCCAACAGTTTCTTTAAATGATTGTAGTAAGCTCCATAGATAACAATAGTGTAAATAATCTCTTTGTATGCCTGATTTTTCAACTTACAAGAGAAACTAGTGCTAACAATAATCTTATAAAGAGTGAACTACATCAAAGTTTTGAAACTGTAGCATGAGATAGTACTATGAAATCAAGGTTAGATAATGAAGCTGTAGTGCTGAGATAATCCAGTGGTTCCTGTGGTGTAATGGTTAACACGCCTGCTTGCAAGGTTTTGGGTTCGAATCCCAGTGAGAGAGAAAATATTTTAGCAGGATTTACTTATAAAAAGAATTTAATCAGTCAACACTTAAAACAGAATTCACATCTGGTGTTAAACTAACCTCTGTTATGTGAGTGATGGAGATGATAACCAAAGGTACTGCTGTGACATGCAGAAAGAACGAGACGTAGGATAAGATTTTCCCTATGCTGGTAATTCCTAGACTAAGCCTGATGTTGTCAATAGCACAGCCTGAGGTTATTATCATTACAGGTAAAAACACATGCACAGGTGCTGTGTGACTTTGGTTTACCTGCAATTTATGACAACAATCTACTAGAAAGAACACATGCAGATTTCTTGTTGAATTAACTTTTCAGAACCTCATATATGTTATAGATTGATTATTTTTAGAAGCATGATGCTCTGAAGTCTAAACTGTTGTTATGAGATGAAACTGTTGAGCTACCAATTTATTCACTTAGATTAGTATAAAGTTCATAACCTTACACTCGCTTTGCTCTTTTCATTATGAAAACATTTAGAAACTCACAAGAACTACTGTAGCTTCATAGCATAATGCAAAAAAATCATTTTGTTTCAAATATTGAATTTAAATTGGCATTTGTTTTATCTTAAAATCATTTTTGACTCTTTGCTAAAATTAGATAAATAAAATAAAATAAAATAAACTCAGTTAAAAACATTCTTGGTAAACTATATGAGCAGGTGACAATGTTATTAAATTGCTTTAAAACTAACCTGCTTAAATAAATAGTATAGGTGGCCAGCTGCATGTAAAATAAAAGGCAATCTGTAATGCCATGTTTCCATGGTTACCAGAAATGCAATCTGACACCTTAGCTAACTATTGACGAGGGTGTTGACACTTTATAGCCCCTGTTCAACTCCCAAGTAGTCCAGCCACTGGCATAATACATAATATAATATAATGGAACTTCTTAACTGATGCATATGCTCGTATTAATCTAGTAACTAACTTTGCACGTGCTACAAACGTTAATAGTTTGAAGGGGTGTGTGTAAACTAAGTACTAGTTGTACTGCTAGCGTGGGAGGGGTTGATAACGGCCCCTGTTGTAGCAACTAAGTTTTATCAGTACTGCAGGTTCTGAGGCTAATATTATCAATAATTGTATAAAGCACCTTAATCAATCATCAAGTCTAGTCATATTTTGGCATAGCAAGTGTAAACCTAATTCTTGCATCTAATTCACTTGCAACTTGGAGGGGCGTCAGTGTGACGTGCCAATAATCCTACTCACACTCAAGTATTCAGTCAAGGAGAACTACACTCACCTGATTTGAGGAAATTGTCTTATCAGCAGCTTAGAATTAGGGGTGAAGGACAATTTTAGTTGAGAGGGGAGGGGCTCTCAAGCTTAAGGTTAGGTTCCTAACTCAAAACTTGAGAACCCCAAACTAAAGTACCTGAGCTGCTTATAGGACAATTTGGTTTGAAGGATGAAATACTCTGAAAATTTTACTTTCAATGATTCCCTACTTGAGTAGTATATTATTGTTGTTTTTAATATTATTATTATACGAAATACAGGCGTGTTATATAACAGCTAAAGTGTGTGTGTGTGTGTGTGTGTGTGTGTGTGTGTGTGTGTGTGTGTGTGTGTGTGTGTGTGTGTGTGTGTGTGTGTGTGTGTGTGTGTGTGTGTGTGTGAGTGTGTGTGTGTGTGAGTGTGTGTGTGTGTGTGTGTGTGCATGTGAGTGTCTGTGTGTGCATGTGAGTGCGTGTGTGCTCGTGTATGTAAACTTAATATATGTATAGCATAAATCGGAAAAACATTGTTGATAAGATTGTGTATTAAACTTAAGAATATCATATTCAAAAACATGATTATATATAGAACAAATATAGTTTTAATATAGTATTATCAACTGCACTCGTATTGAAAAAGCATTGTCTAAGAAATGTTTTGTACATATAACATATAAAATAAATTCGTAAACTTACTACAGAAATTTGGTCTTTGAAATGCTGTAAGAATTTTAGAAAAAAACAACTAGCACTTATATTATAGTTATAATTATAGTGAATATAAATAATATAGCTATAATATATTATTAAGTATTATTGTTGAACTAGTTTTTAAAGAGGGTCAATATATATATATATATATATATATATATATATATATATATATATATATATATATATATATATATATATATATGTAGAGTGGTTTTGTCACGACTGGGTACATATTTGTACCCTTAGCACACTTGACAACTTTGTAAGCTAGATGAACTGGATTAAAGAAAACTGTCCATGTGGTGATTTATTACTTTAAGCCTGACTTGAGTTGCAAGTCAACTAAATCATTATAAATATCCCTATATATAAATTAACCACATAAATAAGTTTATAGGCTATTAAACACTCAGCTTATAGAAACCTATTTAGATTTGAATCAAGGAGGATTTTCAAGCAGAAGAAGGATGAAGAGTGAACGAGTTGTGGAATGAGTAAAAGGACTTCTTATTAAATATATTTGATCGAAAGTAAAAGCCTGGTTAATTCACTGAAACATCGACTCTGAATTCAGCAGGGCATCACTGCATTCACGCTGACCTTAATTGCAAAGCACACAAGTAAGTAAAATATTATATAGCTTATGATTATATACATTTTCTGATTGTGAATGTATTTTTTACTATAATGTTGCAATATTAGCTTTTTGAATTCAAACATATATTTAAATTATTCTTAAAATGCAGCTGAAATCTAAGTAAATTATAGAACTGTGACAATTGCAGTGTTGAGTTTCCCGTAGTGTAAAGGTTTACACGCTGGTGGGGCGGATGTTTTACATATAACTTTATTCTCACCTTTAATGGTTGAGGTTAGAGAGGATGCACATAGTTAGTTGTGTGCCGTGGAAAAGAGAAACATCCCAGTTTCCTATTCTTAATGATTTCTCTCACATATGACTTACACACGTGACTTACACACGTGACTTACACATATGACTTACACATATGACTTACACATATGACTTACACACATGACTTACACACATGACTTACACACATGACTTACACACATGACTTACACATATGACTTACACACATGACTTACACACATGACTTACACACGTGACTTACACATATGACTTACACATATGACTTACACACATGACTTACACATATGACTTACACACATGACTTACACATATGACTTACACATATGACTTACACATATGACTTACACATATGACTATATCTCACTTGAAGGCTTGTTTCTAGATCTCTAAACTGAACGGCGATGAGAGCGACAGCCATGACTCACAGGAAGTTTGCAATGGGCATGCTCACTGTGATGGTAATAACTCTGATAACCAGCGGAATATATCAGATGCAGACTAACTCAGCATTCTATTCTGGCAAAGTTTATAAAGTCAATCTTCCTGGTAACATACATAACAGCTATACTTATATCAGTTGGCTTTAAACTCATAATATAATATGCTCTACATTTAATGTATTCTCTCATATTGTTTTGACAACCAGTTCACAGTTTTCTATATTATATCCTCACCATTTTATAACACATATACAACTTTAACGCAATTTTATATTACCATTATTAAACCTGTCATATTGTGTACACACTTTTTTATTAAAATATTTGAATACCATGAGCTCTTGTATATTATATGAATTAAATGGTGTATTATATTATATAATATATTATATTATACTGTTGTGTTTTATTATATTATATTATTGTGTTTTATTAGCAACCAAGGGCTGCTATATTTTCTATTTTCATATTAAAAAGCAGCAGCAGTAGCAGTAGCAGTCGTAGCTATAGCGGTAGTAGTAGTGGCAATAGTAGTAGTTTGTAGAAGTTAATGGTAACACTAGTGATACTAATAGTAGTTCTAGTATAGTAGCACTGTTAATAGTACTATATAAATAGCCTTACTAGTTGTAGTACTACTAGTAGTAGTGATATTAGTAGCGACAATTGTAGTCAAAGCAGCAGTACTTTTAAAGTACTTGCAATACTTTTAGCAGCACACTGGTTTTTGGTTCACTACCTCTCCCTGCTCATCCTGCCACACTTAGCCAAATTAATTATGAATAGTTTGAAGATTAAAACATAAACCCAAGAAAAATTAATTTTGCTGCAAAATAGTGCACGACATATTAATACTAATAATTCCCACTAGGCGTGGTGAGTTGTTTAAGCTGTGTTAAGTAGTACTTTGAGAAGTGAATCAGTATATAAACCTGTGCCTCTTTAAAGTAGCCAATGGGCACACACTATGTCAGCCCGCAGATTGCTACCTTTGTAAGCATATGCTGAAAACTTTGAGTCTAACTTAACTTTTAAGCCTAAAGTTAAAATAAGTGAACAACCGACCAGAGTTAGAATTTATTATAATATGTAGCTTAAAAGTATTATACTGAAATAGAAGCCTGGGCTGTAGGATTGTGGTGTTGGTATTAATGAAATTCTTGTGGAAAATACAGAAATAAACACTGTAAAGCATGTGTAATGAATCTTAGCAAGTAATATGCATAAAGATGTGTGCGTGCCAGTTTGTTTAACAAAGATAATGGCTTATAAACCCGTTATATGTAAATATACGTCACTTCATTGGGTTTCATGATGCATATTTACATCTATGTGTCAATTGTATGCAGGAATGAATTTTGATGCATAAGCATATGCCCAATCGAACCAATGCATGAATCAACCATATAGCAATACAGATATTTAGATAATCTAGCAGTTGCCAAGAAGAGGTCTAAATTAGAATCATGTTTTTCAAAGTTGTTGTATATATGTACACCTATAACTGAAATTACTAAGTACTTAAGTCATTTACCTGATTGTCAAACATACCTGGGCCGTTGCAGCTCTTTATAACCTAAAATTGTGCTTTAATGATGGTGTATTAACACTGGCAATGTAAGTTTATACAGTGATAGCTTGATGGAAAGGAAGATATGATTGACTATTGTGTACAGTATTGTCACAAATTCTGAGTTTACATATACCTATAGACTTACCGGGTTGATTTATGTAAAACATTGGTTAACACTAAAAAACAGCTTTGAATTTTTAGATTTAGTGAAAAGACACTTTTCTTCTAACTCCAGCACTTTTCAAACTGAAGTCAAACTTGAATACGACTCCTCAACGGTTTCCTCTACATCTTCAACTTCTTCCACAACCTCCACTACCTCCACAACCTCCACTACGTTGGCGCCATCTGCTACGGTCAAGGGCCATGACCCTGAAGCTCAAACAACCAGTATCAAAGCACCAAAAGTTGTGAACGGCACAGTCGAGTTAGAAACGATAGAGGAGCTATGCAGAGAGCTGAGCAGGGGTGCAGCCCCCACCTATCCACCCCTGCCCACAATAGAGCACCATTTACCTTACCATACTGTAAATCACATTGGTAGGTGTAACATATTTACTTTTAAGTCTCTTATAAGAAGCCTCAGAAAAATCGGAATAAGATTTTTTTAGGATAAAAAAAGTAGCAACGTCAAAGATTGCAGCAAATGAATTTCGATTTCCATTTACATAGTTGTCAGTGTGTTTGAAGCACAACTTATACCATTTGGTGCTCATATTTACCAATGCTGTGACTTTATGACATATGTAGTACGTTAATAGCAGTATTTATGTAACAATACAACTAATTTGCGACCATGTAAAACTTTTGCTACCACTGGGATATAAACCGATACTGGTTTGCAAGCAGGCATGCTAGCCATTTCACTATTGGGACTATACTGGGTAAACTTAACACTACAACCTACATATAATTCTAATTAACCTTGTACTTTACCAGATTTTATGCTCATGCCTATGAAATTTCTGGACAGTATTAGAGTCCATGGTATTACTAAACTAAATTAGCAATAATACGTTTGCTGCAGGCAGTTTTTAGCTGCTTCAAATAACAGCTTAATTACTAAGCTGATTTGAAAGTTTAAATTTTAAACGATTACCTGCAAAGATGATTGTCAAATTTTATCTAGTGTTAATATCAGATTTGATACAAGCTTTATAGCGATTTACGTTAAATAATCAGAGCACATATAAGTGGTGTTTGCGTTTTTATTTTTTAGCCGAAGATCGGCGGATAGCCGCCTTGCTGTTCCAGAAAGTGCGAGTGTTATGCTGGGTGATGACATCACCCAAAACCTTGACCTCTAAAGCTTTGCACACGTATGTCACATGGGGTCACAGGTGCAATAAGATCTTATACGTGAGCAGCAACGAATCATCAACCTTTCCTGCACCTGTCATAGGTATTCCATATAACTCAACAATTCTTCTGACTCACAAGCGATTCACTGCGTTCCTATGATTTGAATGGATCCTCGATGAATGGATTAGTGTTTGCGGTGTTAACCTATGGTTGTTGTTTCATTCGAATGACACTGTCCCCATGCATCAAATAAAAAATCTATTAGAATAATGCTTAGCATGGCGATGTGGTGATTAAAAGTATATGTAGGTAATATAATTGTGTTTCCTATTATAATATTTTCATTTAGGAGCAGAAATACTGAGATAGTCTAAGTTTTTTAAATCTTTTTATAAATTTTGTTTGAAGCGCAGGTTGAAGTTCTTGTGAGAACATAACTTATTTTGCTACTAATCTAAAACACAGAAATTTTTTTTCTCAATTTCCCCCCCCCCGTTCCTGCTCGACCTCAGTATTACAAGAGATGAATTGTATCTCTAGTTATAATTCATTATGATTACCAGGACTGGAAGTAGCCGAAGGAAGGGATCATTTGACTGCTAAAACTATGCAAGCGTTCAAATACATTTACGACAACCACTACGATGAGGCTGATTGGTTTATGAAAGCTGATGATGACACGTTTGTAATCCTAGAAAATCTGAGATATTTTCTTGCTGACAGAGACCCGAAAGAACCCGTATATTATGGTCACCACTTTAACGCTTCTGCCAAACCTAACGGGTATTACAGCGGAGGTTAGTACTCAAGGTCATTCCTAGGTCAACAGTCAAGATATGCTGTCAGTTATCTTTATTTTATTTCTTGTAAAACTTCAACTAACTACTTTCTTGTCCATCCTAGAGCCAAAATTAAATAAATTTCAAAAATCACTAGATGCAGCACAAGGTTTGGGGTCACTGCGTGCAGTATTTGTATAGACAACCATGTCCGAACTCCAAACCGCCAACTAATGCACTCAGTGACCAACAACTTTGTGCTACTCCAAGCGATTTTCATAAAATTCATCTCTGGTATGAACTCTGTAGGGCTGAGCTATGGGCAAGCCGCATGTTGTGGTATGACTATTTATATCTCCACACTGAGGCTACTTTGTAGGCGGTGGTTATGTAATCAGCAAAGAAGCACTTAGAAGGTTTGGCCTCAAAGGAGCAACTAATGAAAGTCTTTGTGCAAAGGATTCTGGGGCTGAAGATGTTGAATTTGGAAAATGTGAGTGTTATTGGCAGCATCGGTTTAGCAGATGTGATTACAGATTATACAAGTACCTGTTGACACATGTCTATATTATCATACAAGTACCTGCTGACACTTGTCTATATTATCATACAAGTACCTGTTGACATGTGTCTATATTATCATTCAGGTATGCAGAACTTGGGGGTGCTGACTGCTGACTCTTACGATGAAACAGGTCGCAGCCGGTTCCATGCGCTTGACCTGGAATTGATCAAAAAAGGCGTTTACCCAGACTGGTACATTCAAATTGACACCCATGGTGCTAAAAAGGTACACACTTTTTGAATACCAGGTGTACAACCAAGATACCAACATTACTGGCTACTAATATACAAATTATATTATTACTAGCTACTGTATATATATATATATATATATATATATATATATATATATATATATATATATATATATATATATATATATATATGTATATATATATATATATATATATGTATACATATATATATATATATATACATATATATATATATATATATATATATATATATATATATATATATATATATATATATATATATATATATATATACATATATATATATATATATATATATATATATATATATATATATATATATATATACAAACTATAATTTTACTAGCCAATATCATTATATAAAAACTAGATTATTACTAACTAATATTATATACAAACTATATTTTTACTATAGCTCTACTAATATAGAAACTACATATTATATTACTACTGTTTATGATTAATATTTTATGCTTGATAGTTCAAAGCACCCCTTATTTACGTGTGATGCTTTGAAAGATTTCTTATTTGTATTTCAAATGAAACATTGAAGGTAGCAGATAAGACACATTTTATGGAGTTAAAAGTAGGAAATAGCTAAAATCTAGAAATATCGAGTGGGTACTAAATCAAGTAAAATGACCCAACTGTAAAAAAATATCGCTGGTGTATTATGCGTACATTGTGTGTATTGAAGCTATATAGCAGTGTTATTCACAAGATCTTTTCTTGTGTATTTTATGTTTTATTGCGAAGTAATTTAAATAGATTTCCATTTAATTTTAGGGCTACGGAGCCATCAGTGAGTACCCCATCTCATTTCACTACACTCCCCCAAAAGATATGTATAAATATGAATTCTATTTTTATCATCTCAAAGTATATGGAATAAACTATCAACCTCTTCTGCTGAGAATTCATCAACATTATTCGAACACTTCAAACACAGGCTAGTTGCTGTATGCAGTTGAAAAAATAATGTATTTATAATAGGTAACACACAAAAGTTATATAATATTTGTTCAAAATAAAATGCATGTAGAAAGGATGACACTTTATTCTTTATTGTTATATTTTTTAACTTTAGCTTTGTTTTTGTTATGGAGTTTTTTTTCAAAATTTAGGCAACCTGCATGCATGCAAATAAAAATCATTTTGTCACTTTTAAAGCTAATTGTGATAATTTTGGTATAGTTTTGTTTTACTGTTTTGAATCTGCTTTTTACACTTACACAGTTTTTAAATTTTGTTTAAGCACACAGTTTATTTTATGATATATATCATACTAGTCAAAATATGTGACACAGAGCCTTATAGAGGATGCATGCATGAATGGGTACAAAAAGAGATCCATTTATATGCTAATTGATAATATTTTATAAAAATAAAGTAATACATATCTATAGTCACAATTATTGAATCTGTTCCACTTTATATACTGTGAGTTTTCTGTTATTCAACTCGCCTTTACATGCATTATGTTTTTTGTTGCTATCCTTGCTGACTAACAATTTATTCATTGAATGAATATATATGACAATGACAAAGGACATTGTTATACATATTATGCCCTGATAACCCTTGAAAATTTATAATGTTATTAAAAATAAATATTACTGATATTATAAGTATTTAAGAGTTGTCAGCGCATGTATATAAAACAATTGCACGAATAAATAACTCCGCAAATGCGCGGTTATTGCAATCGCACGCGATAAATCTGTATGAAACGAACAAAAAACATTGCTGCGTGCTGGTACATGTATTTACTAATTGCACAGGAAACGCTCCTGCCCCCGAGTGACTTACGGGCCAAAATTTGTTAACAGATCCGCATAGCAAACTTTCAACCTGAAGCTAAGGTCACAGAAAAGCTGGCTAAATATATTTGTGACTTGTGCATGTTTAGATACTCACCTAAATTTCTGCTTCTAAACAACAATTGTTTGTATAATCTGTTTATTTGTTTACTTACTTGATTCTAGTCATTCTTTCTCTCAGAACATTCTTAATATCTGTCCTGCTTTTCCATGCAGGTTTATAATATTGGCAGGTAAACTCTGTGCCTATAGCCTATAGGACATGGAAACATCTTTACTGTTTTTTCTCTTTTTATCAGTAGATTCTTCCTTTTTATAGCTTCCAGCTTTTTGCCAATTGGATTAGTTTCTTTGGAGTTATCTACTTTTGGTTGCTCTTCATATTCGGTCACATTATTGAAATGGTGCATCAAATGGGGTATTACTATGGTGTCTGAAAGCAGTCAGTTTTTGAAAGAATTGCACTGTTGTTTTGTTATTTTAAGAAGAACTAAGAAAAAACAAAAAAATATTGACATGGAGTTTTAAAGCCCTACCCTTTGATGCATATACTACATAGGCTATAGCTTACTTAATTTTCTAACTGCTTCAAATTGAAATTTAATCCTACATAAATCTAAGGTCAAACAAAACCTACTCAATTAGCACACTTTGTTTCTAAACTCTCATACTAATACTCTTTAAACTTAAATTTGTTTAATATATAACTGATGCCTGATTCAACTCTACCTTTCCAGTTGAACTTAGCAAGTCTGACTTCCTTGTAATTCTCTTTAACCAAACCAAGTTTTTGAACGTTTGATAGTATTACTCTGACAGCCAACATGGCCGCCACTAATCAAATTCCACTTTTGGAGGATAAAACTTGTCGGGGATGACCATGATCAGTCAAAAATGGCATATTACAGAGACTATGTAATACTGTATAACAAATAATGTGTAATACTGTATTACAAGTAATGTGAAATACAATATTAGAGATAATGTGTACTTCAGTTACTGTACAGTATGTTCCGGTGTAATGCAAATAGTTTGCTTTGCAAATTATACTATCTATATGTAAAATAGATAATATATAATGTTTACTGCAGATAGAAGACACTCTATATAACTATAAAACACACAACAGGATTAATAGGCCAATAGATATCTACTGTGAAATGCTACATATGCAGCGAATTGATTGTTTTAATCGATCTGAATAAGAAAAAACTCTTCAAATGCAATGAGTAATATACACTACTAAATTAGTCTGCAACTGGCTGCTGCAGTGCATTCTGAAATTATTAAAATGATTCTAGAAAAAATAATTATTCACAAGTTGGAGCCTGAAAGTAGATGTCTATACCGCAAGAAATAGCACAATGCTAATAAAGTGTTCATTTCTGTTTCTTCATCTAGAAGAACTGTTTTTGTAAATTTGTATAATGGCTTGGCGAAAGATGGTAATACTAATATCTGATTGTACAGATTTGTTGACAATTTTATAAAGGAATTTATGGAATTACATTACAGGAATAGCCATCATATACTGAGGCCATATTGTTGTCATTATAGCAAGCAGTAAATCACATAAACCAGCAAAGATAATATTGTAGACTTTGTTTTGAGAAAAAGGCTTTTTTTGGAAACGATTTCATATAAAACTTATAAAGTACTTGAATGAAAAATCGGAACTGACAGTAACACTGCAATTTATAGATTATCAATATAAAATGGAGTCTCTGGATACTGAAACAAGAATATCTCATATCTATAATAAAATCTAACTTTATCTATTAACTTAGAAGGCACTTGCTTCCAAAAGTTTAGATATGAAATGTTTTGGTTTTTCTTTTCTACTTCTCGAATTGTTGCATTGCGAATTTTGTTCATGATAGATATAGGACTGACAACTCCCGCTTCAGTGAGTATGTATTCCATTTCTTTTTCCATATTTTCCATAGAAACTAAAAAATTAACGGACCATGATGTTTCAATGTTATGCCAAAATAAAAACTACATTGAAAACTACATTACAATACTATATTTCTAAACCTATAATAGATATAATAGACCACTTAAAAGAATCGTACAAACGTGCAGCCATATTAATTTAATTGAATAATTAATTAATTAATTATTTTAATTTTAATTTAATAAAAATTAAAAATAAAATTTATATTTTAAAAAAGCTATAAAATGAGCTGTCAACATTAATATTTTATTGTGAAATCTACACACATCAAAAAACTGAAGTTGTATATATACAAAAAGATGCAATGTTTCGTTTCTATTTCCAAAAACACATCAATTTATAAAAGTAAATAACAACTTGGCTCAAAAGACATACCGCATACAAAATAACTCTTAAAACAAAATGTTTTGTTCTGATAAAAAAATTAGTACCTTTAAAGTTTCGAAATACTATTAAAAAACTTCAAAATACTGCTTAAATGTGTAACGCATGGAGCATTGAAGTTTCACTGTACAACAACTGTACCCGCTATAGGCTTACCGACATATCTGTACGGGTAATCGCACAACAAACACTTCCTGTACGTCACATCCAGGTGGCCGTACCGCTCTGTCTTTTCTACAGATGACATCTTGATAAAACATTTTACAAATTCTGCAAACGACTTGCCGCATTTCCTTTTACCAAAGTTAAGCTTACAGCGTCCTGCAACAAGCCATGTTTCGGTTTAAAAACATATAAACAGAATGACGGATGAAAATTATTGATTTAATTTAAAGCTTTAAAAATATAAAAGTCAAGCAACTGAAATTGATTTTTACATGTTTTATTTTAAATGTAATTCTTATACAAAATTTAATTAAATAATAAGGTTTCTGTGGTATTTAAAGAAAGTGTTAAGGAAATTGGTATCAATTAAAATAAAAGAAATATGCATCAAAGTATGATTTAAAGCCTATAGGAATAACACTTCTCTTAGATTCGGATTCTAAAAGACGTAATAATGCTAAACTGATATATACCCACTCACTTACTTAACCGCGGAGTTCACATGAAAGTGAGATCTAAAATTAGACTATACTTGCCATTCCGAAAAAAGCTACATTTCTCTCTGTATACACTGACCATTCTCAGCCAGGGGTTCCTCGATATCGTGTACACGGTGTAGCCATTATACTATGCAAAATATAATATTATCATAATAATAATTATAATATAACATAATATAATATAACATGCGCTATGTTATGTCATATGATATATATCATATTATATTACATCACATCATATTATATTATATTATGTGGTCTCAAACCATATCATATATGATATGATATATCATGTTATATTATATTATATCATATAACATATCAAACTATATCACATCGTTCATCAAATGTTGTTCAAACAAATAATTAATGCTTACATCAGAATCACTATTATAAAATAATTTGCCTCCCCCCCAGATTCGAACCCGGGACCTCCGAAACTACTGGGGACTGCTGGGTAAACTCAACACTCAACCATCACATATATTATAATATAAAATTATATTATATGACACATTTTCAAAAATATTATTGAAACTACTAAGAAATAATAGAGTTTTACTTGAGTAGCTGAAGGTTTAGCTGATGTCCTCAGTACAGGAAGCAGCCTTCCAAACTTTGTTTTGCTGTTCGTCACTGGAACCCAGGCTCTCTTCCAAAATGTTGATCCCATCTTTGGCATAAAGCAAAATCCAAGCTTCAAATTCGAACTTTTAAAAATTCTCTGTGAAAGAAATACTTGTTGCAGCACTTTTATTTTTGAAGTTATAGTTGTATATAAGTTATAGAATAGATTTTAAAAAGTATAAATAGCTCAATCAGACTCACTGTTTTTGTTCTGCTGTTGGCCTTAGTACCAAATCTGGAGAGAGACGTGTTGAACAGGTGAGGGTAGTAAGCATTGCATACTGATCTGAAACACAGCAGACCAAAATATTTCAGCTTGATCCTTTAAATACAAACGCAAAAAAAAATTTAACTTTCAACTTTGCTTACCACAACTTCAGGCCAGTGTGAAGCAACTGATAACTAATAACTGGCAACTTAAAAATAATAACTAATAGCTAGTAACTAGCAACTGGCAATAGGCAATCGCCTTATAGACTGTGAAATACTATTTAACTAACTTAATAGTATCTTTAAATTATAATAAAATTATATCATGAATGGTTTTATGAGCCAACATAAAAATGTAATTTATAAAATAAATTTATTAATCTATCTCATTTGGCATTTTTTTGCAGAGTTCTTTAAGCTTGAACATTTAAAACTATAAAAAGTAGATGTAGTGGAATAGACTAAATTGTCTATGTGTCATTGCTAAGGCTTGTATAATAGATGAAGTAGCAGCAGCTCTAAAAGCAGGAACACATAATCCCCACAAGTGAGAAACATTATTTGTTTGGTTTTCATTGTTTCTGCATTTATTTATTTCGAATATATAGTGTCTGTAATTTTGTATATATCTTCATGATTATATGTCAAGTGCTATTTGTTTATCACAGTATATGCAAGTCTTTTTCAAAACATATAATCACAGTATATGTAAGTCTTCTTCAAAACATAATATAAGTAAACTACATATAAATACCTAATTCTGTTCATTCTTTCTTCTAGAACATTCTTAATATCTGTCCTGTTTTCCCATGCAGGTCTATAATATTGGCAGGTGAAATTTTCACCTATGCTCTTAGGGCATGGAAACATCTCTACTGTCCTCTCTCCTCTCACCAACCTTTCATCAACTAAAAGCAGCCAAGACCTAAAGTTCATGTCAAGGTCAAATCTATAGTCGACAAATCATGGTAAGATGCTTCTTACTCTTGCATTAGATCTGTGCATTATTTAACTTATATTTGTACACCTGTGCATGCTGTAAGAAACATGAGTTTATGCAATGATTAAAAACATGTTTGAAAAACTTGACATTTTAGGTTTATAAATTTGCAAACTTTGCATTTTCAAAGTTATCAGTCTCGATTGTCAAAATTAGCATTATTTTCTAATAATAAATCCGCATATGCTTTAAATAAATGACAGCTAATATTTCTATCCTCTAATAAGCTATTATATAAACTCTCAATGACAGCTTTGTATGCCCCCCCCCCCCCCCAAGGAAGTTTTGTATAGTAATAAAGAAGGAATTATAATAACTTTATATTATAATTCTATCAGTAATGCTATTTTCATATTAAGTTAGCTGCTTCTATTGAAAGATAAGCTTAAGATAGATTTTCAAAGAGTTTAAATTATAGCTTTTAAATGCTAATAAATAATTCAGAGGCACCTACCTAGTAAAACTAAAATATATTCTGACTCTCGCATGGCGGCTTGGAGAATACAGGCAAAGTAAACTTAACATTTCAAACTGCTAAACTACTTAACAGTGTTCAAATTATGAAGAAAATGACAGGTATACACTAAACGTTTTACTGCAAACTTTAGCCCTCAAGATGCAATGGGCTTTCAATTTCTTTACAAGTGTGCAAGTCTTAAATAAGCAGAAATTTAGGGAAAATAGTGTATGCTGATGCACAATTTAATTTCTTAAATTTTTCATCTGCGAGTTGTCAGACAGCCATTTTAACCAAAGAAAAAGAATTTTGAGCTGTAAGTTTGATAACTGAGACAAAAATATTATCACTTGTGTTTATTATCTATGTAAGATTAAATTAGTTTACTTTTCAGATTTTTACGAGGAAAATGATTAATTATATCACATTGCCTTACTTGATATAAGATATTATATTTATACAAATAAAACATGCATAAATAACATGCATAAACCTAAAACAATCAAATAGGTAAATTAGAATTAGTATACACTAAAAATAATACACTTTATGGATTAAAATATAAACACATTCTTAAATTTAATAGCTAGGTGACTGATAAAATACCATGTAACAAGGAGGGTTATAAGTTTAATTGCCTATAACATTTTCTAAAAAAGGTCATTTATAAATAATATTAAAGCTAAGAAACAACGAATTATTTTTCTAGAAAACGGAGCCTGCAAAATGACATTTATAAGGAGCAGTAGTGGAGAAACTGAGATAGCCTAAGTTTTTCAATTTTAAGTTTTGGTTAGGTTGAAATTATTGCGAGAGCTTAATTTCTTTTGCTACATTTTCAATCTAGAACACAGGCCTTTTCTATACATATACTATACGGCTATGATTTTATATAGTATAGATTATAGAAAGACAATTTACCTGTTGCTAATTTTGATAGGTCAACTTTATTCTCTAAAAGCCTTGCATAAGACAATCTTGGAAATGCTGTATTCGTATTATTGTGTAGAATGACTAGAAGTCCAGCCAAGGTTACCACTAGCAGAAGTACCAGCTGCTTAGCGGATACCTGGATACATCTAGCCATGTAAAATCCAGAATATAACCGCAGTGTAAGTCTAGAAAACTTCTTTTACATACTAAATACTGAAATCTACTGTACAGCTTGCATTTCTGAAACTGTACTACAGAATAGATTGTTTATAATTCATCTCAACCACCTCCTTTGTTGCATTATTTAAATATTTGAAACTGCTTACACAATCTTTTATATATCGTTATATAATGCGTATTTATATCTTATAATTGATTTGTATATAACTAAATTAGATTAGCACTTTAGCTCTGATATAATACAGCTTATCTATAATTTTATTGTGCAGTAAAGTAAAAGCAATCAAATAAATAAAATATAATCTAGTTCTCCCACATCGATGTTAGCGAAATACGTAAAGAAATTTAGAGGAAAATATTTCAAGTTATCGTGCGCTTTTTTGTACTTAGAGTGCCGAGCCTTGAAAAGATATCAATGGACAACTGTGCACTTTACATAATAAACTTTTTTTAATAAACTTACAAAATACTCATATGTGAAATTATTTTTGTTTTTATAGTTGAGTAGCTATAAAGAAGGTAAACTATATAACGAGCAGTATTTAACCCCTACTTGTTTACTTCTTTCATTACTTTATTATTGGAGAGGACAACTTCCTTTAGTTAAAAATTATCCTCTCTTTCACCATGGTTACCCTTGTAACTTAATAATTAAAATCTATAGGAGAAAATGCTGCACCTTTAGGATTCCTACTAAAGCAAGCAGGTTATGTTATCATACTTTATTTCTGAATAAAAGTCATGGGGAATTAATCAATCGCCATAATATACATAGGTGCACACTATTCATAGATGTATACACACATCTGATAATAATATATTGCCATTCTTATTTAAACATTTTACTGTTATTGATATATACTACTCAAAAATTTAATAGTTATAACATACTATAAGTTTTGGTAGGTGCTAACTAAAAACCTTTACCCCACTGGGATTCAAACCCGAAATATCTGGCTTGCAAGCAAGTGTGCTATCCATTACACCAGAGCGACTACTGGGGAATTGTATCATTATGCATTTCAACTATAGACAATCCCAGCTTTACAAACTGATCTTGTATACTGAACAACCAACTGCCTGCCAAATCCAATGGACTAGAAATATTTTCAGAGACAGTGAATATAACTTATCCAATAAAAAGATATACAGTGTGCATGTATCAACCTATTGTTTAGGTTCTTCAGATTAAAATGATTGTCTAAATTCTAATTATAGAAGAAAGTTTTCAAGCCTAAGCTTCTAGAAACAGCAATGCTTCTAAACATTGTTGTCTAATGACCTGTCATATTAGTTGATAATTTGACTAAAGAAAGCAGCATATTATGCTCTAGTTAGAATGGGATGGTAGCTTAAAACTTGGAATAAAAATTAGTTTATAAAAAAAATATTTATTTAGTAATACTTAAAAAAAGAGAAATATGTGTTTGTTAACTTCCACAATATCATAAAAAAGGGTAAATTGTATCGGCAGTAAAGAAGTAAAAATATCTTTCAAGTTTGGACTATGTTGCCGTCTTTTGTTGAACTGCCTATTAACTTTGAAAGTTTCTTTTCAACTGTTGCTCGATTTTGAGCTTTTATGTCTGTATTTGGTTGTCCTGCTGTTTTATCATCTTTTGTTTCAAGAGGTTTTCCATTTTCCCTTGAAGCTGTAGGAGTTGTGGGTCCTTGGTTATCCGAAAAGAACCATTTGGGGTAGACTGTTGAGAGAGTGTTAGCAGAGTACCATTCACTGCTGAGCGACAACCAATATGTACTTCCTATAAAATATATGATATATACTCACTGTCACTACCAATATTGTCAGAATAATGGCTGAATCAAAATTAGTTTAATTCAATCTAGATTAGATAAATCTCAATTTATAACTACTAGCTTTTCATAACTATACTAAAAAAGATAAATTCCATCAAATACCAGCAAATGAAAAACTTGCATGATGATTGCAACCTTCAATTTTGGTAAAGAAATTCTTTTAATAAAATCTTTGGCTAGCGAACCGTTTAAACTTGTTTTATGAATAAACTAATATGCTGTTAAATGTAAGATGCATTAAAGGAAACTAAGTAAGCTATTATTTCCAATTGTATGTGGTCTACGTGATACACAATTACAATGTTAGGTATACATGCTAGCTAGCACTAGCTGCTAGCTATATGTTGATATTCATATTGATTGGCTTTGAGTAAAATGTCAATATGAACACACTAATGTAGTTTGTCAATTATAATGATCTATGAAAATATCACTAGTTTATCTTTCAGAATTTATTGTGTTATGAATATTTCAACAAATAAAAGACTCAATATTAACTTGCTATACACCAAAAGCAATACAATAAAATACGCAAAAAATAAATATTGAAATAATAATTTAGCAACCTTTATTTTAATATTTTGAAAAAGTTGAAACAAGTAGAAAATTAAAAACAAAAATAGCTATAAAATTAGAATATTATGAATAATTCTTAACTTTCTAACCATGCAACTCCATTCTAACACAGAAGTTGAGTTAGCAGGCAAGGTACAGTTAATCCTAAAGATCATTAATTAGACTTACCCTTTATGCACTATTGAACCTATTATATCTGATTCATAATATTATTACTTTCCTAAGTAATTGCAGTTTAGAAAATATATTTTCATAACCAAAAATAATTGCCCGGAATGAATTTATTGAGACAAATGTATTCTTATTTCAAAAGTTTCAACCACAGTTTACACTGACTAAAAGAGAAAAGTTTAT
Organism: Bugula neritina; assembly: GCA_964035545.1. Lineage (NCBI taxonomy): Eukaryota > Metazoa > Bryozoa > Gymnolaemata > Cheilostomatida > Bugulidae > Bugula > Bugula neritina. Next base: position 14,302,244 of record OZ037770.1, on the reverse strand, counting down.
TTCTACCCAAATCTTTAGTGTTAACATATTTTTATGATAAGCATTTGTCTTCAGCAAAAACAGCCCTAGATCTTACCTGAAGGCATAAATGCCCAAGTAGATGTCTCGTACTGGTATCCACTGCTAGTAGCCCTGCTACTATCTTTGGCTTTTTCAGAATTTCGCATGGTCTTGGAAAACGCCTTTTTGTGACTTGCATTGTGAAATGCAAAAACAACCAAGCATACAGCGCCTAAGCAAATGGTTGTGCATATTAGAATGTTGTTATTTGATGGCATGTTTCCGTGGGTTAGTTAAAACTACTGTAGTTAGTAGAGTTGCACTGCCTCTGTCATCAATAACTTTCAGCTACTTTTCCTAAGCAGTACAGTTTTCTTTGTATTTCATAACAATAGCTCAATGTGAATCATAATGACAAGATCAACAATGCCTGTTTCTTTAAGCAAATATTCTATTGTATTTAGTAACTGCTGTGACACAGTTCTATAAGGTATTAGAAATTTGAGCTTAGTTTATAGAGTTGTCCTCCCTTCTCAAAATAAATAGTATTGAAATCGGCTAAAGGGAATTTTTCAACTAATAAATAGCTAGAATTTAAATAAGTTACATTTTTATGAACTCGAAATACCTAGCAATGCTGCGTGATCTCATATGTGTTGTTTGAGGTTGTATTGCAATAATTCACTAACATTTAACTGCATGATAATCGGTTGAATTAATGGATAGAGCTTAGCTATAAGTTATATTTGAAAACACTAGTAGCTGGAGAAACCTAAATAGAAGACTGTTTTTGTGTGATGACTAGTAGTTCTATTGTTATATTTGAATTTTTGTGTGCCACCTTGATGAGGAATTTTTGGTACCATGAGAAAAGTTATCTTCGCCCACCAGCTATAATAAGTAATATCTCCGCAACCAGCTAGTAATATCTCCGCCCACCAGCTAGTCATATCTCCACTTACTATAATTAGTCACATAGTACCTATCAGCCATTACTGCTTCATACCAAGGTCAGAGGGCCATGAAAGCTGTCTCCCAATTTGCAAACAACAGAACTTGTAAATGATAGTCATTGCAGTAAATGCCATCATTTATCAACAAACTTAAAGGAGTCTGTAAAAGCCAGTGAGTTAAACTTAGAACAGCATAGGAGCTAAAGTCAGGAAAGCCACAGGGTTTGATTGATGAGCAATTACATCTTTGATCTATTCAAGTAGAAAAGATCTGCACTGAAAGTTGGCATATTGAACAACTTGCAATGTCAAATATAGCTGTAAAATAACTTATGCATAATTATGTAACCTCTGATACAATGATATGTGCGTAATGAAGCAAACTACCTGTAATAGGTTTTATTGGGTACTTTAAACTTTATTAGGAATTTATTTTTCCTTAACGTTTTCCAAATAGAACTTTTTTAAGTAGTTTGTTTAGTAATCGCCAAGTCATTATAAAATGATTATATTAATGGCCACATGCGTCTTTATTTTTGAACTATAACAAAATGAAAATCGGCTCCATATTCCTCAAGCTGATAAAAGATATATTTCACACCAAACACCCACTGCACAAAATATTTAATAAAAACACACTCAAACTCAGCTACAGTTGCTGCCCGAATTTAGAGCAGACCATCACTGCCCACAACAAAAGTGTTACTAAATGCAACACCACCCCTATATCACAGGCAGGCTGTAACTGTAGAAATGTAAAGACATGCCCGCTTCCAGGAGAATGCACCATCCCAAACATTGTGTACCAGGCCAATGTATCCGTCCCATCAAACGATACTGTCGCAACATATGTAGGAATTTCCTCCACTGCATTCAAGGCAAGATACTACAACCACCTTGCTTCCTTCAGGCACCCAACCAAGCGCTTGCAAACTGAGTTAAGCAAACACATCTGGTCCTTAAAAGAAGAATGTCTGGATTTTACCATATCCTGGAAAATTCTCAGAAAAGCTCAACCATACAATAACATCACTAAAAACTGTCAGCTGTGCTTATGGGAAAAATATTTCATTCTTTATAAGCCACAGTTGTCTTCTCTCAATAAGTGCAATGACTTTTTATCTATATGCAGACATAGTATAGTAAATTTCTACTCAAGAATGCTGTGACATAGCCAATTACTTCCAATGCTACCTCTTTGTTATATTTTGATCTTCTAGCTTTATTCTGTGTATATTTACATATTACATTATTTTATAGTTGTAAGCAAACATAGTGGCAAATTTATCTGACGAGTGCACATCGTTTTTGTGTACGAAACTACTAGTAATAAATGTCATTATATTAATCAAATCTCATTTTATTTCTTCTAATGTTTATGCTCTAGATTTATTTCTATAGAGCACTCTAGTAACGTTTTATAAACACTCATTTTACTATATATATATATATATATATATATATATATATATATATATATATATATATATATATATATATATATATATATATATATATATATATATATATATATATATATATATATATATATATATATATATATATATATATATATATAGGGAGCAGCCGTGGTCCAGGGGTTAGAGTGTTTGCCTAGTAAACACGGAGGTCATGGGTTCGAGCCCTGATAAAGGCCATTGGTGATGTTAGGAAGAGCATCCAATTATAATTGCTCCTGTGCTTCATTTAAATAAGTCTTTAGCCCGCTTTAACAAAAAACCCTTTCTATCAGGGGTTTCTCACAGGGATATATATATATATATATATACATTTCACATTGTACGTAAATAACCCCATTAAGTTAAGTCAGTAAATTTGAATAAATAAAACTATAGTCAATTTGATTAAATTGAGCTAGCAATTATAAAATTAGATTATATACTAGTGAATTTAATTTAATTACATCAGCCATTGGTAATTGCTAATCGTAACTCATAAAAGACTTTATTTTATTCTCGGCAGTTTAAATAATTTACTGCAAACTGAGATGCGCATCAGAGCAATGAACCTAAAAAGCTTGATGAAAATCTACTTATATAAGATGTAGTCTGACTAGGCCATTACTAGTGGGCAAGTGTTAGCTAAAAGTATTATCATTAGCTTTCTTTTCAGCATGCAATTACTCGTAACAGGATGCATTAAAAAGTTATTAAATAAACTTGCATAATAACAGCTGTTGAAAGACATTTGCTAACTTGCTAATTATAATACAGATGATATCTAAGTCATTGTAGGTTTCACTTCATTAAGTTTTAGTGCTTTTACCATGCTCTCTTTCAATCTTATTTAGCAACCATTTTTTTCCTTGTTTACAAATAAATGGAACATAATTGATGCTATAGGATAAAAGCTGCAACTTTTATTTTTGATTCCACAGTTTTGCAGTCAAACTCTCACGGGCTTGCCAAGCAAAAAATATTATAAAATACAGTATAACTCTAAATTCACTGAAAAACACTCCAAGTCAATATAATAAAATTAAACAAATTATGGTGACTTATATAAAACTGCATGTTCCATTGCTCAATTGAAAATTCTATATGGCTTCAATAATTGTGGTGATTACCTGTTATCATGAAGGTTCGAAAAACACTGAAACTATGCTGTCATACCATCTACTAAAAATGAGTTGTGTTTCTTACATACTTCCTTGAAATGGGGGGAGGGGAGGGCACAATGTTGAAAAAAACACCAAATCAATATTATAGTTATATGTTGAAGAAGTGTCGCAATATATAAGTTACCTTCTAAACAGCTTGTGGATGGTTGTCAACTGCATGGAGTCATGCCATAACCTTTCTTAATATTCAAACTCCAAATATCCTTTTATACTGAAAAGCTAGGTTATGTAAAAATACTAACCAATAAGCATATTTTAGTTAGAGAGCTTTGTAATCATAAACATCCAAATATATGGCATAGTTTACTAATCCAAATTTAAATTTTTACTACATTTGCTAATAAAACTCAGCAAAAGCTACCAATGGTCTTGCAAGAGCTTAATGTAGCCAAACTTATTGAGCATGTTTAGCCATATTTAATAATATTATATTTTAAAGTATATAATTATTATAAATAATATAAATATAAATTATATAAATGTCATTTTAGATAAGAAGTTTGCAATCAGTCAATGGTGAATCTCTGCAGATAATCAACACTCTATTACCCGACGGACTCAAAACAACAACTTCAGCATTGCTAAATGTTTGAAGGCATTTCTAAAGCATGTAATAAAGGCATCATGCAGTTAAGGCCTGTAACGAGCCATAAGTTTTCTGCATCATGTCAACATGGCGTGAGGCAGTACAGTGCTTTAACATGGTCTAGATACGGCGTCAGAGGCTAGTGATATTAATTGATTTACACTGAGTATAAATTTCTAGTCCATTAAATAAGGAAAATAGTATTTTTTGATATAAAAGTTGAAGCAAAAACTACAATTCCACAAGTAGAAAGATACAGGTTATGCTGGGTGTTTAATGAATATCTTCCTGAGCCATAATTATCACGTAACAGACTAAAATAACTCAACAGTTTTAAAATTATGTATAAACTGCTAAGTGTTTTAATTTTGGTGGTAAGTCTCTCTGGGCTATATATCTAATTTTTTTAGTTTCGAATTTAAATCTGCTTAAAGAAAAGAGGATAACTCTGTTAACTACCCAATTAAAATGTTGGAGGTCTGTCTAATTAGATATTTAAATGAATTAAGCTATCTGATAGCTTGAATATAGATGCATTCTTGTTCCAAGTATAGCTTATATATTGTTTCAAGCTTAACATATTTCTGCCTGATTCCTATTTCAAACAACCTCTACAAATAAATTTCAGGGTTTAGCAAATGTGAGTAAAGGCAGAACAATTGATGACATATTAAATGAAATTAACTTCGAGAGACAGTCTAGTAAACTTTCTGTGTCTGGTAAGTAAACAACAGTGGTGTGTGTGTGTGTGTGTGTGTGTGTGTGTGTGTGTGTGTGTGTGTGTGTGTGTGTGTGTGTGTGTGTGTGTGAGTGTGTGTGAGTGTGTGTGAGTGTGTGTGTGAGTGTGTGTGTATTTGTGTGTGTGTATTTGTGTGTGTGTGTATTTGTGTGTGTGTTTTTGTGTGTGTTTTTGTGTGTGTGTGTGGGTCTTTGTGTGTGTGAGTGTGTGTGAGTGTGTGTGTGAGTGTGTGTGTATTTGTGTGTGTGTATTTGTGTGTTTGTGTGTGTGTATTTGTGTGTGTGTGTATTTGTGTGTGTATTTGTTTGTGTGTGTGTGTGCAGTGTGTGCAGTGTGTGCAGTGTGTGCAGTGTTTGCAGTGTTTGTGTGTGTGTGTGTGTGTGCGTGAATGTGTGAGTGTGTGTGTGTGTGTGTGTGTGTGTGTGTAATGTTTAGTATGTAATTGAAAAACATTAGGTACAAAGCTAAATATATTATATATTAAAAGTTGTAAAAAACGTTTAGTATTCTACCACAAACGCTTTGCCATGAAAATGATTAAATTAATGAAAAAGTCTATGATGAAAATAATATTTACAAAATTTATGTTTTGCTTTGGAAATTTTCAAATTATTTTAATGACAGTTTCATTATCTGTTGAAAAGTTACAATACCTTATATGAATAAATTGTTAAGTTTAAAAAAGATATAACTTCAACAGTTTTTAACTTAGCTTACAAAGCTTTGCGAAAACTTTTGTAAAAACTTAAAATTTAGTAATGGAGTAGGTATAGCTGAATTTCTCCAATAATTAAAGGAAATGCTATCATAGGCTTTAGTTATAGGTACAACTTTTCTCTTAATGAGAAGCTTCTTTATCTATATATTGAATGTGCAGATGCACACAATAAACACATATGACATTTTCATTTACAACAAAATCTTTGCATCCATTTTAAAATATTATATTGCAGATACAATAATCAAAAATAGTTTTAATTTAGAATTATCAAGTTAAAGTGAGTAAACCGTAACGAAAAATTTTTTTTGTTCGTTTTATTGAAATCATAATGAACTATGTTTTTGAAAAAACACATAATTGAAGTTTTTTAGATTATTGATAATTTTTAATTTCAATCTTTAAAATGAATTACTTCTTGACTTTGGCTGTTGTGCTGACAATTTATGGCAAAGCCGTTCAAATAAATGAAAACACTAATTTTTCGTGACAGCACCTTTAATAAAGAGAAAGAAGCTAACAGAGTTAGACATGCTGGTTGACCCAGATGATTGTCTGGAAGTTCCCAGAAATATTATTCGAGGCTTCACAGTGACACTGAAAACAAAAGACGACAGTGGTGCTTGTGGAAACAAGCTAGCTTCTCCAACAAGAAGACAAAAGAGGCATGCTTTGCCCGCAAATGCCAACAGATATTGGGAAAACAATGTTGTACCGTACACACTCCCATCTTTCTTCGGTAAGTCTGAGAGCAACATTCATATCTTTAGAGTTTCCAAAAAACCTAGCACAAACAAAATACTTATTTATATTAGTATACATTTGTTTCGTTAGGAAAGCTGATAGAATTTCCCAAATTTAAACTAAAAAGCATCATTATTATAAAGTTGAATATGTCAACAACAGTTGCTAGTAGTAATAAAGCAACATTATTTAACAATAATTATAAATTATTTTCTAAAATAGAAATGAAAAAGCTAGCTACACATTCCTCTTTGTTGCTTGTACTTATATTCCTTTACTTCTAAACACGTTAATATTTTGAATCTGATTTTAGCATTTTTAATGAGTTAATACTGTGCGAATATTTGCACACATGCTTATGAAGTATGTATTTTTCAATCACTTTAGAAACTATAAAACGCTTGCCTCCGATGGGATTCAAACCCGAGACTGGCTTGCAAACATGCACATAAATCATTACAGTGTTGAACTCACTACTACGCAAACACGATCTTTTGTAGACGACGACGACGAGGCCGAGTTTGACAAAGCTGTTGAAGATTTTACAACCTATACTTGTGTAACCATTCGGCCTAGGGTTTCTAGCGATGCAAACTACGTCAAAGTGGTGGACGACGGAGGTTGCTATTCCTATATTGGCAGAGTTGGTGGAGCACAAAATCTAAGCTTGTCAAATGGTTGCGTTTCCGTAAGTCTCAACGAAACATGCCCAATTGACTTTGTTTGCAATGAAAGCATAGCCAATGCCAAAATACTTTCTTGTAAAAATAAATGACTTAACGCCTGATAAATTGTATAATTTATGATCATAGCTCACTAGAGAAGCAAATTAACCAGCAATTAAGTAGTGATGATCATGTATATGTTTAAGATCTGTTGGTTTATGTGGTGCAACTTATTGTGCAACTCTACACTTCATTTCACTATTCTAATTAGTCATTTTATTGAATTTTGTTAGAAAAGAATCATAGTGCATGAGCTGTTACACGCTCTATCGGTGTTCCACGAACACAATCGACCAGATAGAAATGACTCTGTGAAGATCCTGTGGGACAACATCATCCCTGGCTTAAGTTCCCAGTTTACTGTAACTACGGGCAGCGAAGATTTTGGCACGGAGTACGACTACAGAAGTGTGATGCATTATGGAAAAAATGTAAGTCCAAAACTTGCTCACTGTGTTACACCATTTTGTTTTGAAGTTACAAAATTTAACATTTAGTAGTTGAAACTTATTTGGCTATATAAGTTTTTTTCAGTTTTTCCAAGTATAATAAAATATATAAGTTACTGTAAGCCTCATCAGGGGTTTCTCACAAGGATGATGAATATAAGCTTGCGTGAGGTTTTTATGATTAGCTATTTAAAATAATTTATAAAACAACATCAATAATTCTTAATTGAAAGTAACTGCATTTTTTTAGTGTTTTTATTGAGAAGATAGAAATATTGCTGCAGTTTTTAAAGTTATACAGTATTTGTGATGCACCAGTCACATATGTGAAATAACCCTCTTTGTTTCAGTTCTTTTCAAAGAACCGCAACTCACTGAACACCATTGTCCCGCTAAACGAAACTTTTTTAGACATAATAGGTAAAGCCCCAACCCTCTCTTTCAAAGATCTAACAATAGTAGCAGCTATGTACGGTTGTGATGGTGAGTGATAAATATTATTTGTTATGTAATATTAAAAGAAAATTATTATTCAATTTCAAGGTAGCAATGAGGATACTGCATACTAAGTTTTTTTCTTTTAGTGATTATGGCAAATTGTTCATACAGAAAAATTGATTATTTTATTATTTACTAAAAATATCCAAATGTTGGTATATAAAGATATTACTATTAACATATTTTATAGGATCAAAATTTGCAAATTTCCACATCATGTTTCAATAAAATTGCTTCAATGTTATGTTAAATCTAAAACAACTATAAAGTCATAAGCTTTACCTTATACTCTCTGTCAATATTGCGCTGGTCAAATAAATTAAAAGTATAGTTTCTTTGTTGCTAAAAAAAACATGCTCTCTTCAATAATGACTAATCAATTCTTAAGATACATTTCTAACTCGTAAGCTTCTTTGGTAAATGAACCAATTAGCTGAAACTCTAAGTATTATATTAGTATAACTTTATTTAGCTTAATATTTTCTTTTTAATTACTGTTTCAGGTATTTATAATTGCTCCCAGCAGCCCGACTGTCCAGCTGATGCTGTCAGAGGACCAAACTGTACATGTTTCTGTGCTGGTACAGACTATAACTTTCCCGCTGTCGAGTGTACGCAACCAATCACAACCACACCTGCTACTACAACTACACCAACCACCACAACCACACCTACCACCACAACTACACCAACCACCACAACCACACCTACCACCACAACCACACCTACCACCACAACTACACCAACCACCACAACCACACCTACCACCACAACCACACCTACCACCACAACCACACCAACCACCACAACCACACCTACCACCACAACCACACCTACCACCACAACCACACCAACCACCACAACCACACCTACCACCACAACCACACCTACCACTACAACCACACCCACTACCACAACCACACCAACCACCACAACCACACCTACCACCACAACTACACCAACCACCACAACCACACCTACCACCACAACCACACCAACCACCACAACCACACCTACCACTACAACCACACCAACCACCACAACCACACCTACCACCACAACCACACCCACTACCACAACCACATCTGCTACTACAACCAGCAACAATTTATGTGAGTGAATCCTACGAAACGGTGATATAATGACTAGTTCTTTACGCACAATGAACATTTAACTGCTGAGCAACTAAACTAAACATCTTTCAAAGCTGAAGCATTACATACCAGGGGGGGGGGAGGGGGGGATAGGGGGGAAGGAGGGTGTTTGAAATAATGTGAGCAACGCCTTTGAGGTCAATTCTTATTGTAACAAAATGATATAAGCTTTTTTATAGCGGTTTTAACTCAAATCCTTTTTACTGTTTTGTAATCCATCTGTATAGTATGTAGTATAGTCAATATGTATAGTATATAGTATAGTTAATAATATGCATAGTATATAGTATAGTCAATATGCATAGTATATAGTATAGTCAATATGCATAGTATATAGTATATTCAATATGCATAGTATGTAGTATAGTTAATATGCATAGTATATAGTATAGTCAATATGCATAGTATGTAGTATAGTCAATATGTATAGTATGTAGTATAGTCAATATGCACAGTATATAGTATAGTCAATATGCATAGTATGTAGTATAGTCAATATGCATAGTATATATAATGCTTGTGATAAGTTCAGAATATTTATCAGCAGTGAAACCTTATCCTATCTTATCTTTGTAGTATGCACATTACTGACAGATCCGTCATGCAACTGCCACCTTCAACAAAATGGCTGCCGTCTTTTAAGGTACAGCACTTGTCGCGAAAGACAATGTCTGTGCTCTATGTACTTTACCCAACGTGGTAATACTTGCGTCAGACGAAGAAATCATTTTGTTACCGACAGCTCCACAGTATTCCCATTTTTTAACTCAGATCTACGAACTCAATTCACGCCAATGATGGGAAACGAACCGTCAACCCAGTTTGGACTCCCATCAAACGACTACATTCTTGTAGCCACAGGAAATGTAAGTATAGAATCTTTGCCTTCACTGGGATTTAAACCCTACACCTCTGACTTGCAAGCAGGTGTGCTATTCATTACACCACAGGGACCACTGCATAATCGCATCACTACAATGAAAAGTATGCTCTTTCTTTTAAATTAATCTCACATCATTTACTTGTTAAATACGTTAAAAATAACTTAAAATTACCAAATTGACAGCAGTTTTGATAAACTAATAGTAGATCTGTCTACGATTCAACACTGTTAAGAATGTTTTATGCTCTAAGCTAAATAATTTTACTCCGTGCCAGTTTATTTATGTGTTTAGTCATCCGAGAGTGCAGCATTAGAAACTCCAATGCTGCGCAGACAACAATCTTGGTGCTTTTACTTCAACTATTATCGAAGCAGAGCTGGGCTGATTTTTGAGTTTTCAAGGAATAGAGGCATTACTTGGACATCATTCTTTTCTGTTACTGACAACATGTAAGTATTTGACCAATGAGAGCAGACTTGGAGCAAAGTTTCTGCCAATACAAAAATATCTCTTGAAATATACATTTCTATGTTTACAGTACGGCACTCATGAAGTACTGTATGGTTAATTTAGAAAAACTAAAAATTGAAACCTTTTGCCAGTTCTTAGATTTTGAACTTTTCTTATACAGAAAAATTTAAGGATTTTAAATATTATATTTTTGCAAGAATTTGTTAATTTCTTCAACCTTGAAATTATATTATAATAAAAATGAAAGTAAAGCAAATATAAGAAAAAAATTCGCAGAACAAATTGATTCAATGTGTTCAACAAGTTGAACATAAATCCTGAAGGGGTTTGTGAAAGGCGGGGTTCTTTGTATTGTGGCACAGGAGCAATTATGACTGATGGCTTTTCTTAACATCACCAATGGACTTTCACGATTGATTTTATTCACTTACTAAGCCAGTGCTCTAATTGCTAGATGCGGCTGCTTCTGTCCAAAAAGTTAGATATTTTAGTTAAAAAATATATTTAAAAAATTGGTACAAGTTGAAAAGAAATGTTTTAATATATATAATTTCTGTTTATAATAATTCTATCTACATATTGTTTCACTGTAATTGTAGCTTGATGCTGCATAGCCGAACGGTCAAGTGGAGAATATTCTCCGAATTTTTCAACTTCAAGGTTAGCAAAATTTCAAACCTTTTGTGGAAAAACATAATTGACATTTATTCTTAAAAAATACCATGAGTTAAGAAATATGTAATTTAATTAAAATTGAGCATAATCAACATTCAATGACTGCATTTGTAGATTCGAATCAGAACTGAGGCTTTGGTGTCCAACTCAACGTGGACGGTGGTGCTAGACCCCCTAGTGCTGTACCACTGCTAACCATGAACTGGTGTGGATTTCTCTATAAGCTATAAATGCTATTTGCTATTTGATAATTATCCAGTTTTGATGAAGTAACTACAATTTTAACCTTTGATAAATATTTTTCAAATTCAGTATGCTTTCATATTTTTGTGTTAAAATTTTATACTGAGTTCTGTGTTTAATAAATTCAAACCAATATCAATTTGACTTGACCTATTTTATCCAGTTTATCTTTAGTCTTTATAAATGTAACACACACACACACACACACACACACACACACACGCACGCACGCACGCACGCACGCACGCACGCACGCACGCACGCACGCACGCACGCACGCACGCACGCACGCACGCACGCACGCACGCACGCACGCACGCACGCACGCACACACGTATAAATATATATATATATATATATATATATATATATATATATATATATATATATATATATATATATATATATATATACATATACACACACATTATATATTATATTGCATTATATATATATTATAAAACAATATAATTATATATTATATAAATATATAGGCTATACATTATATAACAATATATACAATATAGTATATATAGTAGGTGTAACAAAATGATATACTATTTCATTAATCATAACAATGAACCAAATCATTTTATTATACAATGATTTTTGTACAAGAAGTAGGAAAAATAATACAAGACGAATATGTACATGATGCACACAAACACTTTATTACCTAATTTATTGTGTACACTTTACATACTACAGTAAGTTTTACCTAGAATACACATAAATAGTGCTTTAAACATTTTTGATTAGTTATTTCTGTTTCACTATTTGCAGCTGAGAGGTTAGCTTGAGTTGAGTTCACCTAATCTATTTACATATACTGATAAAGGTAAATTAACAATTTCCACATTTGAGCCAAACCAAAGTATAGGTTATATAAAGTGTTAATGCCTTCGAATGACTGCATGGAATTAAAATTTGCAATAGCCCTAAATCCTACAACTAGAATAAGGAACAAACGGGCTCCTAACCTAATGACCACAATACAATAAACTTAATCTTGTAAGAATATTGGTAAGCTCTCTATCACTTGGCTAAGTGGAATGTTTATATTTATATAATGCATGAAAGCACCATGGATGTGATTATGCAGTGACTGTTTCACATATGTGTCTGTATTACCTAAGGATTTCACTCTACCTGGTTATATATGTTGTTAAAATATAAGCACTTTCAATCCAGAGGCAGGTGAATTTCTCCTTGCAGTTGCATGTCTCCTAGGCATGCAAGAATAGCTTGACATAAATTATATTATATTATATTGCATTATATTATATTGTAGTATATTATATTGCAGTTTATTGTACTATTTTATATTGTATATTATATTGCATTATATTATATTATATTATATTATATTGTAATATATTATATTGTAATATATTATACTGCATTTTATTGTACTATTTTATATTGTATATTATATTGTATTATATTATATTGTATTGCACTATATTGTATTATATTATGTTGTCTAACATATATTATACTTATTCTCATTGATGCATGGCAGTAGGGTGATTTCCACTGAGTTAAGTAAGCACATACGGTAACTCAAGGACAAAAGAAAAAGCTATGAAAATACATAGAATATCATCAGCCCTGCCCTGGCTATATAAACTTACTTCGAAACAATGCAAGCTATGTATCATGTGCAAACCTATAACCTATGCAATTTACACAAATGATTCAAATTACCATCAGGAATAGTTCTAAATTATATTTAACTTGTTTTAAATATCTGAGCTTTTTTACCACATTATAATGTTTGTTGCATCTTATAATACTTTTGCTTTTTCTAAACTATTTATTTTATATTGTATATATTTTTGCTTGATCAGTCATTTTCTATTGTTGAGAAGTTGAACAAAACTCTTTTCCTGCTACTAAACAAATTTGTAGGCAATTGATTTTAAATAAATATCTTAGTCAATTAAAACCTATAAGTTATAATATATATATACCTACATAATATAATTTCATTGCAGTGCAGGATTGGAAGCAGCTTTGGGCTTTAGAATCTCCAAACTGAGTATTCACAGGATAGAGGAGAATGCCATTGAGGTACTGGGTCTGGTTCAAGATTATCAGAATGATTGGAAAGTCACTCAGTTCAAATGTCAAGGACAAATAAATGGACAGCATGAAGACTCTTACAATTACTATCAGAGTTCTGTTACATCCAGCACTTCTCAAATGGTATATCTAAATTAGTCTAATTAACTGACACCAAAACTATGATTGAAATATATATATATATAATGTGTATATACATATATATATATACATATATATATATATACATATATATATATATATATATATATATATATATATATATATATATATATATATATATATATATATATACATATACATATATATATATATATATATACATATATATATATATACATATATATATATATATATATATATATATATATATATATATATATATATATATATATATATATATATATATATATATATATATATATATATACATATACATATATATATATATATATATATACATATATATATATATATATACATATATATATATATATATATATATATACATATATATATATATATATATATATATATATATATATATATGTGATTGAAATATATATATATATATAATCACAATGAGCGAAATAAGATCATCAAAATATCTTGTTTGAGTTGTTGCATTGACATTTATTTCTTTGACAGATCAAACATAAGTTTAAAAGACTCAAATATGGGAGTGCAACCATCACAATAAACCTGATGAGACTAGACAAATCTGTGCTATATACCATCACGAAAGGCTTCAACTTACTTCGTATGTTTATGCTTTATAAAGTCATACAAATTATTATATCTCATTTGCATGTATTCTCCTAGTATACCTGCATGTAGAGAGATTAGATGAATTGCCCTGACAAACTATTACTTCAAAGGTCACCTTTCACCTTTCACCTTTCACCTTTCACCTTTCTTGCGCGGGTGGCGGGAAACTATTACTTCAAAGCTTTGCATTCAGATCTTTGACAGTTTTACATAGCCTTTTTTATTTTAGCTTCAAACATAATATGGTTCTCCTGTCTCACAGCATATTATGACATTATTGAGAGTAATATATACGTAAATATTAAGAATGATTTTATCAATCTCATTTCTTTAGAAACAATAAAATTGTATAATGCTTTTTTTCTTTAATTCTAGATTTTGGCTTCTGGAAAATCCAAAAGTCACTATATCTTACTGTCTAAAGAGTGTCTATTGTGCAGAAAGCAATACTAAGTTTACATGCGGAACTTTATATTCTACGGTTTTAAAATTAAATAAAAAGTAAAATTTGTTTTAAATGCAAACTACAACTCTAGCAATCTATTTGCAGCATATAACTGTGTGAAGCAGTTGACAGTTGCCCATTTCAAAAACGCAAACTTTGACAGGATGTTCTTCGAGTTTGTCTATTATTCTCAACCAGAGTACGAAACAATTGAGTTGGTAAAATGCAGAGAGATGCAAAGGAAAAGCACGTTTACATCTTTTCGATTCAGTAGTAAGAAACCATTGCTATTCATTGCAATGAGAGGTTTAGTTTGCATTTTATTAGAATTACATATGTAGTGTTTGGCGTCTGATGAAAATTGCACCGGTGAAAATGGCACAGGTAAAAATGACAAGGTAAAAATGGCACAGGTGATAATGGTACTGGTAATAAAGCCACAAAAAGAAAAGTCAAAGAGAATGACAAATTTTCAATATTAGGGTTTGAGGTGAGGTTAGATGTTTAGAATGGGGGTTTAGGTTTGAGAATGAGGGTTTCAGTGTGGGGTTGGGATTTAGACGTTGAGGATTTCAGTTTGAGGTTTAGGAAAATTTTACATCAGTGTACCATTTTTTTCCTACTTTTCTATTTGTGCCTGAAATGTAAGGCCCTACTTACTTGACAGTCTGCGTAAGAGTCCCCTCGTGCAGTCGTTACTTTTACTTTCACTCTTACAATAGCCAATATCCAAACCGTACAAGCTGGTAGGAAACCCGAATGCTTGTAAGGCAGTTAGCCATTCGCCTCAGGTTAGCTTGTAGCTTATCTGCTAAAGACTATAAACCGCATTATATTCCAGTGCCCTCATTACCTATGCCATTTTTACCTGTCCCATTTTTACTCAAAGTCCTAGTGTTTAGATTACCCCGTAACCCCTGTGAAGTAATGTACAGCTTACTTGCCTGTACAGACCGGAGGTCTTCAGTTCAAATCTTAGTAAAAAAATTTATTTGATAAGCTATTTCGGCTTTAGTGAGGTGTATTAAGACACCAAACTCCCTAAATTATTTTAACATCTGTTTATATAACTAGTTAAATATCTAATCAGGGTTATTTCATTTTTTGAAATTAGACGTGATGACACCTACAAATTTCAATTTTGTTGCACAACAATCGGATGGAACAATGACAGTAGATCTTAAAAACTCCATAACTTGGGTAGTAATACAATTACAGGGAACACAAATTCTAAGACACATGGAAATTCACAGTAACCCTTCCAATGGTAAGCAATGTAGAGTACTCAACAAACATATTAACAAAAAAATTGAAGTAAAGCATTTTTTCTTTCCATCATGGAGACTCGCCCTTGTACCTGGTGGGAGGAGACAACTTTAAATTATAAATGCCTCTACATGGACATGTGAAAAGGGTCTATTATTATTATTACTAACTCGTTCAGTTAGTAAAAAGATATGTACATATCTACTTTAGTTGGAACCACAAGACGGCGTCTTGAGATATTAACTTCAAACTCAGCTACTAACAGGAATCTTCCCGTGTCAGATTCTAGTAGCTGGAAGGTTGAGATGCGAGAAGTAGAACTTATAACTCCCTTTATGTTAACCAATTTCAATCCATTTCTGATGGTAATGAGTAACATTGGTCTTAAAATCAGGCCGGGAAGGCAAGATTTGATCAAGAAAGTCGTACTGAAGCAGCAAGGTTTATGTTACTTTTAGATTTTTAGTTAAAACTTTTATCAACATGCATTTCAATAGCTTTATTTTTAATTAAAATTTTATTTAAAGCCAATTAGTTAACTAAATAATAAAACAAAAGGCAAAATTTAGAAAAAAGCTTAAAATAGTTTCATAATCAATAAGAAATAAACAAATCAGCAGGCTATGTTTATCAAAATAGTATTTCAATTTTATTTTATTTGCTTGAAATGAAATTAACAAGTGCTCATAGATTGATCACTCTCTTTCTGATTGCCTAATAAAAAATTTTGGCTGCCTATATTTCTAGAAGTTTAAAATTACAATGCGTCTATTTTCAGTATATCTATTATCCTATACCACTATAGAAGTCGTAGAGAACTTCGGGTCAATCAGTGGTAATGGGGTTTGTATTATATTATATAGATTTCGTCAACGATCCTCGCCTAACGAGGCGCAATTGAAATAAGTAATTGATTGGCTGGAGGTACAACCAGTTCAACTTCATTGGTTAGGCAACGATCGTAACAACTATAACATGTGGTGGATACAGTTAGGGTTGACATTAACACGACAATTTCTAGCAGTAATTTGCATTCAAAATCAATTTTTTTATGCGAAAGGTTTTAGGAGCTAGGAGTTATGAGAAAAAATAATATAATGTAATAATTTTGATTGAAAAGCTTTAACAAATGCAGGTCTGAATTTTTATTTAAATCCGCTCCTTTTAGACTTTGTTCTAAACAAAGGATATTAATTACTGTAGCTATTAGATAAGAATTTAGTCTTGTAAGTATTTTGAAAGCATAATTGTCTTCTCACTCAATTTCAGCTCATATTATAAATTTATCAATCTTCATTATAAAAACATAATTGTCTTCTCATTAAATAATAGTCTATTACAACTTTATTGCCACCATAATATAATATCATCTTGTAAAATTTTAATATTTTCTAGCATTTTTTGCTTAGTATTATAAAATTTTATGCTGCGTTGTATATACATATTTATATAATGAGCTGCATGTAGTAGACGAAAAGAAATATCGCAATTAGAAAAGATGTAGAAATTATTTGTAGAATATAAACAAATGTGAAATAATTTAACAAACATATACCTTTACGAACCTCAGCATTTAAATTTAGTTTGCTGCAATAATAAGTTTCTGCTTGTAAAAAATTAAGTAAAAGAGACCAACAATTTTGTTTCTTGTTTTTAATGTTATATTTGTTAACATTGTAGATGTGCCTGTATTACACTATAAAGTTCTGATTCTTTTGGTTTAACATTGTACATAACATATTGTGCAGTATATACAAAATGAGCACATATATAAAACATATATACTCATAGTAAAAGTATAGGTTCTAATTTTTTGCTTTGTTGGTAAATATCTCCTAACTTTAAGAAACACAACGTTGGTAGAGTTTAGGTTACATTTTCTTTTGCAAATTCATGCATACTATTTGAAATATATGCCTACAACTTGGTGTTTCTGATTTGTACATGAACAATTTTATTGCTAAATGCTAAGTAATTATTTAAATTTCTCCACAACAAATTCGTCAACATGTTTTATATACCATCTTTTAGCATACACTTGCAACATTCCTATGCAATTACATATAACTGTAGCTATAGTAAGCTGTTCATAAAATAACAACTATTATGAGTGCTGCATTTTTCCACACACACACTCACACACACACACACACACACACACACACACACACACACACACACACACACACACACACACACACACACACACACACACACACACACACACACACACACACACACACACGCACGCACGCACGCACGCACGCACGCACGCACACACACACACACACACACACACACACACACACACACACACACACACACACACACACACACACACACACACACACACACACACACACACACACACACACACACACACACACACACACACACACACACACACACACACACACACACACACACACACACACACACACACACACACACACACACACACACACACACACACACACACACACACACACACACACATGAAGAAAGGCAAGCATATAGTTTACTGTCACGAGTTACTTGCAAAAATAAGTTGAAATATATGTTGAAGACTTCATACATTAATACAAATGGTATACTCGCAAACAGAGGAACGACATAGTGCAACATGCTCTTAGGAGTTGCATTATCACCTTCTTTCTTAGTGTCATCAAAAATATGGCATTGAAAGAAGGCAATCACTGCTTTGTGGTTTACATATTTGTATTCCTTTTAAAACATAGTTAAAAAATATATATACATATTTTTTAACTTGAAAAAATGCTCTATATATAGCTGCTTATATTTTAAAAGAAATTTTAGGTACCAAAAGTAAGGAATTTTTGACATATTTACTGCATGGGTGTGATAAACAAATGCACATAACATGCATGTTTTAAAGCTAAAATATGATGTAACAGAATTAAAAAAAAAATATATATATGTGTGTGTGTGTGTGTGTGTGTGTGTGTGTGTGTGTGTGTGTGTGTGTGTGTGTGTGTGTGTGTGTGTGTGTGTGTGTGTGTGTGTGTGTGTGTGTGTGTGTGTGTGTGTGTGTGTGTGTGTGTGTGTGTGTGTGTGTGTGTGTGTGTGTGTGTGTGTGTGTGTATGTGTGTGTGTGTATGTACGTATAGACGATATATATGCCTATTTACATAATGAATGTCATTTCATTATTACAAGAAGAAATAGCTAGGCTGCTATTTTTACACTTCTGTGCAGTAATTTAAAAGCTTTGATAGCCTAACCTTCCTTATCTGGATAATAAATTTTAGCGTAGGGTGCCGGTTAATAAAAATGTAATCACAAGAACATAACTTAATTTCTCTATTATTGCACCAACTCTCAATATTTACTTATTAATTAAACACTATATTTAGCCCAGTGTTCAGTATCTAACTAATATGCATGTACTATATATATTGTCCACCTGCATGTTGAATGATATTTGAAAAGTGAAAGAAATGCTACAGTTATAGTCATATTTGACCCATCACTATTATTACGCATATCATTGTGTAGAATTAGTATAAAAAATTTAGTGGAAGTATTTGGCAAGAGTAGATTGTAAAAAAATTTTGCTTTTGCTGAGGCTTGAACCCATACCTACAGGGTGCAATGGAGACACTGTTTACCACTAAGCCAATTCATCATCTCCAGAACAGAGCCAATACATGAGCAACTATATTATAATAATATAAACAACATGCAGCTAGACTCCTGAGCTAGAGAAATGAGTGGGTTATATTCCATCAGGGTGTTCACTAGCAGTGGATTGCAATCTTGTTTTAAAATTAGCCTATGACTCCGTTGCTACTTGTAAAGGTATCTTGATTAAATGAACCAACAGTTAGAAATAAGTAGTTTGTATATTATTACTAAGGCACAGCCAGTGGTCAGAGCTATGGTACTGATGTACTAGATAATAGATTGACAAGTCAAATTATCTTTTATAGGTGAGCACACTTTGGTTTAAGAACACATGCAGCCTCAATTTTAGGTTTACGTCAGCAAATCATGAAAAGATCTAAACTAATATTAGAGGTAAATTTTGTACAATAACTAATTTTTTGGAGAACACAAGTTGCTTCATTTTTTATATCTTTTGTTGCAATGACATTCAACTTGCTTGAGCTATGGCCATCAGTGATAAAATTTGAAACCCTGATTGTTTTGAGATAACTTTGTGACTTGCTATACAGTTTTGCATATCTTTACTAACATATTACTTGATTCATGATAGCTTTCACATTGCAATTTATGGCATCAGTTGAGACTTGCACTCTGACAAAATACCAACAAAGCCAAACATATGGCCACACTACAGTCAAAACTGGTTGGTTACATTAATTGTGGCTGCACTAGTCATGGTCCTAGCAGTTGGCCTACCATGGTATTGCCTGGTGCATGCGAGCTTACAAGTACTTATGTAGCTATAGCTAAACTGATAAGCTTACCAAACGCGTTGCGGCTAACATAATGCAGTTCACAATAGGCATATGGAAAACAATTAATATGGTCAAAGGTTAATGACAGTGTGGTCGGCATAATATGTTAACTATTAATAGTTCGCGAATGCAGCCCCATTAGGCCTACTGGTTTACCACTATTTGCACTAACAGAATGTGTTACAAACGGGCTAGCAGGCAACTAATCCATGTAATGCACAACTATTGACGTTATGCTATGTCATTACGCTCTGAAGTACGTTCTGTCATGGCTGAAAGTCACACTACTCTACACTTGCAGTAGCAATTTGTTTACTACTTCCATCACCAACACTTGCATTTTTATAGGGACCACATTCCTGCACCAAATGGTGTGTTATTCTTTCAAAACAGTACTATAAATATTACTTTGCACATAAATTTTAGCAGACAAAGAATGTATAATACTAAAGACTACCCTATGGAAATTCTATTTAAGTAGAAACTTTATTCCTAAAATACTAGCTATTGACTTATACAGCTGAACAGAAAAAGAAGTAAGCCAAGTTTGAGTATTTAGCATATCTGAGCCAAAATTCAAAAATAAATAGAAGCATAGCACATGTGCATATAGTTAATATCATATTATAATAGTTCGTGTTGTTTGTTTGCCTTTGACAGCATATTGAATATTTCTCTACTTGGCTGTAGGTAAGCCCTGCAGTTTTTGTTTTTATCTCTTAATTTACAATAAAAGAATAACTTGAAATACGCAACCAAAAACTGCGTGGTGCTGAGATGACTGATAATTATGTGTAAAGATGTGTGCAGGTGGGATTAATTAGCTGAGAAACTTTATTAGCCTAAGCTCTTAAACTACAACAGCGTTGATTAGGGGTGCATGGTAAAACGAAAGTTATTTCACTGTTTTTCCTCTATAAAACTAAAGCCTTTCCAAATATATTTTTATTGCACCAGCCAGTACAATCTAAAAATAAAATAAAGCTGAACAATCAAATTAAAAGAATAGGCGTTTTACATCTTAACTTGTTGAAATGGTGCAGTAAAATTTGTTTGTTGCCATTTAGGTAAATATTGACCAGGGCTGACATTGAGATTTTTATTACTTGCTTCTATGACTGAGCATTGTGTGAATTCGTAGTTGCAGTAACATATTAGTTGTGGTTTCTTTTGATATGTAATTAGTTCCATGAGGTGATGAGAAATTCATTTCTGAATGAGAATGATGAAATGCAGTGCATGTAAGCCGCAGCTTCCAAGTTTTCCAAATCAAATATTATGTGTACAAAAAAAAGGCAAAACACTTTGCTGTGGCCAAAATTCTGAAAAATACCGGCTTATAGCACTGAATAAAAGACGATAAGTATAGCTTTTTGGTCTGTACAGATTATTTGCAAAGCAATGTTCATAGTTTTAGAAATGTCTCAAGTTAGTGTTATTTCCTCACCACTCATGTGGAAAATTTACCAATACTCCTATTGCTAAAATTTTGTGCTATGCATCTAATTACTAAGGTATGAGTTTTTGGAACCAATGCTAGTGCGATTATGTGAGAGAGAGATGACATATTTGTGGTCAGTCAATATATATTGTAGGCTTGCCTATTACAGAGCTCAAGCCTAGCTCTTTACAATAAAAAGTACAAAGGTATGAAAGAACAATAGTATGACAACAGAACCACTGGTAGGGTAACATCAGGGTGCAAATCACTGCAAATCATCTTAATTATATAGCTAGATGCTTTTCTTCTCTTGTCAATAGTGAAGCTGCATTTAAACTCAAATGGCCACTTTCTTTTAGACCTGTAAAAGCAAAATAGATTTCAACAGTCAAACTAAATAAGTTGAAGCGATGGTTTCATTAAAGTGACACATAGCAATAGAGTATGCAAAACAGGGGTAGAGAAAGGCATAGGGTAAGGTTCCAACAAGAAGACTCCAACAAAATTGAACATGCTGATATAAAATGTGCATTTGACTGGCAATGTCTTATGGCAATAAATTATGACTGCAGGCCGCGCCTAGTTCTTAGTATCTATAGAGGATCAATTAGGTTTCATGGAGATGAGTTGTGCTATACATAATAAATGAGGGTAACTAGTCAATGTTCGGAAGGTCCATTAGTCCGAAGGTCCATTAGTCCGAAAATTAGTACACACAGGATTTCTCACTGAGAATATCATTAATATCACTCACAATTTAGTTTAAGTTCTTGCTATATTATTGTTCTGCGGGTGGCATGTGTGTTGCCTATTTGTGATTGTTTAGACTGAGATTACACTATGATCGCCGGCTTATATCAACATTCCATTATGGCTGCTCCCATAAACAAAGTACACACCAAGCTATTCACTAGCCTGTCACCTAGCAAGCCTGTAATTAATAATGTACCATATGCATAATCATGTTGATAGATGATGTAGCAAGTAGACAACACACATGCCACCCACAGAGCAATAATATAGCAAGAACTTAAACTGAATTGTGAGTGATATTAATGATTTCTCAGTGAGAAATCCTGTGTGTACTAATTTTCGGACTAATGGACCTTCGGAGCAATGGGCCTTCGGAGCAATTGGCCTTCGGAATAGTGCTTCGTCCCCAGAAATGAGGGGATCAGAGACAGGGCAGCAGTAAAAGCAGTAACTATATTTGTGGGGAAGGGAAGGCTGGAATAATATGGGCACCTATGCAGCAGAGAACAATAAAACAAGAAGGGAATCAGCTACATCACTGTGAAACTCGAGAGAAAGGGAGCAAGACCAAAACATTTAAGCATGGGGGTTAAAAATTAAAAGAAATCATCAATTGAGTTGGTAATGCAGAACACTGCGACCTAAAAGAATACAGTGAAAAATAGGGGGATGGCGAAATTAAGTAAAACAAGGAGTATGAGAGTGACATCACTTGTGAAGCCGAAGTTCTATTTCTTTTAATTAATTGGTGAAAAAATATAATAGCAGCTTTTTAGTGCAGTCTTGTAGATTGGCTGTGTGATGAGGTGACTTGAATTCAGCAGCAATGAGTAAAACCTGGCTGCAAATTGAAGCAGAAGGTGAACATTTTATGTATAATAGAAGAGATATATTCAAAAATTGAAATTACCATAAAAAACTGTAGTCCTTGTCTGATAGTCAAAATAAATTGGCTGCCATCCATAATTTCATCATCCATAATTTCATATTGATAACACTGCAAAACAAAATAAAGTATTTTGTTAATCACATGTATGAGTTTGAAATGAACTATGGTAACAAAAATCAACATAACATTTCCCTGCATTTAGTGCATTTTCAAGTTAAGTAGTCGGAATACTTTACATTGCAGTTTAATTTTTGAAACCAAACATACATTGACGAGCCTGAACTGAACAAGTGTTAGGTCAGCTTGACTAAAATATCAGCATAAATACCATCAATATAAATTAAGGGTTTTTTGATTAAAATATAGTTAAGTAACAGAGTAAAATTAAAACAACCCTAAACAATCTCGTAGTTAAAGTGTACATTCAGGACTCCACGATTGAGTATATTATAGGAGGATTGCAAAAATCAAGTTCAATCATATGAAAAACTAGGAAACATATTGACATCATGTCCAAATATTCTTCCCACAGCCAAACATTTTAAACACTTAAGAAAAATACCTCAAAATTGTGTACATTATTTTTAGGTCTTCAAAGTTAATGCTTGTTCATGAAGATAAAGAAAAAAACTGAGAAACTGATTATTCATGTAAAAGTAAATATAATAATTTGACTATGTTCTGTAGTAAAAACAATTATGATGACTTCTTAAAATGTTGAAGATTCTACAGGCAAAAAGTTCCGAATAGATTTTTATAAGCAGAAGACAAATTAAATTTCGCAAGTAATTTCAGGCACAAATTGTCATTAAACAAACATTATATGCATATAAATAAAAGTCAGCATTGCATTAATTAACTTACTTGCATTATATAAGGATAAGCTCAGATTGCCTCTCTCCATATCTAATGCCTTACATATAAGTGCCTGAAGCTGTCTTTGCAGCTTTCCATTCAATTCCTCCACAGTGGTCACCAACTGAAATATTTTGAAAAATTAAATAATAATTTAACATACTCATACAATTCTTACTTGTTTGCTCCTATTCAAAACAGAAAAGATGAAAACATAAAACGAGAAATGTATTTGTATTGTACATGTATTTTTGATGTCATATGAAAGAACCCCCCCCTTGATATATGTGATTAGTTTAAAGAAGAATTACAAGAAAACAACATTTGAAAGCTTTCTTACCAGTTTCCTAATATAACCGCATCGGTTTTTTTGCATTGCCCATGAATGAACTTATAAATGTTTTATGATCATTATTATTAAAAAAATGTATATCGTATTAATAAAACTAATTCGTAAATGTGAAACATATAATTCATATCAATATTCACACAGTATAAGAGTATTTACTAAGAATGGCTTATTCATTTGGAATTGTAACTAATACTCACACTAATCAGAACATGTACCAATAAAATAACAATCACTGTAACAAAATGAGTATCCAACACCATAAAAACCTAAAGCATTGATACTTGTGGTACATCTAGTACTAAAACACTTACAGACTCATTAGTGATAACAGACTTACAGTGGTAGTCTGTTATCACTAATGATTTTCACAGTTCTTAATCAAAAGTACACTTTGCAGTTATTATAACTGACGTAACTAGTAATGATAATTGCAATATTATTATTAATGTAAATAATGATGGTAGTGAAAATAATTAAAACCATGATGATCTTAATTATGATCCAAATCAATTTATCATTATTATAAATGTGAGTCTTTGATGTCTTGCTAGTAAATGCTATAGTTATACTTATTTACATATATTTATTGTATTAGAAAAAATAGTACTATCAGCATTAGTATCACGGTCACCTTAAAGTATGAGTATGACTACAATGAATTATTTATTTACTATACTAACAATTCTTAATCATTCTGTACAACTTCAAATTTTAGCGGTATATGTATAAATCTAAGTAATGAAAATAATACTCTAAGGGCTATTATTATAGTTGCTGACTCACTCAGTAACTGAGTAAGTGGTAGTAGTACAAATTAAAAAACAATAATATTTATTAATATTAATAATACAGCGTTACACAGCTGGAATACTTGACTGGGCTGTTGATGAACTAAAAGACATGGACAGAAAGACAAGGAAGCTTATGACAATAAATTGTGCACTCCATCCAAGAGCAGATGTAGACAGGCTGTATGTTAGCAGAAGGGAAGGTGGAAGAGGGATGGTGTCAATTGAAGAATGTGTAAGGATTGAATAATGCAGCATGTCAGATTACATAAAGAGGACATGCACTGATGGGGACACCACTCTGAATACCTTCCTAAAGGACAAAGCATCAATAGAAATCAAGAACGATAAATCGGTAGAAAGAGCTGATGGGTGGAAAGAAAAGGCTCTACATGGTCAGTACATCAGAAAGGTGGAGGACATGAAAACGTGCTCATTCACGGGCTTTCCATGTATCGATCTCAGATCGATCTCGCTGAGAACAAGGTAGCAAGAATTGTCGGGTCGGATGTGTAATGCAAGGGACAAGACTGTGATGCATATACTGAGTGAATGTGAGAAGTTAGCACAAGGAGAATATAAGAAAAGACACGACCCTGTGGCATTGATAATTCACTGGGAGTTGTGTGAACTTCATGGATTTCAGAGAAGCAAAAATTGGTACGACCACCGAGCAGAATGACAATGTAAAAATATTGTGGGACTTCAACATACACACCGACAAAGTCATCGAAGCTAAGAGGCCTGATATAGTAGTCGTTGACAAGCCTAATGCTGAAACAACAATCATCGATATCGCAGTTCCTGGTGACTACAGAGTAAAAGAAAAAGAATCAGAGAAGATAGGAAAATATCAGGATTTAGCACTAGAGTTAACCCGCCTTTGGAGAACATCAACAAAAGTCATCCCCATTGTAATTGGAGCCCTTGGAGCTTCACACAAGACTGTAGACTGGATGGCACTACTTGGAGTAGCTGAAAACAAATACCCACTGATTCAGCAGACAGCCTTACTAGGATCAGCTCACATCTTGAGGAAAGTTCTATCCATCCCAGCCTAATGAAACTAGGTCGATGGTAGAAGGTTACACCAGCTAAAAAAGCTGTGATACAACCAATGTTAATAATAATAATAATAATTGTAGTAGTAAAACTACAAGTACTAAAAAGCTATCTAATTCTGTGTTTATAAAAGAAACTACAATATCAAATAAGAATATTTAATATAAATTAATAGGTGCAGGTCATTTTGTACACACTTCAATATGAATTGTCTGAAATACATATTCATTATTTGATGTATGAGACTATGAGCCAAACAGTACTGCTCACAAGCAACTTGCACATTTCATAATAGATTAATATAAACCACTGATCAAAATAAAACCAAAAGGTAGTACTAGTACCGTGTTCAATAAAAATAAATATTACCTCATTTATCAAAATAGTTATAGATAATAAATTAAAAGATAATTATAAAACATTGATCAATAAGCGACATGGGAGGTGTTAAAGATATATGCTGGGAAGCAATAAATAAGTAAATTAGTACCATTCAAGTAGTCATCTAGTGGATTAATCCATTATTCATTTTGTGTTTGGGATAGACAGTCGTTTGTGTACATAAGATCCATTTTGTTTACGAAACGACTTGTGTATGGAACGACAGTAAACAAAATAAATGTGTTTGGTTAAAATTTAAATAATCAAATTCAAGTGATTCTAATCATAATGATGATGCCAATTATAATATAAATAATGATCATAATTGATAACCATATTCATTATAATGATTTTGATGAATTGAAATTTATAATAACATTGAAATTGGAATATGATTTAATAATCATAATAATCTTTTTAGGAGTATAATTAAAAATACTAATTAATTTACTATCAGTATCATCTCATCTCATCTAATTAATCTCACTCGGAGCGCTTTGGCTCCTTTATCGAGATGCAGTGGTGTATGAACAATTGTTTAGATTATCAGTAGTAAGGAAGAAAACCATTTTGTCTACGAGATAAGAATATAGTTAATTATGCTTTGATTCAAAGCTCAATAGCTAGCTACTGCCAGGAGAGAAAAAAGAAAATACACAGCACAGCTTCAGATGTTATGAAGCAGAGTCGGTGTTAAGTGCTTATAATCAGTTAGGCAAAGCAGCTAGAATCATTAGAAAAGTTTATGAATGCGATGTTTATATGAATGTTTGGCAGTTTTGGCATTGATATTGCCCTTAATAGCACCATGTCTGGTATTGTGAGACTCTGCAAAATGAAGGGAGAACCGGTCTTGGTCTATAGCGGCACTACCAGAAAGCATTCGAAAGTACATTTTTTGGTCTGCATTGTCACGTCTTTGTGCAAGGCTATCCCAATTAGAATTTGTCATGAGCTCAGTTATATGGTCTCGTTTTCTCTTACAGAATGTCCACCTGAAGGCTTTTCTATTTATACCTTCTATGATGTTGATGTTTTTCAATTTAAATGGAGACCAGGTGTGGGTCGCAAATTCTAGTATAGGGCGACAGACTGTTTTATAAGCTATGGCTCTGGTTTTACTTTTAGCCTTTTTTAGACAGCGCATCAGCATGTGTAATAATTTATTAGCTTTTGAGCAAATGTTTATTATATGTTGATCGAATGACAGTTTATTATCAATCGTGACACCAAGGTATAATACTTTGTCAACACATTGTAAGGGGTCAATATTCATGCTGTATTGAGACACTAGAGGATTTACAGTGGAGCGTTGAATTGTCATATGCTCACATTTATTTATATTGAACTTCATCTGAGAACCGTCTGCCCAAGTTATAAGATGGTCTAAGTCATTCTGAAATAAACTAGAACCAGCAGGTGTTGTGATTGGTTTGTACAACAAGGAATCATCTGCATATAGTTTAAGCTTGCTGTTGGCTACCACAGAGTGCATGTCATTATGTACACATTAAATAACAATGGTCCTAATACACTGCCTTGGGGCACTCCTGAGGTCACATGTCTAGTGGCCGATTTGACGTTGTTGACACAGACTGAAAGAAGACGGCTCTGAAGCCATGAAAAAATCCATTTGACAGTTTTATCAGCTATTCCGATATTTAGCAGTTTAACCTGTAGTTTTTGGTGCGACACAACGTCAAAGGCCTTTGAAAAATCCAAGACAGCGAGGTCAACCGGTATCATTTCGTTGAAAAAATCTATAAATTCACTCACAGTATTCAACAACTGAGTATCGCAGCCATGATTTGTCCTGAAACCATGTTGGTGTGGGTAAAACAGGTCATTTGATTCGAGGAAACAGTTGATATTATGTGATACGATATGCTCGAAGATTTTGGATATGATAGAAGTGAGTGATATTGGCCTGTAATTCAGCGGGTCTGTACGACTTCCTTTCTTGAAGATCGGTACAATGTTTGCTGTTTTCCAGTCTTGTGGTGTCTGAGATGTATCGTAAAAGTATTGAAAAACCTTTGTCAGGGGCTCATATATATAATGTGCAAGATATTTTAGAAGTGCAGGAGAAAGCTCATCTGGGCCAGCACCTTTTCGTGGATCGAGTTTGGTGAGCTGTGTTAGGACTCCCCGATGATCAAATTGTATAGGAGATGATATAGTTTGAGGTGGAATGCAGGGAGGATATTACCATCATCAATAGAAAACACAGAAGCAAAGGAGTCCGCAAAAGATTCAGCTATAGCAGTATTGTTGTTAGGGGGGATGTTGTCCAGTTGGCGTACAGTATTTGAGCTGCCCTTTTTACTTGCTATGAACCGATAAAGAGGTTTTGAATCACCCTGCTCTAATGTATTGCATGTGTTTGTTTATATAATTATTATAGTCCCTGTTACACAATTTCTTGCAGTACCGGGACTGGGTGGCATGTTTTAAAATGTTGTGCGGGGTGCGATCGTTAAGGCAAGCTAGGTGGAGGTGTTTTCTTCTTCTGATCTCACTTTTAGTTTCTTGGGATATCCAGAGTTCTGATTTTTTCTTTCTAAATTTGTATGGGATATTGGAATGTGCTACCTGAAGTATTCCAGATTTGAGATTATGCCATAATTGTTCAGCGCTACATTTCTTAGAGATATCTGAGGTGATTTTACAATGTAGGGAGTAACAGTCCACGGTGATGTTCGTTATGTCTGCCTTTTCAAACTGCCAATATGGTTTTGGTTTGGTTAAAGATGCTGTCCTTTTAATAACATTATCCGCCAACACATTGAAATTGATAATAAAATGGTCAGAGCAGGATGACTCAACTCAGGGTTAGTGGTAGTTACATTTGTAACAACTAGATCAAGTGTATTACCTTTGTCGTGAGTAGGTTTATTGATAGCCTGAGAAAGATTATTCGAAATTATAAAATCTACGAACAATTGATGCAAGTTAGTTTCTCTTGTTGTTTTAAGTACAGGCCTGTTACTATCATTCCAGTCAATGTCAGGTAGGTTAAAATCCCCAACCATAACAATGTTCGGATTGGTTTGATCATAATACCAATTTACTATATCTTCTACTTGTTTTATACAGGGCCTACGGTAATAGCATGCAATAGTGAAAGAGTATCCACAGATTGATAAATCAAGGGCAATGATTTCCCCAGGGTGTGAGACATTGATTCTACTAACGAGAAAGGGACATTTATTGGATAGGCCTATAAGGACTCCACCTCCACGTCCTAGTCCGTCAGTTCGATCACGCCGGTACAGGGTGTAGTCTCTGGTTAACTCATTATCGGAAACTGATGAATCTAGTTTTGTTTCACATAAGCAAAAGATATCTGGCGATTGCTGATCTAATAGCATGGAAAGTTCATGTATTTTACCCCAAGTTCATAATTCATACCATTATGATTATAAATATAACTTATATTCATTTAATTTTATATTAAATAATAATAAATTATCATTATTTTTAATATTATAATAATAATCATAACGATAATGAATTAAAATCCGAAATAGAATATCACTATCAGTTTCCGTGAACTTGAATGTCAGTTTTATCTCTATCAGTATCACCATGACTATAGCTATGGCCTATGACTCATAGTATACTCATAGTCATAATATGAGTACAATACTAATTACTAATTAGTATTACTATCATTATCATTAGTCATTATCAATATCACTAAGACATTACTATAACTAATACTATTAAGTCATACATTCTGATTCACATTGAATGATTGATACAATGACAGTGATGAGTGATATTGATATTCATATTGATTGAGACATTGAAACTGTCAAACTGAGTGATGTATTGTCATTACTTTCAGCCATCAATGCGTCACTTTTAAACTAGCAATTATAATGATCAGATTGAATTAAAAAATATAAAGTACGAAAACTCAAATTAAATAAAAGAAATTAAATTAAACTAAATCAAATTAGTAACAGTTGTCGTTGAAGTAACAGGAGTGAGTGTCCAGATTTTAAGCGCACCACATGAGTGTGAGTTGTCTAAACTCTAAGCCCAATCCCCTAGCTTTCAACTACTGCACTCAGCGACCATACATTTTGTGCTGCGCCAAACGTTGTTTAAATTAAAAACGTCACGGTCAGTTCACGATGAAAGCTCTTCAGTATAATATAGTCAAGGTCATCATAGAGTCGCAAAGTAGCTCGTAGCAAATCGTGCTCACAGACAACTGATGATAAGAAGTCTCTAACTACCAAATTTAATACTTTATCTAAATTTCTAACCAACTCCAAGTTTATTCACTGCAAATCACTAAATTAAATTGAAATTGGAACTAGTTCAAAATTTACTACATCTTTAACTGTAGTAGTAGTTTAATGATTTCAATTATTAAATCGATGTAAAGATTATCTTTAACTTTAAGTTTAAGTCTAAGTAATAAGTTCAATTATATTTATTAAATTATTATTATTATTATAATTCTATTATAGCTTGAGTTTAACATTATACTTATACTTTATACTCATACAGCATACTCACAGTCATACAATTACATATACAGTTTGACTCATAGTGATACTGATAGTCATACTTATAGTTATACTGATAGTCATAGTGATAGTCATAGTATGACTATGGGTATCAGTGAATCTGAATGTGATACACTCGCACTGATACATGATAATGATATACTTATAGTTATAGTTATACTCATACTGATACTCATAGACTTGGAGTTAGAGCTATACTGATAGTGATACTGATGATCATTATGATTATAAATATAATCAATAATGTTATACTTATAGTTATTATCATTATCAATATTATTATAATTATATTGATTATCGTTAAGTTTAATTTGGTTATCAGAATTATCCTGATACTAGGTGATCATAATGAACATGTCAATGACAATCATATTAATTATAATTATGACTATCAAATAGCCATTCTCTTTCTGATAACACTATTACTACTGGAAGTGATAATCAAACTCAAACTGGAGCACCCTAGAGGGAGGAAGGGCTGTGACACTATAGAGTTACACTTACAGTTACTGTCAGTGTCATTTTGTATACAAAATAAATAATAACTTAATCTACCGAATAACCACTTGAATGATGCTATAAGTTTACTTCTTTATTGCATTTAATTCTTATGCTAGTGGTTACTACTAGTATAGGTATTAGATATAAGGTTTCATCCCACCTAGACGATATTTTTATGTTGGTACAATATATATATATATATATATATATATATATATATATATATATATATATATATATATATATATATATATATATATATATATATATATATATATATATATATATATATATATATATATATATATATATATATATATATAGTAATATACAAATATAACTGCTACCAAGCCAGCTATTTGCTTTAACTCAATACTAATTTAGCTACAGTTTATTTTATTCAGAAAAACAGAATAAAATGCACAAATGCATTTCATGGTATATCATATACTGTAATATTACAACTTTTTCTTATTATATTTTGTCTATCTTTTACCGTTGAGTTTAAAGTTTGTGCAAGATGGTTTCTTATAGAAGCATTGTTAGTGTAAGTGGCTTGCTGGTAGCTTCTTTGCTTTCTATTATATGCTAAATAATTGCATAAATTACATATATTACACTAAAATCTATAAATATCGTCTAAGTGGGAAGCGTCCATATGGGAAGTCCATATGGGAAACGTCTAAGTGGGATGACACCAGGTATAACTGTTTGGACTTAAACTTTAATCTATATTACTCTTTAATGTTATGGCTTTTAGTTTTAGTATTAGTATAACTAAGATTAAAAATAAGTATTAAACATTCATTATGATTCTGATTTTGACTGAGCTCAACATAAACATTTTAATTTAGTTAAAATTATTTACCCATTTACTTTTAGTTTTCACTAAAAGTAAGGCTAACTACCAAATAGTACCAAACTTGTATTTCAGTTAATTTATATTGATGTGTACCGTGTACAAAACTTATACCATTTTTGAAAGTATGATTATATGTCTGATTTCAGTCACCTAATCAGATTAATGCTCATAATAACATTTACAATACTAATATGCATATAGTTATATATTCATTTGTGAAAAGTGGTTGGTTGGGTGAAACTAGACAAATTACTAGTAATTTCATTTAGCTGTGCATTTACTATTAAAATGATTTAGTTTTGCTTGCTTAACAGTATGTTGTCCCTTTGTTGATTTTGTAACTGTGGTGCTGCTTTTGAACCATCTTACTGCATATTATGTTTATTATGTGTAGTATCCAAATGTGATTTTAATGAGTAATTTGCTAGGTATCTCATGATAAGAATTCGTCACTTTTGGCAGCTTTAAAAATTTGTTTTAATGATATAATACAGAACTGACGATTGGTACAAGCTGTTTTCATTGATCTTTGATATAGTGGATTTTTAAGTTGCTGTAGTAAGCATTGGGGAGAAAACCACCTTAAGTTTTTATTTCATGTGAGAGCTGGTGGTTTACTACATTTGCCCATTGAATAATATATATGCATGTGTGTATGTGCATGCATGTATATATGTAAATGCAGCATGTTGGTTCTAATCAATGAGACTCAAGTTGTATGATGATACAAGAAACTGCTATAAGTAGTAGGAAGCCTCTTTTCAATTTCAATACAGTTTTTGCATAATGAATGATTACCTGGTTTCTCTGAATATATGCAGTAAGTAATGATTTCATCTCTCACCATGCACTGCTGCCTATTATCCATATCATCATCTTGTCATCCAGTGGGGCAAGGTTAGATAACTCCAAATTAGTCATATAAATATTGCTTTTAGTCACATTTTTAATCAGCATACATTTTTATCAAGTTATTCGATACTTTCATACTAAAATATTTATGGAAGAGAAGCTGGTTTCCTTACTTTATTAAGCAAAATTTGCTATCAGAACAACAGAAGTGTTGCCAGCCTTGATTTGGTAACATTTTATATTTATAACTCTGATGCTTATTTTGAGACATTTGACTGCATCTTGGATGGATTGCATAGCATCTTTACTTGTGATAATACTTAGAAGCATTTACTTGGTTTTCCTATAGTTTTATTTTGAATGTTTTTATGATCTATTGTAGAACTGTGGGTTCATTCTACTTGTAAGTATATTCCATAGGTCTAACTCAAACCCTGTGAATTTTCAAGTTACTATGGCAAGCTATGATGAAAGAAATGCTAAACTGGACAGGTAATAGAAAAGAAAGTCCGATAATTTTTTTAATTTTAATTTAAATTACTTAGCTTGCATTACTCAGCAGTATGGTAGCAGTGGCAGTAGCAGTAGTAGTGCCAGTAGTAGTAGCAGCAGCAGCAGCAGCAGCAGCAGTAGTAGCAGTAGCAGCAGTAGTAGCAGTAGTAGCAGCAGTAGTAGTGGTAGTAGTAGTAGTAGTAGATATAGTATAGTAGTATTGATAAAATGATTGATAGATTAGAACTGTAATTTTGAATATTAAAAATGTGACAATGCCACTGTGTGCCATAAATTTCTTGGCGGCCATTAAATCAGTTTTCTTTTGGCTAGAACAAGCACTGCTGCCTGGACATAGTAATATATTATATGTATGGACTGTATGTTAATTATATGTAGAGGAATTATTTTTGCTAGCTTTAATAAAAAACCGTGCTCGTTTCTCATAATATTGTATTGTCAGTTTCAGCAATTTCAGGCCAGATAAATTTAAATTATACCTTGCAAATTTTAGGCCTGTTCCAGTCTACCTGTCAACACATTTCTTTGATCTAATCTAATTATGATGGCCTTCCAAGCAATGTAGTAAGCAAAAGTGAGAGAACTAATATTGCTTTTTCAGCCTATATTATGTTTGAAACCAGTAAAATAATAGAATTCATGAAACTAGTAATAGGCAATCCTATAATGCTGTTTAATAAACTTATTTGAGCTGTTACTTTAGTGATTTTGACGCTGTTTTATAAATTAATAGCAATCTTTTAAAGATGAATAAATATACATTTTCTTTTAGTATGTCCCCAATGGGAATATTCTGACCTGTATACCTATCTAGTGGAGGTGTTAATTTGTAAACATATTGGTTTTACCAAGATTATTGATTAAAGCAATTGCTGAAAGCCAAAATAAAATGCTAACCAAAGTTCATATCTAGTGGGCTGCAATTTTGCCAACTTCTATAAAGTATACAATAGCTAGTAATTGTTTCTATGCTGTACCATTTGGCTGTCCGTTCTATTTCACTTTACTCTATATTATGCTGTATAAATTCTAGCACACCTATCTAGTTTTTAATCATTTCTTTCACCATATACCAATGATTTTTACGTAGATGCATACAATCGGACAGCTGGATGGCCTGGCCATTGTGGAGAAGCATCATAACCACCTGCTTGGTGTTGGAGCTGAGTGCATATCAAGGTGGGTAGCACAACTTCTTAGTTCATAAGTAGCAGCCTAGCTTTTAAAAGGTTTGACTATGTTAAATTATAAACATTTTATTATTGCACTAATACAATGATAAAATGAGCAAACAGTTTCCAATATAACTTGCTCCTGGTGAGATTTACAGTACTTGTAGTAGAAACAATATTAGTAGTGGTGGTGGTGGTAGTAGTAGTAGTAGTAGTAGTAGTAGTAATGGTAGTGGTAGTGGTAGTAGTAGTAGTAGTGTTAGTAGTAGTGGTAGTGGTAGTAGTAGTAGTAGTGGTAGTGGTAGTGGTAGTGGTAGTGGTAGTGGTAGTAGTAGTAGTAGCAGCAGTAGTAGAAGTAATAATAATAAAATAATAATAACATCATTAGTAGTAGTGGTGAAGTTGTTTTTGGTTCTGGTTTTTGGGTAGTGTTAGCGGTAGAGGTGGTGTTGGTAGAAGTAGGATTAGTGGTTGTGCACTCGTAGTTGAAGGCATAGAGCATAAACCAGAATTGAATATATATATAACATAGATATGATATGACTTCTTATTTATATTGATTTACTATCTTGCATGAACATGGCATTTTCGCTATCAACATTAGTGTTTGTATTATACACTTTCACTAAACAAGCTTGTTAAATTTATAAAAAATTATGTAGGTGATGACTTTTGCATATCTGTGTTTAATTTTAAAAATATCATGTTGCATAATTATTTTTTAGGTGTCTGGTGAGCGGACGACTTCATTTTCGGCTTCATGGCACCTTTATTTTCGGAAAAGATGTAACCACTTGTAAAATCAGTTTTTTTATGATGAACTAAACAACATAGTGTTTAACAAAATTATATATTGGTTAAAAATAAAGGTATACTGTCTCTGGCTTTCTGTTATTTCTATATTGTGTTCTTCTGTTGCTATGTGTAATTGATGAGATGACTCCAAACTCTTGCACATTTGCCACAATAAAGTGGATAATTTTGCTATGTACATCAAGATTTTGTTATAATTAGATATGGTTTTGCAATGATAGTGTTGATGCTGCAGCAGGTAGCATTCTAGTAGGATAAACCAAACAGAATTTGTGCTAAAACATTCTAAAAAAATACAACGTCGCTTGAGCCACCTTGCCTTCTCTTTTTTCGAGGCAAAAGTTGTGAGCTAAATAAGGAAAAGACAAATTACTGATATCTGTGAGAGTTGTCTACTACAAAAATCACGTGGCAGATCATCATTAGTAACCATAACAACACGTACATGTTTACAGCTCTCTTTGTTCTGATTCGTTAACAGTCGCGCCCTAGACAGTCGATGTTAGCTTACGAAAATTTATTGTTTATTGCGGTTAATATCGCGAAATGGCAAAATATGGATCGACCCTGACAGTCGTAAAAATCGAGTGATGGGCTGTCTATTTTACCAACTAACTTTAGATTTTGGCAAAAAATACTATTATTTTAACGAAATAATTTATGACAAGCAGCTTGACTCAAATATCATAAAAAAATAGTAAAAACTGCAGTGCAGCTAAAATTTATAGCAATAACAAAGCAGTTATTACACAGTAATATAACTTTTTTTTTTTACCGTGAATTATATTATTTATCGGTTTCATCCCAGATAAACGCTTCCAAGCTAGACACTTTTTTTTTATTTTGGTGCCATATAATTATATATAGTAATATACCTATATAACTGTTGCATTGATTGCTAAATAGCTAAAATGCTAATATAGCTATAATAGCTATCATGAATTATCTGGAATAATATTCTAATTTTCATCGATTTGTGTGGGACAAAAAACAGTAATATATTAATAATAAACATTATCTTTAATTAATGAATACTCATTAAAAAAATATCTGTTTAAACAAGATGCAAAAAATATGTAAAATTGATGTTAATTCAGATTAAAGAAATTTATATATGTG
Organism: Bugula neritina; assembly: GCA_964035545.1. Classification (NCBI taxonomy): domain Eukaryota; kingdom Metazoa; phylum Bryozoa; class Gymnolaemata; order Cheilostomatida; family Bugulidae; genus Bugula; species Bugula neritina. The sequence continues at coordinate 14,264,861 of OZ037770.1, read as the reverse complement.
CTCAATCCATGCTTTTTTTAAACACACATATATTTGAATAATATTCAAATAAATTGCGCATAAAATATATATTGTACCAATATAAATAAGTAGCGTCTAACTAGGAAGCGTCTATCTGGGATGATACCTATTTATCTTGTCATAGTTATATTATATTTGCTTATAATCTTTATAAAACTTTTGTAGAGTATGCAAACATTGCTTATGGGCAGCAGACAATGCAAAGTTCCACATTGAATGATGACTCCCGATATTCATCTGCAAATGCAGTAAATGGATACGTGAAAGATTTGAGGGAGCTATATGCAGCCACGAAGGGGGAGTCAAATTCGTGGTGGAGGGTTGACCTGGCGCATCTCCAAGAAATTAAAACTGTCAGAATATATGATAGAATTGTCAACAACAACTATGCTTGCGGTAATTTAAATTATAAATTTGCTGATAGTACTACTTAAAATTTTAGTTTAAAGAAATCTTTGATAAAAAAGTTAGCATATAATTTATAGAATATTTAAAATTATTATCTTTTACTAAAAACTCTCACGTTAAGAAAGTAGTTGGTATTTCAAAACAGAAATGCATAAAAATATGACAGCCTAAAGATTCCTGACACTTCATTTATGCAGTAATATCTATAAGTTATATATCTCAGCCATCATCTACAGACTGTTTGGAGGTTGTATGATCAAACAAACTTTTTTATAAAAGATTCATGTTGATGATGTTTTCAGTAGTATTATATAACTGATACTAAATATTGCTGACTTTCATTGCATGCTATTATTAGCTCCATGCAACACACAGCTTAATCATTGAGCTGGCTTGAAAATATGAACTTTGAACTTTTAAACATGAAAATAATCCATGTTCAGATACTGGTGGTACAGACAACATCCGGGTCAGTGTGGCTAAAGAAATACCATATCATAGCCCATGTGATACTCCAAACAACGCATATACCTTTTTTGCAAATGCACCACCGGACACAGCAAAATGCTATCGAGAGGTGGTTTCAGACTCCCCAAGTTATTGGCGGTTTTTAGGTCTATGCCGAAGATGGGGTGGTCTAAAATTATCAGAAGTGAAGGTTTATCCAAAGAGTAAGTTTTGGAGCTCTACAACACTTTATTTACCAATTAAAAGTAAAATCAAGATAACCAACAAGAGAGAGTGCAAAGGTTTATTACATTAAGGGTTATTAAAATTAAGATTTTATGCTAAAATTCTATAGGGAACTAATATAAACACATGTTTATCTTGGTAACTTGTTTTTGGAAATAATAGCCAGCTAGTAAACTAGAAAGGAATCAAATTTTCAGAAAAAATCAATTGATGTCAGACTTATTGCAACAGTTGCAGTTGGCCTCTTCTGTTTTTGAACATTGCTTGAAGCAGCACTAAGTTGGGTGTCACTGAATTCAATCACCTCCAGCTTGATGCTACTTTTAGCAATTCTTCGTTTTTATGCCATGCAAGCAACATAGATTAAAAATGTTACAGTAGTGTGAGAAGTATAATTAGTCCACTTCATAATACAAAAAAGATTATTGTATAGACTCTAAGTCTAAGTGGATTCTGGTTATTCGCCTAAGGCTAAGGCCAAGGCTGCATTATTTCATATATGTATAACTCTAAGCCTAAAAGTTAAACATAAACCCTTAACAACTTGTACTCTACTCTTATAAAATTGATGAAAACTATCTATATAATTATACTGTTGAATAATTCTGCAGCATCAACTCATCATGATCATAATATTGTAGCGCCACACACTCGCTCATTTTCAAAATTGAGAAGCAAAAACTGGTTTTATAACGGAGGGTTATTTGTGTGCCAATTAGCTTTGAACTTTAGAGACAAAACATTGAATCTCCCTAACGCTCAATCAATCATACTCAGTGAGTACGAGTTGCCCTTATATTTGATCAGAAAAAATATGTAGCAGCAATAAAGCTATATATATATTTTTTATAAAATTAGGTGCATGCAAATAAACTTTCTTCTGGAATGTTTAATGTTATTAATGTTACACATGCAGTTTGTTCAAACTTGCAACTAAAAACAAAATGAACCACTTAAAAAGCAAATGCTTTATAAAAAAGAGAATAATATGATAATATAATTCATATAATATATATAATATAATATAATATATATAAATATATATATATATATATATATTAATTATATATATATATATATATATATATATATATATATATATATATATATATATATTAATTATATATATATATATATATATATATATATATATATATATATATATATATATATATATATATATATATATATATATATATATATATATAACCAATATAATAAATGCTTGGAACACTTCATCTTTGGCTCTCATGTATACAAAGCAACAGTAATTTTTATGCAGTCAAAAAAGCTATTAACATTTGTAACCCACTACTAAACTGAACTTGTAACAAAGGCTTTGAAAAGTTTGCATTTGTATGTCAGAATTACAACAAGTTATTGAAATATTTTACAGCTCCAGTGGCACCTATGCTCCAGATAGACCAACTCTTGGAATATAGAAATGAGTCCCGTCTTTGTCTTCACCTAAATGTCTCTAAAGTGTCTCGGAGAGATATTTATCAGTCCGCTTTGGTTACATTTATTGATTTCAAGTTCAACGAAACTTTCAAGTCATTCGAAGAAAATGGCAAAGTCATGGTATCTAAATTAATCATACCTTGTGAAAATTTGTTTAACCATGTAGTGTAGCATGTAAGTGTAATTATTAGAAAGGCTAGGAAAAGTTCGCTGGGGGCTAGACTAAAGGACTTATCAATTACACTCCTTTAAATGCTCTAAACCTTAAAAGAAAAACACAAATTTAGACTAGGATATAGTTGTTTGTGTTATATATATATATGTGTGTGTGTGTGTGTGTGTGTGTGTGTGTGTGTGTGTGTGTGTGTGTGTGTGTGTGTGTGTGTGTGTGTGTGTGTGTGTGTGTGTGTGTGTGTGTGTGTGTGTGTGTGTGTGTGTGTGTGTGTGTGTGTGTGTGTGTGTGTGTGTGTGTGTGTGTGTGTGTGTGTGTGTGTGTGTGTGTGTGTGTGTGTGTGTGTGTGTGTGTGTGTGTGTGTGTGTGTGTGTGTGTGTGTGTGTGTGTGTGTGTGTGTGTGTGTGTGTGTGTGTGTGTGTGTGTGTGTGTGTGTGTGTGTGTGTGTGTGTGTGTGTGTGTGTGTGTGTGTGTGTGTGTGTGTGTGTGTGTGTGTGTGTGTGTGTGTGTGTCTGTGTGTGTGTCTGTGTGTGTGTGTGTGTGCGTGTGCGTGTTGGAAAAATGTATGCAAGTCTATTATTTAGCAATTTTATTCTAAATCATAATTAATTATTAAATAACTAGGAATTCTGCTGGACAGTCTTGAAAAAATCTTATAATCTCAATTAATATGCGATAGCCGTTATCAGTTTACGTTAAGATAAACCTCTTCATTTAAGATAATATATACTGCGTGTAGATTCAATTAGTTATAATTCACAAATAAATAATTACTTTAAAACCGTTTCTTATTGCATCATGTAGTATTAATAATTTTAATGAATCATTTCAGAATATTCCAATACAGCTGAGTAATGTTCCTTTGTAGATATCCGGACTAAAGTATGGAGTCCTGTATTATTATTATGTCTACGTAGCTACTGGTAGAATTGATGACAAGCAAAAGTTTGCTAACGGCACTGTGCTAAACTTCACTACAGGTTTAACATAATTTTTACCAAGATTTATCAAAGATTTAAACTAGCATGCAGCTAGTATGATCGTCAACCTTACAAGTTATCCTTAAATATTATTGGAATCGGTCGTATATATAAATAAAATGATTTGTTTTAATTTCTGCCCAATCAAAGGTCAATAACAAAAGCTGCTAAATATTTCAAAGTTGTACTTTGGTTTTGCAGCACCACTTCCTCCTAAGCAGCTTATTTTTGAGTTGAAGGACAAAGTTCTCATTATCAATTGGATGTTTGAGACTCCTGAAATAAACTGGTTCACCTATCTATACATCCGATGCAACTCAAATCAGAATTATACAGTTGTGAGTATATAATGCAAATTATTTTCTTACTTGTATACTTTATAAGCAATCTTTTAAGGTTTGTTTCAACTATTAGCCAAAATTTCATGAAGAAAAGATGTCAATCTGAACTAAAACTAAAACGTTTATGAAAAAACTTTAAACTGATAATGACTAAATTTAGTTGAGTTAATAGCATTTTTTTTGGGGTGTGTGTGTGCGTGTGTGCTTGTGTGCGCGTGCATGTGTGTGTAATTACGCCACATACAATTTTGATGTAGCCTATTGGTAACTTATATACAATTTTTATAAACATTTAACAAAATGGAAGATGTTTTGCAGGAGATCCCTGAGGAAGCAGTTCATCTAATATGGGGGGAGGTAGCCAAAGACTTCACCTGTGAATTCGAGGCATGGACAGTGTCTAAGCTACACAATGGAGATATGATTTCCTCAACTATACTGAATCAAACATATGAAGGTACTAAAAATAGGTTGTGATTTGTGCATAACTAAACTACTACTCTGTTAAAAATAAGACATTAAACTAGCTATATACATAAATACAATTAGGTGTTGGCTTGTTGTTAACTAATTATTCAATGCCAAACATAAAAATATTTAATAGTTATTATACTTATACATAGAAAATATAGTGCAACAGCAATTATTGATTTATATAAATAAGAAACTTATGGCCTGAAGCTCAATTAGAAAATGCGGCAGAAAAGAAAAGTTACTTTATTAGAATGTTCTAAGTGTTTGTTTTGGAGGTAAAAGTGTATAACGTTCATCAAGTTTTCACTTGATTTTAGATTGATTGATGGAAAATTATAGCAAGCATAGCAACTAGTATTTTAATAACCGTTTTGCTTCTAATCTCAAATTAAAGTTGCAGGTCTAACAAGCACTTTTAATAAAGACATGAGCCTGTTATTAATTCAGCTACTACATCATACTTTAAAACCTCTATATATTAATTACAGGATACCAACGTCAGAGGGAAACAGATGTGATCTTGACCATTGTACTCATTTTTGTGTTTCTGTTAGCCGTGGCTGGATATCTGTAAGTCCACTGTAAAAGAATACTTAAACAGTAAAAGTTGATTTGCATTAACTTGTTTCTGTTTGCTGATAGTGCAGCACTACTAAAATGAGCCTTCGTTCAATCAGTCATGAATCGATTCACCTTGTCATTGTATGAATTGCCTCTCTTGTTGTTTTAGAGTCAACAGATCCTACTTTATCAGAAAAAGAAATAAAGCTAAAGCCGATGACAAAGAACTGACAACAGTGTCTGGAAACTTTGGTCCAGGATCTGAGCCCAGCACATCACAAGACAACTACTCCTCAATTGAGGCTGGGAAACCAGTTAGCTGGAGGAATGACGATTCAAAACGTAAAAAAGTAAGCCGCAAGAAACCAGAAACAGCAAAAAGACCGCGGTTACTCTCAAAAGTAAAACATATACTTCCAAAACTTAAGACAAATATTTCAAAAAGTGAATCACAGAAATATAGCGAAAATGATCCAACTCCAACGACGAAAGTTTTCAGCGATTCTAAAATAAGTCAAAGTTTAACTTCAGATCCGCTTGTTACGCAGACGGCCAAGTCATCCATGAGTGGCCTTCAGAAGTTTAAAAAAAGAAAAAGCATTGATGGGAGCATAACCAACATAGATTTTTCAAAAGTTCTAGCTTCAAAAGGAAGACGAATGAGCGCGCCTATCACGTCAATCAATTCTGCCCAAAGCACCTTACTGCACTCGCCAAGTCAAAGTCAAACCAGCACACTCTTCAAACAAAGCAGCTCTAATAGGATAAAAGTCTCGGTGAAAGGAAAAGTCAAGCAGCCTAAAGCAGAAGAAAAAGGTTTTTCTGACCTCCAACACCAAATGGCAGGAAAAGCTCATCGGGTGTCCATAAACCTGGATATAGACACTTCAATTAAAGAAAAACCCAGAAAAAGTGTATCAGAAGAGCCTAAAAAATCTCAAAGTGAAAAGCTAGCTGCCGCTGGCACAACTGGCAAAAGAAAGTTTATTCAAAAAGTGAAAGAGATGATCAGCGACAAAGCAGAAGCAGCGAGCGCTCAGGAACTCAGGCTAAAGTCTACTGACCCAAAAGAATTACCAGAATCTGAGGCTACGTCAAGGAGAACAAGCATTTCTGGTCAGACAAAAACAAAAGTTAGAAGAAAGTCGAAAGTTTTGGAAAACATTTAAAAAATACGTTTTGGGCTATTATTACGCTAAGTTAGCACATAATTACTAGTGACATGTACAAAAATGGCTGCTACAAAAAACTATTTATAGTCTAAATGTTATGATTTTCTATTTTTATTTGTTTCATGCTATAAATAAACTTTGGAAAATGTTTTAAACATGCTGAAATATTTTATTGCGTTATGTGCAAGCTGATCTGTATGCTATTTCAATATATAAATAATTTCACACTAGCTTTTGCATATCTTAAAATATTTTGAAATATTATTTTAAAAAAATTGGTTAGTAAATAAAAAGTAGTATCTACATTTGTAAAACTATTATATAGAATGAGATAAATTGGATTTTCATCAGAATTTTTTCATAGGAGCTTTCTTGCTTATAATATTGTGGTTAAAACCACGGTTTTCGAAGTACATACATAGGCTATATGTTTTTAATATTATAAATTCTACATAGTATAGATTACCTTGCATATGTGTGTATATAACAATTATTATTATAAAGTTTAAAACACATTAATTTAAAAGAGTTGCTCATATTTGACTTTCACGAGCCAATTCTTTCACGGCTTACAAACTGACAATTGTGCATGAAATGTAAATCTGTAATTATAAGACCTTGAATTTATTATTATCTATTCCTTGTTTCTTTTCTATCTGTCAATAATATTCTTACAGCATTATATCTCTATTTTTCTCTGGTACTCTTTTAAATTTTAAAATGGGAGCAACAGACATGATTAAACAAAAATAAATATTATGCTATGAAATGATCATTAAAACTTCTGCAAAGCATCCCTGTTTCTCGTGGGAATACAACTTCCTTATAATACATTCCATAGGACGTGACTAGTAGAAAATCGCTTAAAGCAATGCTAAGTTATTGGTCACTGAGTGCAGTAGTTGAAAAATTTTGACTTCATAATTCATATTATTATGAGGAAGTTTGGAGTTCGAACAATAGTGTTTATACAAATACTATGTTTAGTCGCTCGCGACTTAGTGCTGCTTTCAGCGATTCTAAAATTTTTGCAAGGTTAATTTGGGTATCCTAATTACATCCAGAAAAGGACGCACTCACCTATTAATACTATACAGCGCCGATAATATTTTTGCGAAATTGTCAACACTAAGGCTACTATTCTGGTCACGTTAGATTTTTTGTCAATGAATGGATTGAATAACTAGAAGTAGAACTAGGAGGTGCTGTGTAATTGTTGGTGCAAGTCATTTCAGCAAGCTACCAATCGATAATGGAAGGATCAGTTATTGAAAAAGTCAGGCTCAATCTTAATCTGCCAAATAATTCGGAGAAACTGGAAAAAGTTAGTTTTTTTACACAATTTCAAGTGAATTTCAATTTGAATCACAAGTTGAAGTACTGAGTCAGTGAGTGCAAGTAGTAGTACAAGATTGTACAAGTATAACTAAATATAATACTACTAATAGTAATACTACAAGTATAACAGAGTGATACTCATACTTAGTATAACTTCAGTCTTCACTATTTCTATAACAGTATAACTATAATTATTACTATAGTATTAGACTTAGTTTTAGTATTACTATTACTATTACTATAGATGACAGATAGTGAGACTCAGACTGTCACAATGGTACTGAACGATAGTCACAGTGATAGTGATACTCATTATCATGAACTCATGGAGATGCTGTACTGTAATAGAATAGACATAGTGATAGTCACAATGATGGTCACTGTAGCTGTCTCCACAAATAACCAAATTATATTTTTTATGTTTTGTGGAATAGTTGCTTATTTCCTGGTTTTTAAGTTTAATTTGTATTCCAGTTGTAATTTATAACTCAAATGTCTGAAGCGTAAGTATTACGGATGTATCAGTAGTCTCAATGTATCCCGACCGGTACAATATGCTGTGATGTGTTACACTTTGAAGTAAATGCAAATTACCTCAAGGTACCAGCATGAAATATTCCCTTTCACTTTGGGCCTAGTGTTCCCTGCTTCCGAATTTTTAGACGTTTTATTTACACGATTGTGCGATATTACTCATTGTTTATTTGATGAATTTTCGCATGTTTAAATTTTTATTTTCATTTTCGAAGTATGAACATAAATGTTCTTTAGTTATTAATTATATTTGAACAAAAAGATATGGTGTGTCTCACAATTCTAGTTCCCTTAGAAAATATTAAACTGCAGTAGTTATAACTAAAGTGTTTAGTCAAAGAAATTATTGTTAATTCAGTATCTCTGATAGGATGGATCCAGGGCAACAGTTTTTTATGGTCAGACAATTCCCAACGTTACCAAGTTTCGATATAACCAATACTACTCACAATGTGCAAACACTACTAACACTTGCCATTAGAAAACATCTTTGTAAGAGTTGTTTCCACCTGGCAATATAATCTCAAATTTAACTGCTGACTTATAGTAAAGAATATCTAGTAGATTTTCCAGCGCTAGTTGGTAATATGATACGCTAGTTGGTAATATGATACGACTTGGCACACTATACGCATTTTTATCAGATTAAAGATCTACTTGTGTTTTTTTAGCTTCACTAGTTCAACTCAAGAATTCAGAGTGCATCAATTTGCTACCATTTGTCTCCAATTAAATAATAACAATGCCTAAGTAATTCATCAAATGCTGGATCAGATTATATGGCAGTCATATTGCTTCATAAAATATTTATGTTACGCAAGATTGTTACAAACATGTTTGTCTGGAAGCCATGGAGCAGTTGATGTACAAAGAATGTTTACATATGACCATAGCTTTAAGGATGTGGTTCAGAATATATTTATTGTATTATGATATATTACATTATTTTAGTAACGATAATCATAGCATATCGCACAAGGTCAAGTTTGTAAAACTAACATGGAAATCTAAAATTACTTTTATTGTTGATGCTTGCATATTTTTGGTATAAGTCCAACTAAATGTGTAATTTTTTGCTAAGCAGAATGTTGTCTGCTTTATGTTAAAAAGATTTCGGTACACTTTGCTATCTTACAAAAGGTCACAGGAGAGAGAGGGTTGAGATTTCGTAGTTTCTATATACTTAGGAGTTATCTTTTCCTAAATGTCAGTCAGGATCATGCTTATTAATGTTTTATTTCATACGATATTGGAATGTGGTGGTAATTTTAGTAAACAATAAAACATATATCCACTAATAGACATATGTAAAGGAAGTTGGTTTACTCACATGTATTTCTAATGAACTATTCTATGAATGAAAAATTGAAGCAGTAGTTTGACTGGCATAAGTTTTAGTGTTGGCCTTTTTCAAGAGTCAGACGCAGCTACATATATTTTAAAACTCTTGATTGAATGCAACAGACTGCCTTACTATATAATATGCTGATAGACACGCAGACAGACATCGTGTTTACCGTGTAGCTTGTACTGGCAGACAAACAGACAGACATCGTGTTTACCGTGTTACGTTTACCGGCAGGTTCGCAATGTCCTTGGCCAGTTTTTCCTCACTCAGACCACCATGGAGCAGATTATGTCCGTTATGGAGACGGAAATGAAACTCGGGTTGAGTCGAAACCCTGAAGACAGGAAGAAAAGCTCTTTGCAAATGGAGAACACTTTTGTTCACGAAACTATAAACGGCACAGGTGTGTAGTACACCTTATATCAACTGTTTCATTACTTTGCTACTGGTGTTTGTTGATAATGAAAATTAGAATATACTTTTTATATATACAATACTATTGCTATTTCATGTACTATTCTAATTTGTTTATTGGAGGTAAAAATTGTATTTTTGTGGCTCAAAAATAAGCTGATAGACCAGTTTATTAATGACCTGATACTAAGCAGTGGAATAAAAAACCGTTGATCAGCCGGTTTTTAGAATTATCTTCTCTTTTTTTATATGCACTAGAAAAGTAGTAGGGCTTGTTTTTAGCTGCACGTTATATGGTAGAGCAACTAGCATGACCATAGCAGGGCGTGCACATTTGCAATACTACGTGGATTGGCAACGCTGAGTGAAACCCCCTACTATTAATATTTAGCAAGTTTATTGTAATGTGCTAGCTATAGAGTTGTTTACGTGGTCACAATACAAGTATTTCGGATTTGCCCGCTCTCTCTACTGAACTAGAGTGCAGTAAACACCTGTGATCTTGGGGTATAACCAATGAAGTCACCAGTTTAATTCACTTCTTTTGTTAGGTCTCTCTAGTCTCAGAAATTTGCTTATTTCCTGCATTTTCAGCTTCTTAGTTGATTATAAGTTGATTGTTAGTTGAAGTAAGTCATACGTATAAGGTAAGTTATGAATAATAAGTAAGTTAAAAAGTGTAAAGTAAATTGTAGTAAGTTGATTTATTGTATTGGCTTGCTTCCTGGTTTCAAACTTGTACATGCAAATAACAGATTTATTAAGCAGGCAATCACATTGCATAATATTTACTTTATTTTTCACTAAACCCTCACACAGCAATTTCAAGTTTATCAGAATGATTGTAGATCTTTTTTCTTTGCCTGACCTTTGCAAATATCAGCTGATATTGGCATTGATTTCTCTTGTGCAAACAGTTATGTAAATATTTGTTCATGTGGCAGCATTTGTTTACCAAACAATCGGCAGCAGTTGAAACATGTTGTAGCTGTAAATATTAGCCTAAAATCCTGTCATGGAGAGAGCGGGCAACTTGTACACAAATATTTTCTTAGATTAAGATTTTGAATTTTGTAGAAAATGGAGATTTTCTAGCCCTAGATCTAGGTGGAACTAACTTCCGGGTCATATACATGGAGATGAGAGCAGGGAAGAAGACTAAGGAGATTATGCAGCATTATGTCATACCCGACCCGTAAGTCTATACTACAAGAACTCAGGCCGTGGTCTGAGTTTATGCTGATGATGCAGCATTATAGACTACAAAAATGGCCATTGCTCTTGACTGTAACCTATGATTCAGACTGCCGTAGAATTGGTTGTTGTCTTCTCTCTCATTTGATTGATGTACATATTATACTGCTCACTGCACGTCTTACTGATGAAACTTGACCTTGATATGATTTTGTTGATGTTTATTTCCCGGATGTATGTCAATTTCCAATTTGATTAATAATTAGTTTTTCTGAATATATATTTCTGGGTTAATTTCCAATTACACTGATAGTTATTGCGTAAATATGGATACCATGTTTTGTAGAATACTGACAGGTACTGGAGCCAGTCTATTTGATTATTTAGCTGATAGTATAGCAAAACTTCTACACTCGGAGAACATCAAATCTGCCAGCCCTATACCTCTAGGTAATGGCTTCTATTTATTGTGTTTAGCTTAGCTGCTATTCAGTGGTAAATGCCCTTTGAGTCGAATAATTTGGAAATGATTTTGAATCAGGATAAATTTGCTCCAAGCTAATGCCCAGAGTTTTTAAAAAGTGAATACAGGTAGTTGGAAAGCTTTGAAAAATTAACAAGACTTTTATGTCTAACATTTCCTTAGGATTTGACAATATTGTTTTCGAAAACCATCATTTTATCGAAACTGTGCTGGGTTATAAGTATTAGAATATTTTCTAAAATATTATTCTAAGTATTGTGATTTATATTTTAGGATTTACTTTTTCCTTCCCAATGATCCAAAGTAGTCTGAGAAATGCACTGCTGCTAACCTGGACCAAGAAGTTCAAGTGCACCGACACAGTCATGCAGGATGTTGTGGAGATGTTGGAAGCGGCGATCGAAAGACGGAAGGTAATGCAGTGAATTATTTGAGTGAAATCTGCAGCAGGCACTGCGTAGCAGGTGCTTTTGCTGTGTCAACATGTGACACATACTGACATGTGGAGCTATGTGGCATCTTCAGTCAGATTGTCAGGAGGTTATATGTAAGCATACTGGTGACATGCCTATGACATATGCAGTTATGACACATGGCGTTGGGTGGTATGACCGACCTGGTTATGTGACACATGCCATCATGTGTTTTATGTGTGGTATTGTGACACGGGCTGCAAGTGTCATGTTCATGACATATTTAGTTGTGACTTATTTAGTTAATTTACTCATGATGGAGCTTTTTATATTTTTATTTTTGGTGGTAACAAAGCACACAAATTGTCCAATGTGAGGCTTAGAAGAGAATATTTGTGAATTGTTTGTTTTATTTAATGATTAGGTTTGGATAAGTATAAATAAAAGATCATCTTGGAGTAAAGCACTCTTCACTTATCAATTGGCAGATAAAATCTATTTTAGGGTTTCCCTGCTAGACTAAGAGTTATAGCTATCATCAACGACTCTGTGGGGGTCCTACTTACAGGCTCGTACTATGATAGAGACACTGTTGTGGGACTTGGTCTAGGTATGGGCATCTCTCCGCATGCTCTGCTTAGTCTGTCTGTTCTCTGTTAGGGCTGCGCCAGTCAGAGTAACCTGCCGGTACACCCCTAACATTCCTCAGCCTAGTTACATTCTCCCCACCTACTCTACACAGGGTCTGTAAGGCAACACAGTACTGTATGATGGAACCTTAGCTGTCGTGTTCAGGAGTTGTGTTTCCAATGTTTGCTCTCTTTCAGTTATGAAGTTGTCATCTTTGCCCATCCTTTCCTTTCACGTCTGCTATTCTTCGTTCAGTGTTCATTGGTGTAACCAGCTCATTGGTTAGTTAGAGATATGTACTTCTCGGGAACTTACAGCTCCTCTCATAACTGTCGGCTTCTAAATCATGAAGTGCTGATTTGCTTGCAGGATATTAACGTAGAAGTAGTGGCTATACTAAACGATGCAGTAGGCACCCTGATGACTGGTGCATATGAAGACCGGGCTTGTGGTATTGGCCTCATACTAGGTATGATCGCAGGCTATGCTAGCTGTACACTCAGGCTATGCTAACTACACACTCAGGCTATGCTAGCTATATACTCAGGCTGTGCTAATTGTTCACTCAGGCTATGCTAACTATACACTCAGGCTATGCTAACTATTCACTCAGGCTATGCTGACTATACACTCAGGCTATGTTAGCTGTACACTCAGGCTATGCTAACTGTATATTCAGGCTATGCTAACTATTCACTCAGGCTATATTTTCTCATACGATTGCTAAGCCTTGACTAGTTGGCTGCCAGCTAATAAAAACATTGCAATCTTTTTACTGCAATCTTTTGAATAATTTCCTACCTGTGCAATAGTTGCAGTTTGGCAGTGAGATTGTTGGATGTCGTAGTAAAGTTTATTTTCCTTAACCCATGCAGTCCCAGTACATGAATTCCTGTTTCAATGCTTGGAAAGCAGTAATACTTGGCAATAGCCTTCATCAATGCATAAAAGTGGAGGGAAAAAAGCACTAGACTGGTTTAGTTTAAGTCCGCTTGCACCCAACTTTTAGTAGCTTCCCTGGCACCTGGCTCTGTTCCAACATGTTCCACGAACACCTCCCCTATTCCATGAACTTTCCTATGTATGAGTTACTTTGTATTCTAAATGTTTACATCCAACTGCACTGTAGAATAAGTTCCCAGCAACATCAGTGGGGGGGGGGGGTCAGGGGACACATACTTTGGCTACTTTATTGCAAGATATGTAATCAATTCCAGGGAAAAGCATGTCTGGAATAAACTATTGTTATCAATTATCTTTTCAATACTCTCAATGGGATGGCCTCATTTTCATTTTGCTAACAGATTTCTGGGTTGTTTACAATCTTTCATATATTTCAGTGGCTAGCTTTTTATGTCATATTCACGTGGGAGATGATTCCTGCTCTAATAGAATTCCTCTAATGGTCTAAGACTCTAAGTAATATGTCCTCTCTTAATCCATCTGCTTTATCACCTTGTTCATCCTGATATGAATTAGCTCTTAGTTCCCTGATTAAAGACTTGGCGTTGATAGTAATAATAAGAATTACGAACACAATAGCTACAATTCTTGTTTTAGTAGTGCAATCAGTTTGCATGAATAGGTAGAGATTCATTTATTTAAAACATATTGATTATTTAAAAGTTTACATCAAATGGTTGCTGATAATCATTATGCTAGGTCAGTCTAACTGTGTTTTATTGATTTTACTGTCAATATTGATGCTAATAACTTCAACACACGACAATTAAAACAAATGTTTCAGATATGGCAAGTTTTCTAAAGAAATACTGTTACAAGTTTTGCTGATAAAAAAGACCATAATCAAAAAATGACCCTTGAACCCCTGGGTCATGCTCCTAGTAACCATTCGCACTATCACATTAAAGGTACCGGCTGTAACGCCAGCTACATGGAGCACTTGGATCGAGTGGATAAGTGGGAGGGGAACTCAAAGGAGGAGAAAGAAGAGATCATAGATATAGAGTGGGGTGCCTTCGGAGACAACGGAGTTCTGGATTTCTTCAAAACGCAATACGATTTTGAAGTTGATCGCCTGTCCAATCACAAAGGATCTTTCACGTGAGTCAAGTTCCCAGTTCTTTGAATAATTGCACGCAACAAAAATGCATTTTATAGTTTTTTATTCTTGATATTTGTAGGAGTCGTCTTTTCAGCAAGTAAATATACTATGATTTCTAAATATGCAGTTATTGGACAGCTACACTGCCAACTTTAGTCTCGATATGAATATAAATTGGCAACAATTGTGATTTTTATCTGATGAAATTTCAAAAAATTGAACACATCTAAATTGAAAACAGGGTCTCTGTATGATAAATTACTTTTTGCTATGGACAGCTTTCAGTTTTATGCTTTCATATGGTAATAAATCTAGTTGTTTGTGTATTAGTGTTATGCTAAAATGTTGACTAGATGCTATGTTACAATAACAGTGCATAAGTTATAAAATTGTGTTTTGGATAAAAATGCTCATGAGTTTATAGTCACCATCCCTGTGAGAACCTGATGGAATGCAAGCTATGGACTTTTTTCTCTATAGTGTCAAAAGAGTAATTTCATTTGTATTTTAAATACTCAACAGTTATACTTGTTGATTTTGTTTACTTTGAAATGTTTATTTTTGGAATCTACTGTAATTGGTTGAAGTGATAGACTGGTACTTTCTGTCCTCTGTTTGTAGGTTTGAGAAGCTGTTCGCTGGACTGTATTTAGGGGAGATTGTTAGACTAGTCCTGTCAGATCTAGTGTCCAAAGGTCTGTTGTTTGCTGGTCTTGGTGAGTCTGAAGTTGAATGGGTACACCGTAAAGGCAGTTTCACCACTGGGCACGTTTCCAAGGTTGAAAGGTCAGTCTTTAAGCTCCTTTGCATAATTCCTCCATTGTTTTTGTTGGTACAACAGTAGACTAAGTTCTAGATACTCGGGGTGGGGGGATAATTACACTACAATTTCTTTAGTCAGTCTGAAAGCTTTGTTATGTCAGTACTACTGAGTAAGTACTACTCTGTGAGTACTACTATTTGATTGCCCCTAACCTTCATATCCACCTGCTAAGTCACACAGCTATTATTGTACACTTGAATGCTTCACTAATATATTATCTTATTATGGTGTCGAATAGCCAGTGTACCATGACTAATGTTCTCATCTTACAGCGACTTCACAGACACCAAGGCTATTGAAGTATTAGAAGAACTTGGCACCAGTCCAGCTAGTGCTGAAGATGTTGCAGTGTTGAGATATGCTTGTGCCATCGTGTCTAACAGAGCGGCTAAGATCATAGTATCAGGTTGGCAGACTGTGTTATGTGCTACGCTATATAATATATAATATTCTATACTAAACCCTGCTATACTATGCTATATAATATACTATTCTATATACTATACTATTCTATACTAAACCTTGATATACTATATAATATACTATTCTATACTATACTAAACCCTGCTATATTATGCTATATACTATTCTATTGTATACTCAATCTTGATATACTATGCTATATACTATTCTATACTAAACCCTGCTATACTAAACCCTGCTAAACTATGCTATACTATTCTATATCACAGCTCTTCTAGTTGACCTCAAATAAAACGAAAGTCATTGTTAGCACTCAAAAACCCTGTCATTGATCTACAGTTACCTGTACGTTATACCTGAAATCTTTCACAATGCATTTTGGGAAATCAGTCTACGTCTGTTTGCAGCACCCCTTACTGTTATTCTGCATTTCTCTTGCTGATCAATATAATATATGTAGGACTAGAGTGTAAACTGTAGAATTAGAGTGTTGACTGTAGAAAAGAAGTGTTAACTGTATAATCAGAGTGTTAACTGTAGAAATACATTTAAGAGCAGTAGTGGAGAAATTGAGATAGCCTAAGTTCTTTGATTTTCTTATTAAATTTTGCTTTGTGGTTGAAATTCTCTCGAGAGCATAACTGCATTTTTAATCTAGAACCCAGGCTTTTCTCAATTGCTCCATTACTGCACCCACCTCTAGAAATAGAGTGTAAACTGTAGAACTAGTGCTGGTTGAAAACTAGATTATTATTTTGTTTCTCTTAATGTTCCCCGACAGCGCTGACAGTACTTTTGCGGCACATACAGAAAGATGAGGTCACCATAGCTGTTGATGGATCTCTTTTCAGTTACCACCCGACACTACGAGGTCAGATGGAGGAGCTGATAGCCTACACAGCTCCTGAGACTAAGGTAACACACTGTCTCAGATTAAGGTTACACAGCTTTTCAGACTAAGGTAGCACACTATCTCAGATTAAAGTAGCACACTATCTCAGGTTAAAGTAACACTATCTCAGACTAAGGTAGCACACTATCTCATATTAAGGTAACACAGCTTTTCAAGTTAAGGTTACAAATGTTCTTATATTAAGGTAACACAGCTTCTCATATAGCAAAAACTGTTTTGCTAAATTTATATATTTGTTTCAATAAATTGCTGGCTTTTTACTCCTTTTAGACTAAGTTCATCGAAGTGAAAGATGGGAGTGGTATGGGTGCTGCGTACGTGGCCGCCGTGGCTCACAGGATTGAGCAGAAAAGTAAATATAGTTTGATTATATAAATTGTTAGACAAAGTTGGCCCTAGGGATACACTAAGTAGTTGATGTACCTGTAATGACCAGCTTATCGCCACTCTGTATTAAACTACATTTCACTCAACTACATAGCAGCTGAAATGAAGGCCTGACTCTGAAATTTTTTTTTATTTATAGCACTGTCACATTTTTTCTCAACAACAAATTTTCTCAACGCCTTTTTATGAATTAAAACTGTTGCAATTATTTCAGAAAATATGTTATTTTGTGGCTTTGTTGCATTAATTTGATCTATTACTGTTTTTAGAGAATATGAATGGTCACTCCCTCTAATTTCTCGAAAAGGAAGCAAAATACTCATTGAACTTTGGTCTGAACCTGATAGCTCGTTTCTTATTTATGTTGCCTACAATTTTTATTCACATGAAATTTTTATTAGCTATGTACTACTTTCTATTATATGTTTTAACTTTCTGGCCATTTTCTTTTATATTACTTTACCCCAATAAATTTTAGTTCTTGACAACAATACCATTGTTTGTGTGTTGGCTGTTAGTTTTGTTAATTGTCTGTTCAGCTGATAGCATAAGTTTCTCACCATCTGTATTATTTCAAACTCACATTTTCTATTTTTTTTAACCAAGCTTTGTCGCTGACAAATCATTCTTTTTTATTTTCTTCTTCCGCTGACACTTCACTGCTTTCGCCGAAATTTTCTCGTGATTTGAAACTGTCGTTGGTCGCATTCACTAAATGCTGATCTCCTGATAATATCGAGGCTTTTCGGAACTGTTTGTGCCACGGGTCAAAACTCGTCTCGTCGGTTTCAGATATCCTGCCTGGCAGACGGTCCGTCTGAGACTCACATCGCTCCATCATTTCTCGGATCTTGGATTCTACTTCAGATATTTGCTTATGCGACCTCAAGAGCACTTTGTTTATTACCTCTTTTGCAAGAGTGCGGCTAGATGTGTCCTGTATAACAATGTCGTTCAATCTTGATTGCCTTTCAAACATCAATTTTTTAGACTCGTATATAACTCGATTCATGACTTTCGATGCTAGTTTATGAGTGGCGCCATCTATTGAAACGAAATCGGTCGGCCTTGATTGACCGCCTTTGATGTGTTGATTCGTTACCAATTTCACTTCTTGGATAACCTGATTAGCTACTTGATGAGCAGATGATTCATATCCTGCCACATTTAGTGTTGAGTTTTCATTATGTTCGGTTGTGGTTGTGTTATTTGCTATTGCATGCTCTTGTGATAACTGTTTTTTTGGTACTTGTTCTTTGGATAGTTGCTCTTTAGATAATTGCCCTTTTGATACATGGTCTTTGAATAGTTGCTCTTTTGATAATTGCTCTTTGGGTACATGCTCTTTTGAGACAGTTTGCTTATCTGGTACGTGCTCTTTTGATACATGCCTGCCTGGAGAACGTTGAGTTACTCTGGTGTCTGAACTCGTAACAGCTGTGGAATTTTCTGTGATGCTTTTTCTTGCTTTATGTAAGTCATAAATGACTTTAACTGCCAGCCCTGCTGCAAGTAACCTGTTAACATCAGTGCTGTATTACAAACTATATTTTATATAAATGCTTTTAAAAAGTGCTTCAATGTGTTGCTACTATTGCAGTTTATGCAAGTTCTATTGATTAAAAAAGTGCTGCATATGTGTAAATGCTGCAAATGTATGCTACAGTTGCAGATTTAGGTTGTGCAGAATACAAAATAGTGCGTTATTAATGCATATGGAAAAGTTTACACGTGAACTACAGTATTTAATATAAGCAAAAATAAGATTACAGTTAGATAAAGTTTTGACATTACCACAGCCCAGCTGAAATGTACTTACCATCCTATTTTTACAAGAGCAGCAACTTTTGTATTCATTTCCCATTGGTCCAGTCAGTCTTTAAAATGCACTTGTTTTTCTAGGATAATATTTTACTTTAATTTGCAGTTCACTGCTCTATTCATTATGTTCAACAATTTAAAAACACTGAACGTATTTTTATTATAAAGCACCATCTGCCATTAATTATCTTTCAGTATAACTACAATTAAATGCTTGTCCATGACCTTTTAATGATCTTGTTGACAAACTGTAGAGAAGTGCAGAAACTTGAAAGTTCATGAAACAAACTTATTGCATAATTGATCAAAATTAAATTCAACTTTTATTCACAACAACATATAAATAAATTTACAACAATAAGTTGGCTAGTAGCTAGAGTGAATCAATGCAGGAAGTGCTAAATTGAGCTCACAAATAAAAAAGAAATGCATTAACTCAATTGCAAAGAAAAACATTGTATGGAATTCAAAACTTCAAGTGAAGATATGTTTTTATAGCATTTTGTAAATCATCTTGCATCAAAATGATTGCTGACAGGTTTATCATTATGTCTAACCCTCATCCGTGGTGACAAATTTTACCCATCCATGATTTAATTTTTCGTCTTGAGACTTTTCCTCTACCATTAAACGTGGTTTTTCATCAGCCTTTTCTGGTTGTTGATCCACCACTCGCAACTCTCCATTTCCATTTACTTTTTCTGATGCTCTATCCACCTCTGGCGACTTTTCCTTCACAGATGGAGACATTTCGTCATCATCATCCCCTGTCTCTACACCCGAAGATACTTCTACTCCTTCTGAAAAACTCATGTCCTCTACATTGACCCTTGTCATGCTGGCATTTATCGAAGTTTCATCCTTCTGTTTGACCATTTCATTATGCTTGGCCTCTGGTAATCCTGCAATCTTGATTTGAACCGCACGGTCTTGTGGGATGTTTCTGGTTGCAATTTTCTCAACAAGATCTGCAATGTAATCTGCGGAAAGCTGGTCTTCAGTTTCTTGTCCCATTATCAATTTATGATTTTTGAGAGCAGACACAAGTGACAGGTCAAGTGGGATTTTATTTTCACCATCACTTGAAATATCAAGTACTCCATTTTGAAATATTATCTTTTTTGCAGCCAAGCTAGCAATCTCACTAACGTTTTCATCTCTCCATAAATAGTATGCATCAGCCATGAAATTGATAAGCTTGTAGATGATGATAAGACATAGGATCAACATGCTGCAGCTTCTACAAATATCACATATTATTTTAAAATAATGTGACACGCTGCAACATGCACACATTATGTTAATCTTTACTAGCAAGTTGCTAGTTAAGTCAGTTAGCCTTCTCTCATTTAACAGCAGTAGTGGAAATATTGAGATAGCCTAAGTTTTTTAAATTTCCTTATAAATTCTGGTTTGGGGTGCGGGTTGAATTTCTCAAGAACATAACTTCTTCTGTTACAATCCTAATCTATGACACAGGCTTTTCTCAATTTCTCCGTTACTGCACCTACCACCTTTCTATATTCATCCATTTTCAATGAGTGTCTATGTGAAGCATTATAAACTGAACCCAGAAGTAAACTTACCCCAATATCTGAAAGACTAGTTGATAATCATCAAAGTTAAGAGTGATCTTCATTTTGAACAGAATAGAGTGTATGCAGGACTCAGAAATGGTGTACAGACCTTCTTGTCAAAACATAGAATAACCATGAGTAGTTCAAGTGGTATCTTTCTACTGGCTAGCCAACAGCTATTATATAGCACAGTTTGAAAAAATAGCTTTTAGCTCTTTCAACACAGCTACTATAGCTAGCATTTTAATTATTTAGCTAGACATTTGCTTTCATGAACAGAATAATGATGTTGGTAACTTTAGTTTGCCATTACCTTCATAATACAATCAAATGCATATTACAGTTACAGTAAAAAACATTTTATAAACAGTTTTTGCACAGATTAACAATAGTATAACAGCAATCTCAAAATTTTGTAGTAGTTTCATTTAGCTGTATGCGGCTAAGTTCTTTATAAAAACATGTATTAACACAACATAACTATAATAATACCAAAATATTAGCTTAATGAAGGACTTATATTTGCCATGATATATCAATCTCTAATGAAAATACACTTTGGTGAAGAAATCCTGCTTAAAGATTTGAAACCGTGACAGACCCAATTTATATAATCTATCTAATTTAGTATTAATCTCAGAGAAATGTAAAACATCTTATATATGACTCATCTTATATGCCTTTTAATAATATAATCTAGGCAATATGGTTTGAGCTCCTTTTCCTGTAGCAATGATATTATTAGCTGAGACAGTAAGACAATGCTCTGAAGCTCCTTGACTATATTATAGCTATCAAGATTGGAACATCAAAACAGACATAACCTTAACATCAGCTTCTACCTTTATATAATCTTCATCTCTTATCGGCTGAAATAAATTTGGTCTATGCTCTGCTTTAGGCTTAATTTGTTTGTAGGATTATAAACACAACTTGGGATTAAAATATCTTGTTTAGTGATTGAAATATTTTAACCCAAATTAGAAATGTTTGTAGAGTTTATTAGTATATTTATTTACTATATATGTTTGTCCCAGTTATACAATGAAATCATGTGAAAAATGTTATATATTAATGTACTAACAAAGACACGGCATTCACATATGGAATTTATTTTTTTGAAAAACTATTATAATTTAAAAGTGCATGCAATATTATACATTAAAATACAGCAACTTTATATCATCTTATATTTGGAAAATATCATATAGTAGACTCTTTAAAAACTTTAATGATGTAAAACGTTCTCATATTAAATGAAAATTGTTTGTGTCAATTAAATTGTTAAAAGGTTTATGCAGCATTACTAAAACCTTAAACAAATTTAACTGATAAAATGAAAGTTTTGAATTTGATTATTAAAACCAACAATCAATGATTATACATAAAAAAGCTTAAAACATGGGTTTTTGGTAAAGCATAAAATAAACATACATTCTGTATATAGTATTGGAGCACACCAATTATATATCGTGGTGAGAAACTAAGAATATATAGCATAGAAAATTCAATTTATAAAAATGTGTAAAAAGAACAAAGTATAAAACAAAGACTGGTAGCAATTATCAAAGCAAAAACCAGCACAGTTGATATAAAATGCTATATAAAATATTGTATAGCATTTTATATGCTATATACAATATTTTGTATAGCATATAAAATGCTATAAAATAGCAATTTATATGAAATAAAATATTATATTATACATTTATAAAAGTGTATAGCTATGATATAAAATGTAGCATAATGATAGCTATAATAAATATAGCTTCTCATATATGTAAAAACTATAAAATTATAGATTAAAGGGGAAGAAAGTAAGATAAAGGTAAAAATGTTAAGATTTGGTATAATTTATAAAGACAATTTACATCATTTAAAAGTTTAGATTGCATTTCATATAAAAATTTGTGTAATAGCTATAAAAGTATATATTATTATTATAATAATATATTACCTCATAAAAACGGATAAATATATAAGATGTCATATCAAATTTATATTTTATTAAAAGAATAAAAAAGCTGATTTAATGTTATGTAATCTTGGTCAACTATAATATAAACATTGCCTGGATAATTTTGCTAAAAACAGCAAATCATAAGGTCTAGGTTGACTATAATCAACTGCCAGAATAAAACTATTATAAAGGATAAAATATAATGGTACATACGGCACTATAGTAAAAGTGAACAAATACTCCCATTCTTTAGCCAAATCAATTTTATATAAGTACAATCAAGTATAAAATTGAAGAGTAATAGTTTGTTTCAAATAAAAATGATGATGGCAAATAGGATGTTTTGTTTTAAAGTGAAACTATATTGTCGTTAATAAGCTTTACTGAAAATAATTTTTTTTACAATAAGTTTTTATCTCAAGATATCAAAAAAGACAAGCTATAAATTTTATAAAAAATGGTTTAGATAACTTTGCATACGTATACTATATTGTTACAGACCTTTGTAAAATTTAAGTGAAATGTCTTAAATAGTTTTTGCGATACAAGCAATTTCTAATAACTAGATTAGGTTTGATATTTTGTATAAAACATGATCTTCACAAGAAAATGAAAATTGACATGTTGAACTTACTTAGTTAGAGGCTTTTGTAAATACCATTGGGACATTATTGGATGTAAACAAGCAGTTATAGCAAACACCAACCAAGTCTAAACTGTGTCAGATGCATGGCAATGCGTAAGTTTTAAAGCTTTTACATCAGCTTTACTCAAGTTAAACCAGAAGTGCTCAGCAACTAAGTTTTTATTAGTTGGTAAATTTATCAAACCTTCAAGTTTTATTGCTTACAATTCCCAAGATCTTCACTGCATGCCAAGACAGTTTGGACAGAAACGAAAATGTCAAAAGTTATCCAAACTCCCTGCTTATAGTCTGAGTTCACATTCAGTCAGATGACTCTAAACACACTTCTGTTGGTTCTAGCACACTGTTCACATAATGAGCTTTTCTTCCAGCTATTTTCTCGGGCAGATCCTTCACAATGTTCTTGTATTTTTCTAGCAAATTCCCTGAGTTTTGAGAGCTGACCATCATGGTTCGAACTCTTTTCACCACTTTACTTAAAGCATCTGACAAGTTGATACAACACAATAAATTTGGCAAATATCAACATTATCACAATGCATCTAACCTATTGCATTTAGATATAATACAATGACTGAAACTTAAAATTTGCTTTCTTTTTTTTATATCAAATCAATTAATTAATCACAATTAAAAATATCAGACAATGACAACATATTTGTTGAAGAAAAGCTGTTATGACTATCAAATCAGACAGCAAAGTATTATAGAAAAAAGACCCGTAGTGTCAAAATGGAGTACACTAAACTGTACCAGACAAAAGCTGGCGTAAGCTTATAGAGTGCTAGACATACTGACACATATACAAAGCGTTGGAATTGTTTAGTGTTTTCTCATTATAATATATTTTAGTTGATAAACTATGTTTTTTTTTTTTGGAATAATTTTCAGCCGAATTCGGTTATACATTCAAACTAGTTTTCCTCTACACGATAAAAATTATTGACATAAGATGCATGCTTTTTGTTTGCCACCTTTTAACCTTTGTTATATGACATGACATTATTGCTATCTTTGAACTGTTTACTCAGCAAATACTTTGTAGGTTTACCTAATCAACTTATGCTTTAAATAGAAACCTCTTGCTGTATTTCAATTGCTATTGGCCAACTGAATCTCCTATATAGTTCCTCCATTTAAAGATAAACCCTAATCTAATCATGGCTTAGGTGTGCAATTAAACAGAACAGCATACATGTTGCAAAACAACAAGTTTTATTGCATTATATTTTCCTATTGACCAGCACTTTTATGAGGTTCAGGAAGTAGTATGGAAAATTGATGCTATTTTTTGTGTGAGATATAGAGTAGATTATACAGTAACTACTGCCCTCTAATGCACGTTCTAAACTTCCTAGTTCCTATTATATGTTTCAACTGGAACAATGAATAGTAGAAACAAGCTACACTGTAGGCTCAACTGCTATATTTTTCACACAAACTGATTTGATTTTAAATGCTTAAACATTCTTCCACCGAAGTCCACCATTAGTTCTCTAAGAAATAACTTTTCGAAAACTATTTTTTAAACAGTTTTTAACTCTTTTCACCTTTCATATACTAATACTCAGCTTATATATATAAATTAGCTCTGCTATAAAATGATTTGATTTTGATTCGTAGCAAGATTGGGCACAGATTAATTTATTTCCTTATTACCTGTAACATCTTGAAAATTTATAGCTATATAGCTATATAGCTCTAGGTGTTGCCTGTATAACATCTTGAAACTTTATAGCTAGGTGTTGACTGTAATATATACTGTACAGCAACATATCTGTATTCAATTGTCCTACTCATTGCTGTTAGTATAAACTGATACTGCTATCTTTGTGCTTCTGCTGCTAGACGAGTAGACCATAAACACTTGTATAAATCTATGATCCGGCACAGTAACTAACGCAGCTATGCTGTCCTTAAAAAAGGCATCATTCCTTTCAGGAACGTTAAACTTAACCCTCTTATCTATATCAGTGAAAGTTGGTTATCAATAGATAAAATTGTATTATTCCTTATCTCTTATCTCTGTTGATAAGACTAGCAGATATATGTATGCCATATTATATATTGTTAATTGATTAGCACGAACATGGCTTAGATTATGCTAAATCCAAAGTTATAAAACTGTAATCTTAAAATGTTCGAATGATAGTTGAAACATCAACAACTTTATGAACTGCATGATGAAAACATGTTATTTAATAATTATATATTATCAAAAATTAAAGCTAGCTCGAGTGATTTTAGTTTGAAAGTCTAGCCAAACAGGGGTTTGCTAATAATTATATTTTTGACTGAAAATTTATGAGTCCAGAAGTTTTACTTATGTCAATTTGGTTACCTAACTAATAAATTAATTTAAGATGCAATAATTTTAAATTATTTAAAATAGTGGAAAGAAAAAATTTAAAGCACTTAAAATTGAAGAAAGTAAGTAAAGCATTATAAATTTAATTAGAAACAACAGTTTAAACATTCTGTTTGACTTACCACGCTCTTGCTCTATTCCGGCAAATATAATCTTGTTGGCTTCATGGTTGGCTCTTCTTCGTACTCGGGATAACCTTTCAAAAAGTTACTTAATTTAATCTTTTCTAAATAAATTTAGAAATATCTAAAATATTGAATCAGAAATAATTATTTAAGATTGTATTAAGGCCTGGGGCCTATTAAAATTTCTCTTTAAAGCATAGTCCAAATATTTGAATAAATGATTTTGGTTCTTAAGAAACTATAAATATCTGAAATATTGAATTTGATATAGGTTGCCAAAGTTGTAATTTTAATAAGGTCTGAAGCCTACTAAGATTTTTATTTAAATGAATTACAATTTGAGACTGCTCATTCAACAAATCTGCTGCCGAAATATAAAGTAGTTCATAATATTGCTTTTAGTTGTTGCTTTTACCTTGAAGACAATTTCATTTTCTCTTTCTTTTGTGATGCATCAGTGAGAGAATTTATTTTCTCATTTATAGAAGCTATCTTAAACTGCAACTTTTTTAGAAGCTCGCTATCAGGAGTTACGTCATTCCCATTTCCTAATCTCGGTTTCCTGCTAGAAGGTAATGGAGGAGTAAACTCTTGCCCGGCACTCACTACTGCTGGATCGCTAAACTCAATCGGTTTATGTGGATCCGATGGTGACAGAACTATATTGAAGTGAGTCCCTTTGGGTCCTTTTTGAAACTTCTTGTACAACCACCAGGAGTTGATGTCAGAAACCCCAGAGCTGTCAACCAAATCATTTTCAGAACTCTCAACTGTGGTGGGAATTTGTGGTTCGGCTTCTAAAATACGGCATCTTGACTTTCCAATATATATGCCACTTGCTTTAGGTAAAAATAGCACAAGTAAATATGGCACTGTTAAAACGGCACAGGTAATAATTGCACAAATAGAAAAGTAAGTAAAAATGGCATACTAGCTGGTGTTCAATTTTCCCAAACTCAAATCCCAAACCCCAAACCCAAACTAAATCTCCCATTCCAAACTCACCACCCTCACCCCAAACCTTAATATTGAAAATGTGCCATTTTTAGCTACTTTACCATTTGTGCCATTATTACTTGTGCCATTATTACCTGCGCCACTTTTACTGGACATTATGTCACTTTTATAGTGTTCGTGGTTTGTTAGCAAAAATTTTACAACATAAAAATCAAGATATG
This sequence comes from Bugula neritina, assembly GCA_964035545.1. Lineage (NCBI taxonomy): Eukaryota > Metazoa > Bryozoa > Gymnolaemata > Cheilostomatida > Bugulidae > Bugula > Bugula neritina. The sequence continues at coordinate 14,237,937 of OZ037770.1, read as the reverse complement.
GTGGAGTTTCTAGAACAGAACTGAATTAGGCTCATGATGCTTAGGAGTTGATGTTGTGAACAGCACTAGACAAAAACTTTGTAAAGCTTTTGGTAGTAGTGTCTAAGAAGATATTGTATGTAGACACTAACCACTACAAGTAAAGCAAAATAGACTTTCAAAACCCAATTATGAAAATCTACAACTTACACAAATTGTTTCAACTAATACTTGTTTGTTTTAACTAGCCCTGATCATTTACCTTCATCACTGCTTCTAACTGTAAAGATGTCATCGTCTTCAATGTTTAGTTCTGTTACTGAAAGGCTCCAGGGTTTGGTAGGTGAGCTCTCCTTATCCTCACTATCTGCGCTATCTGACAGACTGTCACGGTTGATGAATGCTGACCTTGAACTTAGCTGAGTTCTCTCACCATTCTCAAGCCCATTACTAGAGGGTGAGTCACTCTTTTGAACTTCTGTTAGCAGCAAATCTCGAGTTAGCTCTGAGCCACCAGATGTAGTTTCTTGGTCGTAGACTGGTTCTCCTTTATCGGCACTCAAAGCAGGTAAAAATTCTGATTCATTTTTAATAGTAAAAGTTACAGTTGAATTGGGGCTACTTAAATCTTTGCTTATAATTGAACATATCTCAGAGAGGCTTTCTGCGCCTTCCTGATTTTCTTCTACAAAGGGCACAGCTTGTTTAGTATTAGAAAGAAAGCTTCTTTTGGCGGTTTCTATTGCTGTAGTTTTGTCAGTTATGTTGGGCTTCAAGTTATTTGGCGGGATCAAACTCTGGGTGCTGTATTCCCCGGCACTTGATCTACGTCTTTTGTGTCGAGGCTGAGAAAGAACTTCTAAGTCAGAGAAGAAATGTGTTGGTCTCTCCTCGATTAGATGTTCTTCTGTCTCATCTATAACTCTATAGATGTCGCTGAAGGCTGTGCCAATGTGTTGTGATAAATTAGGTATAATATTTCTGAATATGTCTTTTGATGATGAAGCGTTTTGCCTTGGAGCCTTCCCTCTGTTTCTTTTGATGCATTTACTCTCGTTTGACTGATTGTTTAGGACAAATGAAGAACTAGGCATTTCAAGCATGTTGAAAGATTTATTACTCTTGGCTTGTATTAATAGTTTCTCTTCTTTGATGATTATAGAACCTAACAAAAGCCAACTGTGACTATACAATATGTCTACTAGGGCTTAAGTTCAACATTTTTACCATGCATAAAAATTCACTCCAGGGAAAAATATATTTATGAATGCTTATTTGTTGCAGCTTCTGACTTATAAAAAGAACCCAAGTGTCTGTATAGCCCCTCCACATAAAGATTGTATGACCACAGAAACACCACAAGTAAAATAACAAACTAACATAAGGTAACTTTAAAAGCAAATAAAGTTTACATACATACCTGCCGGCAAATTGTTCTTTGACTTATTCTCACAGTTTCACGTCACTAAAAGAAATGGTTGTTATTGAACAAACAGAATCAAACTGATAGCGTCAGTTATTTAAAACTAAACTATCAAACTTTGTATAGTGCTAGAAAATAGGTGTATTGTTCACAGATAATAAGTTTTATTGTTACACGTGTATGCCTAATATCACTATTTCATTGATTATAATAATCTTTTGTATAAGTCCAATTGGTAGCAACTAATAATAGCAGGTACTACCGCTTTGATGCAACTTGCTAGTCAATACAAGCTAGTCATGGCTTGTCAGCACATGTTCTCAATAATTGCAATCTTTATAGGATAGTTTTAAATAATCCTTAAGCCACTTCATTTACGCAGTATTAAAATATTCATGTATATATTATCTTTACTTTAAGTTATAGACTGCAAAAAGGGTTGTAATATGCTCAGACAGTTTTACAATATTAATGTTGTGTAAACGTGCCTTGAATTAATTGAGGATTGTTTATTGCTGCAAATTACGTTTCCAGTAGGTTTTGAAGTTATTGCTGGCTTTTATTGCACATGTTATTTCAGCTCACACCTTAATAAATAAGCTGGCTTAAAAGTTAAGCCGTAAACCCCACCGTGAGCATAAAATTGGTTTTAAAATCAATTTATTTGAGTATGCAACTTTCAAACAGCCTGTAAATGGTGGCTAAGATATATATTAATATTTTATTACTGCATAAATGAAGTGTGTGCGTGTGGGGATTCTTTAGATTATGCAAAGCCATTTTCTTTCTTGATTGCAATTACAAATAAAGTCACTGTGATGAAACTCACTGACTTTGGAGATAAATTCAGTAAATAAGGTCATAGTTTTTTGAATAGTTTAAAGCTGCCCAACTAATCATCAGAATAACTGGCTACTGTTATCAGCTCACATCTGTGTAGAATGTAGATGATAAAAAACATTCAAGACTCGGGCAACAATGCTTGAACCTTGGTTTAATGAATAGATAGTTTGAACTTTGCCTTTTGAACGTTACTTGTTTTAGCTGGCAGATAAATTTAAATAGAAGATTATTATTTCATCACAAATTGTTGTCAGCAACTAAACTAATAATAAAGTACCAGCAGTACTTTGGATTTTGGATCAGAATTGTCTTATCTATAACAAGTAAACAGATCTAAAAGTTACAAGTTATTTTTACCAATCATAAAGTTCTTAATAACAGTTGCAGATGCCTAAGATATTACTAAAAGTGTCAGTTTTAACTGTGTTAAAAATAGAAAGGTTTCAAGACTCTTGAAAAGTTTGATAGCTAGTCTGCACAAGGTGAATCAAGTACAGGCTCATTTATACCATGCAACTAATTGAACTATAACCTACCTTGTAAGTGACAAGAAATAAGCAGTAATCTAGCCTTGAGTGTGTAGCAGTCCACGGCAAACTCCTTCTTCTACCTGTTGCAACCTTCAAGTGCTTTTAGAATCTCTGGTGATAAGGTATTACATAATGCTAACAGATTTTTAGCAAGTCTTTTTAGTTTACAATTTTCCTTACAGCTTGTCTTTCTAAGTGTTTGCAAGGCTTTGCAAGCGAGGGTAGTGTATAGTGTAACTAACTAGGTCGCCTAGCAATAAATGAGTGCAAGCACACTAAAGTCAACACTTAGTAATGTTATTATAGTCCAGGCACCAGCATAATATTATAGGGAATAGTTTATACCTAATAGATGGGGAATCCCAATGACTAATGCAACGCATAATAATATTCTATAGCTGCATTAATCTACTATTTCTGAAAATTTTGCTTTAATTGCATTCTCCTACAATAGATTTAATAAAAATAGTTACTACTTGTTAATGTTTTACCTACATGGACACTGAAAGTTGTTATACCTGCAATGCAATATGTAGTGCTAAATTATTCCATCTAATTTATATTCTTTGTTTCATTAAAATTAATTTCACTTGCATAATTAAATAATTGTAACAAAATATATCGAAAATTGCATGAGGAACTTGTTGTATGTTTAATTGCTTTGTTATTCTATTTTACATTGCAGTAATATCTCTTAAGTAGAATGCCTAACTCCATATAGAGTAATAATTCATACTTTTGCTGCCTAGTTTAAAGTCATTGGTTTGTTGTGGGACAAAAGTAAGTGCTTATTCAAATCTTGTGGAAAATCAATTTAATTTTTATTTCAAATTTGCGTTCTAGAAACAGCGCATTAATTCGTTATACCTGTCAACAGTTTTGAGCAAAAATTACACACTTGTAAACAAAAGTAAAACTATTTCTAAATTTTACTCACGAATTTATATTTTAGTGCAAAATTAGGCAGATAAATGCAACATATTAAACAGGCTTTTAATTGTGATGCTTTGGTAAGACTTCATAGTAACTTTGAAATGTTGTAGCCTATTGCATGGTAACATGGAAAGTTATGTTGTTCAAGGAAATATGACTCTTGCAATTCACACAATGATAACAGTTGACACACACACACACACACACACACACACACACACACACACACACACACACACACACACGCACGCACGCACGCACGCACGCACGCACGCACGCACGCACGCACGCACGCACGCACGCACGCACGCACGCACGCACGCACGCACGCACGCACGCACGCACGCACGCACGCACGCACGCACACCGTTCTGTGCTAATGGGGAGACAAATCTTGAAACAGCTGCTGACAAAGCAATAATACGTTTTCTTAATTATGTTTAAGAAATAACAAAGCCATAATATATATAACGATACAATTATATGTAAGAAATTATCTTATCTTGTGTGGAAACTCTATGCTCTTAGATGAACTACTTTCAATTGGTCATTGCATGCACTGCAAGAGTTGTCTTTTCTTGTATCACAAAATTTTACTTTATATTTGCACTGTAGCTTAAATTAAATAATTACTACAAAACTTATTCCATGTTTCCAGAGATGAAAATTGATATTTTATTGTTTTTCTGTCATTAAACTAATAGTTTTTTGTATACATCATTAAATGTTTAAACAAATTCAAAAACATGTGAATAATCAGAGGTCTTACAAATCCTGCCTAGCTTTTAAACAGTTCATGAAAGGTGTTCACAAACAAACAATGGCCCACACACTTGAAATGTTGCAAAAGCATCACTTTTTACTTGTTAAATACACGGTATATTTCAAACTCTTGCCAGCAAATTTTTTCTATTAAAATCTTGTTTTTAGTCGAAACTTGTTCTGATTGAAAGTATTTGTCGGAAGTCTTTCTCTATGATAAAATAACTATGTATAAACAGGAATATTTGAGTGTCACTTTCAAAAAAAGGACATTGGCCTACGTGTTAGTCCGGATATTTGATGCTACTTGAAGATGCAATTTTAAAATAACACCTCTTTTTTAGTTAGTCACTGCGCTTCAAAGCTTTTCCACCGATCAAATTTTAGCTATTTAATCTAGTAAGCTTTTAGCTGCAAAGTTTAGGAACTAAAAGTATGGTTTTTAGCTTGAAATGACACACTTTGAATTGCACATAATTTATCTCTCCAGACATTAAGAATGTTGCAACTTTTGTGAATTATCTGAACAAATAGGTTCTATACAAATAAAAGCAATCACGATTTTAACTACTCAAATGTACACTTGGTATTGTGATGTAAGTGGATAACCCGTTTAATATTCAAATTGATTAGTTTTATTTAGTATATTGACTTAACTTTATTGCACAGCTGCCTGAGAGCTTTCACTATGGGAGACTGCACAAGGTATTATATACTTTACTATGTAGCGTGCTACAGTATACTGTAGCACGCTACATAGTATGTTATAATATAAGACTACAGCATGCTATAATATGTTACAATACTATGTTATAATATGCTACAGTATGCTACAATATTCTACATTAATCTATAATATGGTAAAGCATGCTAACATATAGTATGTTGCGGTGTGCTGCAACATACTATATACAGTGTGCTACAGTATGCTAAAGTATATGCTACAGTATATGCTACAGTGTGCTACAGTATATGCTAGAGTATGCTATAGTATGCTATAGTTGTAGCATATAACTGCTTTGCTTGTTTCTATTCCTTTTGTCAAGAGATAAAAGCCTGTCAGTCAGTTATCCGAAATTTGGAAAGATGAAACCTGCAGTGCAGCATTTCAAACAGAGCTTTCTATACCTCTGTTTGATTGTACTCGTCTGTGCGCTGTTCACCATGTATACTCTGACGCAATCAGCAGAAGGTGGAGTAAAGATTACTAATCGAATATCTCGCATGTTTGAGCCTGCATCAAAGGTATAAATAATATAATATTATATAGCATAACATACCGTAATATGATTTAGTGTAATAATATCGTAACATGACATGATATAATATAAAGTAATACATGATATATTAGAATATATAGTGTAATTTAATGGTAGTATAATAATGGTATTTTATGTTAAAATATATTATAATATAGTATAATATTAGTGCAATATAATGTAATGTAGTATACTCGTAATGAAATATATACTTTGACATTATATAATACCATGTAATATAATATAACATGATAAAGTATAACATAATGTAATCCTTTATGATATATTATTAGTATATTATAATATAACACAAAAATAATATAATAGTGTATATTAAAGTGTCACATACAACGTAATATAGTTTACAACAATAAATAGCGTAACAATATAATTATTGTTTTAAATTCATAATAACTTACATCATATCTATTTTTTAACATATTTTGCTGATAAAGAATGCCAACTCCCAAAATATGACATCTACAGCACTGGTTCAGATAAAGCAGCAAACAGAACAATCCAAGCAGGTTGAAGCAAGAAATTCCCCAGAATTGCAAGTATGCATTTATTAAATTATTTTATTATCGATATATGTAAGCTGTTTAATTCATTTATTATAAAATAATATTATGCTACAGGTAGATAAAGTTATTGTTTTTGAGCATATTGGTTATATATACGGTAATGACAAATAATTGCCCCCATCTGGGAATCGAACCCGAGTCCTCTGGACTGCAAGCAAGTGTGCTACCATTACACCACGGAGGCTACTGAGTAAACTCAACACCACAGATAACAACAGAATATATTTTTGCTTCTATCCTGTATATAGGTTGATACATTTTATTTGTTTTAGTTTTTTTACCCAACAACTCTCTTCGTTATTTCATTTCTAAAAATTTTTTTTAATATTATGTTCTAAAATAGTTTTCCTATTAACAAGAACTATTCTACGTATCTGTGTAAAAGTATCAGTGCACTAAACTACCAAATTACCCATCAACCACAAGGCATCTCCGGGCCTTTTATTCTTGTATGCTTGATTATAATATATATTGATATATTACTTTTCAGATAGAGTATGTAGATCTGTCAGGCTGTAAGAAACCGAGCTATTTAGAAGGATATAAAGCTAATTGCTGGATTGTGTGCATGGGTGGCAAGGCATCATGTGAACATGAAAAGTACAGCAAACTATTTTCCAGTTGCATGTTATGATTGAATAACATTCAGTTGAAGTTTAAAGTTGCATTTATACCTTTATGATTTTCAGTTTGACTATAAAGGGGTACTCTGACAGCCTTATTAACTAAACTTGGTTATACTTTTTTCAGCAGAGGTATAAACGCAAATTGATACATTGCCGGTTTTTAAATAATTTTATTACAAATAGGCCGTTTTGCTTGTCAATATTATAAATATACTTCAAACTTCTATAGGAATTATGCAAATAGTATTATAGTATTTTGTGTCATTGCTAAATAAGATAAATATTGAGCTAATAATTAGTATTTCAATTTTAATATAGATGACTAAACCATTATCTTCTCAATCTATAATTTTGATTGCATTTTATTAGATGCACCGTATAATTCAATTATAGTATTAATATAAAACTGCTTTCAATTATTATACTTCTACCCCTAATACCTAAACTAGATTATTTTAGCATGTGTATAAAGTCATTTTGTTAAATAACAATATAGTTTTTTAAATTAGCGATTATATTACACAACCATGGCGTTATTTTAGTGAGACCATGAGATGTTTTGCAAACCTACACCTAATTGGTATGAGGAAATGTGGAACTAGCGACTTTTCTAAATGGTTTAAGAATCACCCAGAGCTTCAATTTAGAGTTTCAGTAAGTAAGGGCTTTTGTAAGCTACAAATTATTTACCAATACTATATTCACCGCAATTGATGTACAATCTATTAGAATTGGAAATTAATCTGGTTAACGACCTGGCTTAATAGTATTATAGTACCTAGTTGGCTAGGCTTTAACTGTGTAATAACTTTCCATGCTTTTGTTATGTATTGAATCTAATGCTTTCAACTAACTAGTTTTCAACTCCTTTAAAGCTAACATATTATAGTAGCGAAATTCCGACCGATGTAATGTGTATAAGCAAGACAATATGTGATTCAATCTAATATTCAGTTTCTCTCAATTGGAAAATAAAGGTGCATGAACTACTGAACAGTACTACTGACTATAATGAATCTAACATAATACTAAGCCTTTAAGCCTAATCCTACACAATTAATACAATTTATGATATCTTCATCTTTACACATAACAATCTAGTATGCATGCGCCTAATTGATATTATTATGTCATTTTTTGACTGCTGTTTAGATAGTTTTGTCTTTAGGTCATTCACCAGTAAAAGATAATTTTTTTTCTATCTCTAGGACTTTCTTTATAACTATAGGCAGGTTTGCCCTGCTAACGTGGTGAGCTCATTACAGAACAGCTCTCACCCCTGGGATCGTAACAAAAGCTTCTATCATTCAGGTCCAGGTGAAGAACAAAGAAAAACAGAACACATCAAAGTTGAGCCCAGAAATAAAATCGATAAGCATTTAACTAAAACAATACACTATACAGTATTTCATCCAAACTTCGCCAGAAAATTCATTTCAGGATTTTATTATATTATATTATATATTTTATTATTGCAATATGTTCTATACATTAAATTATTATAGTATACTAAGCTTTATAATAGTATGTACTACGCCTTGATAAATTAAATATTATAATATTATATTGCATGATGTTATACATATTATATAATGATTATTTCTCGCATCTCTCACACCTGTAGTTTTACCAGGGTAGCACGTAAATTATATTTTGTCTTATTATTGCTATATTATGTAATAATATATACAAATGTTATTATTTTATTTTATATTTGCCATATATAAGTTATAACACATTAAAATTAATACTAATAATAATAATATTACTATATATATTACTACATATAATGGGTGATATATAGGTGATAAATTAAGGCAAGCATAATAATATATGTAATATTGATGCTGATATTACATAGCCTATATATATATATATATATATATATATATATATATATATATATATATATATATATATATATATATATATATATATATATATATATGTATGTATATATATATATATATATATATATATATATATATATATATATATATATATATATATATATATATATATATATATATATATATATATATATGTATATATATATATATATATATATATATATATATATATATATGTATATATATATATATATATATATATATATATATATATATATTAATTTACTTAACAAATGCACTTTAAAGGAGCTCTCATCTCCAACAGGATTGTATCCAGATATGGGAATCGTCTCACCGTGAGTTCAGCTGCTCAGTTTATTGGATTTATGGCCACTCCACAAACAGTGTTCTACCTCCAACTCCGAAATCCTTCAGACAGGTATGCTTGTGTCAGTGTACTTTACGAGCATCACTCGCTCACTCGCTCACTCGCTCACTCACCCACTCACTCACTCACTCACTCACTCACTCACTCACTCACTTACTCACTCACTCACTCACTCACTCACTCACTCACTCACTCACTCACTCACCCACAGCTCTATTTGTGGACAGCAGCTGTTTCAAGATTTGTCCTCTCATCAGCACAGAACAGAGTACCATGGCCAACACCTTAGCAGTAGAAGAAACTAATGTTTTAGTCAAACATATTTAAAAGCTTCAAACCATGCAGAGAGATCAAGTAACTGCAGAAATAATTAGGCTTTGCATAATGCTGAAAGGCTTGAATTCAGGGCCACGGTTAAGTACTCAATCACAAAAGTACTCATTTCTGAGCATAATGTACGAGAGCATTATAATTTGTATTAGTAGTAATATTTCTTTTTCTTAAGTCAGCAAAGCCTTAAACCTAATATAAAGTTTTAACTATTTTTGTAGAGTAATTTCCTACATCTTTCATTGGCATAGGAATGGGTGGGCTTTCCAGAACATCACATTTGAGAAGCTAAATGCTGCATACATAGATAGCTTGTTAAAGCATCTCATTGTAGACATCAATGTCTGTCTTTCTACGCTGGGAGAGCTAGGTTGTTTCTACTCATCTGAAAGTCGTGGGCATGATGTCAATGTGAGAAGTTATTTCAGATCTTTATGTTTTTATAACCTGGTTTTAATAACACCTGTTTGTGTTCTTCAAAACTTTAGTAACATTCAAGTATCAGCTAATCTTGAGTTAAAACGAGCTTATATAATTAAAGTCAATTAGACACTCAAAGGACAAAAAAAATTAACTGATAAATTGACTAATTATTACTAAAACTTACTAAAGAAATATTTTTATTATAAAATGCTGGTAAACACTAAGGTCTTATATAAGGAAGTTGCAAATGTCTAATGGTTAGAGTGGGGGCACAATATGACATAGGTGTCATAAGTTTGACTTTGACAAGTCATTTGGAAAGGCGGCGCAGAAATATTATTTTTGAATTTGTGATATTTTAAAAGCTATTAAAGCCCTCAAGTATGCGAGGCACTGTGTAACAAGTGCTTTTTGATATGATGGCTTTTGCAGTAACTATTACAGTTAGGACAAGCTTTTGCGTTTTAATCATAGTTATATTATTTTAAGGAATGTCTCCTAGATTAGAGGAATTATATACGTACTGGCTGTATAGTTGATGAATACTCACTCTTTACTTGTAAAACCTTATCGTCAAGTGATTAATATAATGATTTATTGATAAAAATAATATTGTCAGGTAAACATAATATAGTCTGTTGTAGGTTTTGCTTCTGCATAGTATATATATAATCATCATAAAAGAAGCTTTCAAGTTTATCCCAAGAGGGCAGATAATTCTCACTACAACCCAGGAGTACCATGATCGCAGGGTAGGTTTAAAGCCAAGCTAAATAATGTTACAGCCAGCATTAATTATTTTACCATGGTTGTTATAGGAGCTGAAATGAGCCTTTTATTACTTGTATATTATGCGCACTATAAGTAGATTTATCATTTTACATTTAAGTATCTGTAATACGGCTGCGTTTATTTATTTGTTTTATTTTCAGTATATTTCTAAAACTTGTTATGCAGCAACCCAAGTAATCAGTAAATTCTAATGCACTACAGCCTACATCTCTTTGAAAACCAAGACAATACATGCTTTTAATAAAACTATTTGAGCTTTTTGTGTGCTTTTACAGGTGGAAATAGTGAAAATGATGACCAAAAAGTTTAATATAAGTTATCAAGAGGAAATGCTTAAAGTGAAAAATACGACAATAGAAAATGTAGGAATTAAGAATCAAGTATCGAGGTCAACTATGGAGATGCTAGATGAATTCTTCCTTCCTTACAATGAGCGACTTGCACAGCTTTTAGGTGATGATAAATGGCTGTTTCAGAAAAGCAGACATAAGGTTTAAAAAGAAGACAAAGTGACAACGCGTACTTTACTTTAATGATGTTTCACACTTCCTATTTTTTGTTGAGCTTTGAACTCACAATAGTATCCATAGAGTGAAACAGAATATGTGTGTGTAGCTTTGTAGACACATTGATAGAGGCAGTACAACTATATATTGTATTATATCTTTATCAGTATATCCCCATTGCCAGCCTAACAATATTATAGGTGATGAATTCATTTCAAGAATGTCTCTCTATTATTTATTTATTTACAACTTCTATTTAGTCTTCACAAACTCTAAATAATTATGTTTTAATTTCTTACCTACTTCACAAAAGAGTGAGTTTCCATATAACACGCTTGCAGTGCCTAATGAAATATTATATAGATTAATTTGCTACCTCATAGCCTAAAGTTCATCAAAAGCAAAAACAACATTGAAGTTGTGTGCGGTTTCCAGTCTAACTTGTATTATAATAACTTTTCTATAGAATGTATTACACCAAAAATATTTTATACTTTTTTTATTCAAGTTTTATAAATAGTTTGTATAACATTAGCAGAGTTCATACTTTTAAAGTTTGAGCTGGGTAGGGAGCTTACCTAACCTCAACTTACTGAAATAGAATTTCATCTTGGATTTTTTACTATATAAAGATAAATCGCAACATAACAAAATTTCAAAGAGTTTTTGGGGCAATCATATTGCTATAATAAGTTTTATATTTTAGTAGCAGAAAAAAATTCTCACTGCCTACATTATGTACAATATTTTCAGTAGTTATATTGCCAACGCTAAACCAAGCATGCAAAATAATATAAAAATGATAGAAAAAAAATAAAAAAAAATATTCGAAAAAAACTTATAAATTTGGTAATAATTTGTTTTTAAAATAATTGAGTCGAAGATGAAAAAATGGTATTGAATGGCCACATCCAGGAAGTCTGATCGCTGTTCAGGAAATATGAGAGTTTGTACCGCCTTCAGAGTTGCTATCAGGATCTTCTTGTAAGCTGTCGACTATCAAGTTGAGGTGCTCTAACGTTGTGTTGTTTGGTAACGCTGTAGATCTGGAATGTTCCACCACTTTCTGGCTTAACGAATAGACGTCTGCTAAAACAATAACAGGTGTTCACTATAATAAAGGCAATGGTTAATAATAAAATGCTGGTTAAAGGGGTTTGTTAGTTCCTGTAAGGGAAGTTGCAAAAGAGTTAAGGGTTAAAAAGAAAAATAACATAAGTTGAAAAGACATTGTTTTTTATAATGCTAAAAACTATCGAAAAACACAAAAGCTTCTACATTCTGCAAATATTTCATACGAGTTTCTATTTGCCTTGCTGCGGGACACTTTTCAATACCGTTATCCTTTTATTATCATGATGTCAACAGAAAATTTAAATATTTTTCAATGTGAAATAAAAAATTATCACATGCTTATTCAAAACTGTTAAAGTTTTTAATTAATAATAAAAACTTTATCTCAGTTTAATTACTTTGAGCCATAAATCTTTGTATTATGAAATTGATTGAGTGTACGTGCTATCATAAAATGGCTTAAACAAAATATTGTTAAGTTCTTTTTATATACACTGAAAAAAAATCTTCTGGCATAGTTGGTTGTTTGTGATTTTTAGCATTGAATAAATTAACAATAATTGCTAAAAGTATTTACAAATATAATGTATTGTGATATTCACACACTTTGCACAGTTTTATCATTCCGGTAGCCAATCAATTGCGGGTTGAATATCTAAAGCCCCTAGAATTAGTGGATAAAGTTACATGGAACTTATAATTCAATAAACATGTAGTTGACTAATCAACTACTTGAAATTATTTCAAAGATCTTTAATTGTGAACATTTAATTATTAAATTAGTAAATTATTAATTTGCAAAACCAAAATCATAAGTACTTAGCCATTGATATTAGCTCATATTAAGGGTATCATATGAATCATATAAATAGCAATACAGACTGAGGGATTGTAATGCAAGAGCGTATATGATGGAGTACCATGACAAGACAATACTGGGAGGTGCTAGCTATGCTCTCCCATAGCCAGTATGTCTGGGAGATGAAATTCTAACTACTATGATATGCTGCAACTATTTGCTGACGATTACAATCATTCTAGAGTAGCTTATATGATGGCTCAAGAGTTTTATGATATGAACACAAACAGTAATAATTGAAGGTGAACTTTTTAGCTATATAATTATTACTGGTCTTTATTATTATGCAAGCTTTTTACATTATTTCCCTCAAGTCTGAAATCTTGATTACAATTAAAACTATATGTTATCTGTAGCAGTTGGATAAACATTTAATTTTCAAATTTGTATGCAATGAATTAAATTTTGTACGAACTATTTCAAATTTTTTACCTAAAAATAGTGAAAACCATTGCTAATTCAGTCATAATTTACAATTTTTATTAAATTCATTAATAAAAAAATAGAAACTTTTTGCTTAAATTTGTAAAGTAATAGAAACCCCTTTACAACTATTTTTCAATTATGTAATATCTATTTCCATAACTGTTTTTTAAGTACAACTGTAAATCATCCCAATTTTTGCACATCCACATTATATATTATGACTTTCCCAGTGTATTCATTGCTTTTTATTCTTTGAATTATATTCTTCAGGAAATCAAAATCCAATCATTTAACCAGGGTAGCAGTAAAAGTTTCTCCCAAATGAAACTATGATATAAGTTTATAGTTATTAAATTACTTTTACATGCATGCCACCTTTTTATTGGCCTGGGAAGAAGCACCAGCTTTTACAAATATTTGTGGAATGTCATGATTTAAAACTCTTGAAAATTTCATTTGAAACATTATTCTTGGCTGCCATGACATATTACAGTAATCTTCATGAAGTCCATAAACTTGCATCAGTGTGTCTAAGCTCTTTATCTTAAAGAAAGCTTAAAAAAAATCAAGAATTTTTTTACCCAAATAGCTTATTATAGTGAGGCAGTAATGGAGAAATTCAGAAAAGCCTGTGATCTAGATTAGAAAGGTAGCAAAAGAAGTTATTTTCTCGCATGAGTTTCAACCCAGCCCTAAACCAAAATTTGATAAATAATTAAAGAACTTAGGCTATCTCAATTTCTCTATTATACTTTCCTAAATACTTATATATTTACCTGTGGGTATTGATGATGATGAACAGCTTCCCACAGTGGCTGCCATGTTTGATGTAGTGAGATAGCTAGTCTGAGAATAGTCTACGTAGGTAGACGTTGTCGGCAAATCCTCGTAATATCCTGTTCGTGATGCCTGCTATTAAAATCAGAAAAAATTATAGCTTTATAATCTACATTATACACATTATTATTATAAATTATTATATTAGATTAAAGCATATTATTGTTTACAGCTATACTGTAATATATTATATAATAATATGCTATTATATATATATATATATATATATATATATATATATATATATATATATATATATATATATATATATATATATATATATATATATTGTTATAATGCTTGTCTTTTATATTTTGATGCGTTGCATTACATTATACTATAATAATGTTTATATTATATTATATTATAATATTATTCATTAGGATTTAATTTGAAATTAGTTATTGGCTTTCAGATTCCTCACATACATTATAATATATGATGACCACTTATACTTGAATTATCTATATATAGTCTTTATTTATGCAAGATTAATAAATTTACTAAAATTATTATCTTTATTTATCATCTATAGTTTAGTTTAAAACACTTCAAACAGGAAACATTATAGGTTTGCATATTGCTGCACATAAACTGCTTGGAGGTGGATAATTGAAGAGGGGAGGAGAAGGGGGAAGGGGGTGAACTAAAAAAGGGGGTGCAAGTAATCAGTACTTCAGTACCTTGACTTTACATTATGCTTAGCTCTCAACTGACTAGCTGGTAATAGGTTATACAGGAACAGGAGTTTACTAATATTCTATGCAGACACACACGGTGTGCTTTTACAATTTATAAGACTATAAGGAGATTGCCTGCCAAACAATAGCAGATAAAACTTCAACAAGTTTCAAAGATAATTACATCAAACGTTTTATTGTGCGGGACTTTAGTTGAAATTCACATGGCCTGTTGCCAAAACCTGATGCAGGTTTGCCTATTAAATTCAAGACCTCTGCGATAATGATCTCTTGTTATGAAAACGATAATTGCTGATAAACTAAATAGGTGATAGAATTTAATCAAGAAGCGCAGAGTCTAAAACCATTCAGGTTTTCATTTTTATTAAAACCCGTTTTTGAGATATTTTTTGAAGGAATAAATATGATTACCGACTCAAAACCACAAACTTTGCAAATTTCATTTAGGCTATGCTATATTAAATGTAAGCTACATGTTAACTAGCTATATGCACTAACCAAACCGCTTAGCTCTAAAGTATAGAGAGATGCCACTGTGAAGCTATATAACGGCAGAGACCTGGGTTGTATAATAGCTAGCCATCAATACACCATAAATTCAATTTCTAATCAACATTTCAGATATAACTAATTCAGCGAGCTATACCGTACACTAATGTTCCTGCACTAAAAGACACTTGATTGACTTCCACAGTTGCTCCTATAATATTTTGAGTCAGTGTTCATTAAATAAATTGTTGATAGTATATTGTTTTAGCTAATTGTTTTCATTTAAAAATAATTTAAAAAACAGTTTAAATTTATGAAAAATTTAACAGACATTTTCAAAAAGATTTCACACAAAAACTATGTGTTCCTGAAAATAAATTCTTATAAATAGTGAATTTCTAAGCGTTACTATATCACATAAGATGACCCTGGAACAAGGATTTCTATGTATGCTGCTGTATTAAATCTATACTTGGTTACATTGTGATCTAATGAAGCATGTGCAGTGTGTGAAAGAAGTTGCAGCTTTCATTTGTTTGTGTATCACATCTAATTACTTAGCTACCTTTTATGGCTGCCTAATTGCTCTAGAATTTAATAATAATATCAATTACACATTTTTATAATGGTTGGAATACTTTCGAACTGAGTGCATTTATATCTTGTCCAACCAAATGTCTACCCAGTCTTTCAGACATGTTCCACTGTTGAATAAAATTTCAGATTATAACATTGGAGAAGATTAGGTGGAGCCATTTGTAATACTAGCTAATGGACAGTTATTTACGGGCCTATGATAATTCTACTAAAATGAAAATGATACAGTTTTCTAATTTTGGAAAATTATTTTGAGCGCCATTTAAATATATGACATACCTACATGCAAACTGTGTGTCAGACGTACAAATATTTTACTTTAGATCACTTATTACACCGAGTAAAATGAAAAAACACTGATTTTTCACACAAGCTTACATTTATGCTATAATACCCCCACACAGTTTCTTTTATGAAGCTGCACCAACGCAAAAGTTTTATGAGAGAGGATTGTTTTAACATTTATGGTGCTTTCGTATTCCCTAAGCGTAGGGAATCTGAAAATGATTCCCTACGCCCTAACCTTAAGATATAAAGCGCCCTTATTATCGAATGACTAAACTAACGCAGTAACTTGAAGAATCAGAATACAAGTTTATGGCCTGAGATGCTTTGTTAGAGTGTGGTGAGAAGATAAAACGATCAACTCACCAAGTTTGCAGGTCTGTACGAAGGTGGAGAAGTGTTGCTGAGATCTGGTTGGTTGTTGGTGGCTTCTCTTTTGACATTTCCAGTTGAAAGTGGCGGCCTCACCCCGTTTAGCATCACTTCTAACTTTTCTAAGAAATTTAGAAAAACTATAAATTAGATTTTCAAAATTATTTATTTGATAATATTTGTAGAGTTGAGTTTTCCCATGCAGTAGTCCGCGTGGTGCAATAGTTAGCCCGCCTGCTTACAAACTGGAGGTCTCAGGTCTAAATCCCAGTGGAGGCAAAAGTTTTAATACTGCAATTGCTTCTATTGCTTTAGCTAGTAAGAAAATTAGAACATCAAAGAAGTAATGCATTGGAGCTATAAGTTGAAAAATGTATAAATGAAAAGCTTGAATGGTATTATAATGTCAGAATATAAATAAGTAACATTTAGGGCAACTGATTTGGTCAGAATTTGATCAATAGTTTAAATCCATATACTATAATGTACTATAACGCACCTATATATTCAATAGCATTGCGCAGTATCTCAACTTTAGGCAATCTCTGGGACGGGTTGGCACAGGTTCTTTTCTTCAACTTATCAAATGCCTCATTAACTTTCCTGAGTCTACGTCTTTCTCTCATAGTTGCAGCTTTCCTCCTGTCTACTGCAACCTATAAAGAGATAACTGGTTGTTGATAACTGGTTGTTGACATGACAGGAATAATAGTTTATTAAAATATAAAAAAATAAAATTTAAATAGAGATGCAAATCTATTTCAATAAAGTCTTATTAAAGTCTTCTTGATATGTGGGTGAATGATTCACCTACCAAATCATTGCATAATTTATGAGTTACAAATAGATTCAAATTGACAGCAGTTAGCTATTTTTAGACTGAAAAGTCATACAAATAAATGAACGCTAAATAGAAGAAGACACTTTGCAATTCTTTGAGTTACAGTTTATAAGACTCAGTAATCTATTTGTGCATCAGATGTTTAATAAACATTTTTATTAGGAACTTACATCATACTGCACATTAAGACTTTAGGTTTAAGAAAAGTTTTGAAAACATTTGAGAATAAGGTATCCGATTACCAATGCATAATTAGTTGAAAGGTTTCAGCAGCTATAACGCTTGTTGTTGTAATGTTCATCTTGATGTGTGAGTGTATCAAAACAGAAAAATCTAAAAGTCTATGGTGATAAGGTAAATTTCGAGAAAGATAATGAAAACATATACTTGTTTTCTCGGAACTTGGTTTGGCTCAATAAGAAATTTATAGTAAATTATTGACGATAGCATTACTACTTCACTCACATTCTTCTTCTTGCAAGCTTTACATGCCCAGAGCAAGCATTTCCTCCCTTTTCCGTGGAACCCAGGCTCCAGAATGTGCTGATGACTCTCATCATCTGACCCCAAGTCATCGGATACCACAGACTCTGCTTTGCTGTCGTCTGATTTTATTGACTACAATGTGACATGATGTGAAGTCATACATTCTGATGCAGGCATGAGCCAGTTGTTATACAACTTACTGAAATGCAAGTGGTTGTTGGTTTAAACAATGCTAATTAGTTCTACTAGTTTATAATCTCCCAACATTAATCTACTTGATTACATCTACCACCATAAACATGTAGTTGATTCTATAGCCCCTCTCTTTACACATTTTCTTAATTATTCTATTAGTTACTTAATATAAAATTACATAACATAAACACAGCTAAAAGTTCTGATGGCAAAACACAACAGTTATTATCATAATTTTGAATGCTTCAAACCAACAATAGTTAAACTTCTGAGCTGCAATGCCTCATGGAGTTTGAACATTAAATTTTAAAGCTGCATTTTCATCACTAGGAAATAATGATAAAAAAACTAACCCTAGAAGAGATTTAAACTATTCCTACGGATTTTAAAGCGGTTTATTATAACCTCTTTTAGTAATTTATATAAAACAAATACTTTGTTTTAAGCCTCCTTGTACCTGAGAATTGATGAGATGAGAACTTTCCGGTGATGGTTTGTCTGCTGTCGTGAGATCAATATGGCTGCCGTGTTCGGATTCATCTAAAGAGTTGATCTGGTTATGAGTCACCAGGTGAGACTGAGTGAGGGCGGGTGGTGGTGGCCATTTACTTGGGTATTCCGTGATGGTTGAGTATTCATACCTGCATTTAAATAAAACATCCTTTTCATTCATACCTTTTCTCAATTTTTTGCCAAATGATTTGAATTTATATAAAACGTTTAACAAGGAATTTGATAACCATGAAGCAAAGTTTTTTTTCTTGACTAAATTTTTTATTTAACTATTTTCATACTTGATTACTACTGCTTTTAATTAAACTCCAAAAAATGCTTATTTTTAGCTGGAATGTTGAAACAAAAGCTAGGAGTATTGCAAAAGATAGGTTTTGGTCAAAACAGACGTTGAAAGTGCAGAAAATCCAGAGATTATTAGGAACTCGAGGCATCAATTTAAAACACTCTTAACTCCCTTATAATAGCCAAAAAGAGAATGGCAAACTATTTTTGCCTTCATTTATGTGACTCGTTGATTTACGCACCATTCAGCTCTGTTTCAAGTCAGTTTTAAAATGAATGATAATATTGCTTAACCTGCCACCCAAGGTGAAAGGTGACCACAATATTACTTAGTGTACATACTTACATTATTTTTTTTCTATTTCACTTTGTATGAATTATCAACCTACCTGGGCGGGTTAGTGTGCTGATACGCTGACGCCGTGTAGTTGTCATAAATATGTCTGCTAGGAAAGGTTGTAGGGAAATAGTAGTTATAAAGCCCTTTCGCTGCCACTGAGTTGACATCACCTCCGTACTGGCAAGACATTCTGCCGTCTGTCATCATCATATCGATAACTCAATATAACCTGGAGTAAAAGTTTTAGAAAAATGTTTTTGTTTACCATTTCTTGAAAAATTATCAATACAAACAACAAAACTGAATGCTACATCAACTTTCCAATTGACTTAATAAATTGATTTTTTTCATTTATGCAGTACACATAGTTTACATTTTAATTTTTCTAATATTTTGAACAAAATATCTAATTGAAGGCATTCTAAGTACTTTCAAGTTAATTTCATTTCTATGAATTTAATTGTTTTTTTGAGCTTGCAGCAAGCAGTGATAGTATAACTGTACTTTAATTATATTAATGAGAAATGAAGTGGTTATTTTTGCATTTAGCAATTTTTTTTTAATTAATTAGATTATGTGAATATTTGCACAAAAACTTTTAACAACAATAATAAAATAAATTTGGTCACTCTAGTATTCTAATAATAGAATGACTGAGAACTAGTTTAGCTAACTTTAGTCAGTGTAGATTAGTACATCATTCAAGTTCAAAGTTTAAATACTCCATTATGCTGTTTTGCCAATATACATTCTGCTTTTTTGCAAAAATCAGGTGTAATTAAAAATCTATTGGTTAAAATCGTAAATGTTTTACTAATAAAAGCTAACTATTCAATATGCATGACTTAATTGGATTACCAGCCATGAAAACAAATAAACACTTACAGCATCTCCATTCTATACTTTTTACTAAAAATACCTTCAAATTGCTGAGTTAACCACACGTGTTTGGCAACCATATTATGAGTTGAAAGGGTTAGTTAGCTACTCAACTAGTAGGTCTACTGCTGTTGAATTCAGTATACAGAGATGAGGGAAATTTAAGGAATTTGGCTATGATTTTGTGGCCACTGAAAGTGATAAAGGTTTAATAGTGTCTTGTTTCTTTTGCCTTTTGATCTTTTTAATGACATTAGCTGATGATGAGAGTATTTGTTTGTATAGACAACCCAGCAAAGACTGTAAAGAATAAGGTTGATGCTCTTCCAGCAGGTAATACTAGAGGTGGACAGCTTCAACAGTATTACTGCAGTCAAATCTAACGCAGAAAAAGCAAGAAATTTATGAGTACAAAATTTTGTAACACAAGATTCATTATAGATTAGCAGCAGTAATTCTAAGATTTACACTGCACGTTTTTATCTACAGTGATAAAGTCCATACTTTTCTTTCTGCCAAATAATTTGAGTTTATATATAATGTTTATTAAGGAATGATAAACGTAAAGTAATTGTTCTTTTTCCAACTAACTATTTCCATAATTGATTATATAACAATTTTAGTTAAACCACATAAGTTTTTATATTTAGCTCAAATGCTGCAGCAAAATCCAAGAACATCGCAAATACCAATGTCAGCGCAGCCCTATAATTATGTGAGACGATTAAATCACTTCAGAATAAAAGTAGCTATGAGTGAGCTGCAATTAAAACTGATCACCTATGAATAAAATAGTAAGCCTTCACTTGAAAGTAATTGCCTGAATCATCAATCTACAGTCTACTTTAAAACCGTAAACCAAATTTGAATGTTCATAGCAATATATAAACTTTAAGTCACTTACAGAGTCAAATAGAAATTAACTGTTTTTTCCAAACTAAACTGCTTTATTGTATCACTTTATACTAAGTGTGAACATTGTTATTCAGCTACAACAACTTTTTGAAGACATTTTTCTTTTCCAAAAAGTCCTAGAATTTTGTTTGAGTTCATGACGCAAGGTTTTACAAGCAAAAATAAAACTAATATGCAAACAAAAGTTGAAGCCTTTTAAAAAATATTTTAGTTTTACAAAAACTATCATTTATGATTTAAATGAATCTTACTTGTTTAAATTGCAATTAAAAATGTATTGAGGAAGCCAAAAAAGAAATAAATTATCATATTTAAACTGTAGCTAAATCTTTAGACCTGGCAAAAAATTAAAAGAAAGCTTAGATATTAGCTAAATCATTGAAGAGCACCTACTTAGCTCTGATGTCTTACATAATACTAATAATATTAAACTTAACAACAGCTGGTACCTTCAAAGTTGTGGTAAAGGCACACGCTTTCTTTAGTCAAATGTGTAGAGGGCACCTGTTTAACACGCAGCGACACCAGTCTTAGAATTCCTTGAAGCTGTTACTATCTTTCTAACAGTTGGATTACTCTTCCAGTCAGTTAGTGTACAAAACAACCCTCTCTCCTGATATTATATACCAAGTAGATCGTTCTCTAATTAACTCTGATGGCTGTTGACAGCAGCATAGTTTGCGAACAGCCAATCGCATTGCAGGAAATATTATTGTTGCTGCCATAAACTAATAAATAGAATCAAATAAACAAAATAATAGAATAAGGATAATAAGCATACTATATATTAGTTAGATATGCAAAAAATTAAAAAGTTTACCTTCTCAATTCTGGATTTAAAACTTATTACAGATATATAAGAAATCTATTCTAAACAGCTGCTGTTTACACAACAGACTTAGAACTACTGCTATGTTTGTTGCAATAAATGACAATTTTTATATCAACTGTTTCATTCCTTTTTCTATTTATTGAAAAAAGCTTATCTAACTGAGCACAGACTTTTGTATACTGGCATGAGTATAACCAATATATAGTGACCATCGTAAAATATTTAAACTTGTTAACTCCATATCTACATTTAGCATAATCTACATGAATAAGAGAACCAGTATTATAGAATATGCCGATATGCTGTGCAAAGTTGCAAGTCCGAATTCTTACTTTCAGATTGCAAAAGAAACTATACTGTTACATAACAAAAATTAATGAATCAAGCAATAATTTTTATGCCTTGTAACCATATATGTATGGCAAATTTTATGGGCTTTAAATTGAATTAATACAAAGTGGCTGTGGTGGGAACGTAACCACTAGCTTCAACTCAAGCAAGTTTATAGTATCTATCCCTGTGAGAAACCTTGATGGAAAGGGTTTTTAAATGACTTTTTCTGATGTGGCACAGGAGCAGCTATGACCGAATGCTCTTCCTAACAAGACCAATTGCTCGTGCATGACTTTACTAAGCTAGCTATCTAACTCCTAAATTATCGCTGCTCCCACTATCTTCAATGCACTATCTTTATTAGGTCCCTGAGATAAGTAATGGAAGCCACAACCAACATAATAATAACAATAAACCTAAGCAGTTTTAGATTGTTCATGCTTTAACATGTTCATTAAAACCCAACTTAGGTAAGCACTAGTGAAGGCTGTATAGTGAAAATCCCCTCCTCATCCTTTGCCTCCCCCCCCCAGATGGTTTGCAAAATAGTATAATATAAAAAAATATATTATAATTACAACAAATTATATAAATTATGCCATATAAAATGTAAAATATAAATACATAGCATAATATAATATAATATAATATAATATAATATAATATAATACAATATAGTATAATATAGTATAATATAATATAATATAATATAGTATAATATAATATAATATACTATAATATGTTAACATATAATATGATACAATGTATAACATATTATAATGTTGTATGTTATAGCGTAATAAACTATTAAATAATATGGCACAATATACTATTATAATGATAACATAACATTATTTTAAGATCAAATAATAATTTTAATATGCAATAATTTGAACAACGTGATATAAAAATTAATGATGTTTATATATAAAGAGAATTATAATATTGTAATAATATAAAAGTAAATTTTATATGATTATTAATTTAATATAATGTATAGTTTTTAATTGTATCATACTGAAATTGTTATAAAACTTATTATACTATAATATAATAAAATTTTATAAGATACAAGTTTTTGTACAAAAAAATAGTGGGAAAAGTCATACCCTTCTCATCTTAACAAATATATAGTAAGAAATTAGGCTAACATGAAAAAGCTGTGAACATTTGAATTCCATTAAAATAATAGTTTTGAAAGAAGTTACAAATTGTTTTCTGTAGGATTTGCTTTTCAACACATTATGTTCACACAATTTAAAAACCGCTCTAAATTTACGCAACATCTAATGATTTTCACCGAGTAATTACAATATGTTATGTTCATAATAAAATAATTCGTTCAGAATAAGTAAGCTTGTTTACAAAAAAAGTAAAATAAACTAAAATTCTTTATCTCTCTTTGCTCTGCTGGTTTCAAATTTAGAACACTCAGTATAGAATTATTATGGCTAGACGGGTATTCCAGTATGAAAGGGCAAAGTATTTTTAATAATAATTTGCTGAGGCCTAGAATGTTAATAGATATGGTTGAAGGAAAATCACGTTTGATATTTCAACCAATACTCAACTAAAGTTTACCAAAACCAGTTTTTGTTTACAAGGCAATTGAATTAGTTGTAAAAAGTTCACCAAAAGCTGTTCCCATCATAAATTGACAGATTAAATGTCATAATTGGCAAGCATATACCCTAATTATCATAATTATTAATTTAATGCAACTCCTAGAAAACATAATACAAAGGCTAGTAAATGTTTATACCTGTAGCATACCTGACTTTCATTTATTAGCATCTGCTGCGTTATTTATTTATTTGCATATTTTACTCACGTGGATGAAATATTATTTTCAATAAAAATTTAATGCTACTGCGTATTCTATAAAATAAACCACTTTATTGCAGTGTTTTTCAGAAATAACTTGCGTTGAAACTTGTAATTAGAATTCTTTTTGATTATATAAGAATAATTGTAGTTATAAACCAAATATTGTATATAAACATAATACGAATAGATTATTAAGGTCTCACAAGTTTAAATTAGCTTAGCAAGTGTTTGGTATAAAATATTAATTAATGTGGTTTGCATATGTAGCATATAGCTTATATATGTTATAGCTTATACATTTTCATCACGCATAATACTTTACAAGTTGCGATAGTTTACCTGAAAAAAAGTTGGCTTACTTTTACAAAACCTTTATCAAAAAAATAAATAATTCTGTTATTGTAGGATTTTTGAAAGATATGAAGTGTCATATACTTGGCTTGAATTACAGCTATAGTCTAGACTAGACGTAAAACCATTTAGTGAAAATACCTGCTTAGCTAGTGCATTGCATCTCAACTAATTATATAATTATTTATCTTCTACTTGCTACGCATTTTCACACGGTGTAGTGTTTGCACTTGGACTGAAAATGAAGCAATAATTTTTATTAGAATCGAATGCAATATGTTTTGTTTTGCTTTATATGTGAACAAATTAGGCAATGAAGTTGCAATAAGTACTGTACGTATACTTGTTTGGTTTCTTGCATAAGCATGGACTTATTTTCACTTACTTTTTTGGATAAAACATGGAACCTTCATGTATATATTTATACCAAAATTAGGGGATTTATACTGCCTATAAAAAAAAGTTTATTTATTGAACTTGTTAAGCCTGAGCGGATAGTTTTTACTTTATCTAAAACATTATATAATATATGCATAGTGTATGACAATGGTTGTTATAATTTTATACTGGCAGCTATAAGTGAATATTTATGACAATTCTCAGCAGGTGCTTTTCTAGATGTGTATTACACATGTATAAATAGAACTATAGCTCTATTTAAGCTAAGCTAGTGTCAATGTCTTATATTTAGCACAGCTGTAGCTATTATAGCTTAACTTATAATAATGGGTCAATTAGCAATATGTAATATGTATTATATTATTGGGATAAATATTTAATTTGATTTTTCAAGGAGAAGGTAATTATTTCTCTGTTTTGAGCTTTTTATTAAATATATTTTATGATTAATCTGAAATTTGTGTTATTATATTGCAAAATATCCATTGCATGTATATTCTGCTGAGATGTGTATAACAATCATTTTATGGTAAAATATTCTGAAATGGTTTTGAATTAAACAAAGTAGGTACTTTGACAGCATGGAAAATTAGACTTAATATTGTAATACTAATTGATATATTTAAACGTAATATATTAATTTTTTTTCCGATCTAATATAGAATATTATATCATTATTTATTGTCTTAGTATATTACGCTAGCTAAATTATGTCCTTTTACCATTTTAAATCACACTTTAGAGAAGACATATAGGCCTATGCTTATATAATAAATAATGATAACAAAAAAATTTTTACCTGCTGTAAAGACAAATATCTAACTTATATCTACTATTGTGGCTTATTTGTCTTTTAGTTTTTGTAAACCTGATGGTATGTTGCAAAAGACCTTAAATTTAGAAGAAAAAACCAATTTAATCTTTATTATTGATGTAGTTTATTTTAGACTATATATGGTCATAAATAAGCATTGTAATTGTTGGGACTTTACAAAGCTTTCCCTTAATGAAAGCTTTTTCACAAATCATCTCAGCTATGCCAGCTATATTACGCTTTTTCCACATTTATTATAGCTAATACACAAAAGCTAACCTTTTTGACTAATATAAAAGCCCAAAATTTTTCACTTATCCACACTTTCGTCTCACACTTGTAACTTGCAACTTATACCTATTGATATAACCTTTTTCACATTGCTATTTTCTTTCAGTTTGCGACAACAAATATTTATTTCTCTATCTGAAAACACAACAGTAATAGAAGGCTACAAATTATTGTAACTTAATTGAATGCTGTGCATGTAAACATACAGCCTTGTGTAATGAGCAAAGTGACAGCTGGCAACTGTCTCAGGTTGTCAACTGTCATACATTCCTTCTCTTTAGAGAGAACTAATAAACCAGAGAATGTGTGTCATTGCATCAGAGCAAGCTATGAAAATGAAGTTGAAAAGTAACATTAAAAGATTTCACTATTATAGATGTAGTTTATGAATGTCTGCAAGTTTTAAAACTGGAAATAATGTTCCAGCAATTACTATTTATTTTTAGTCTTGCAGAGTTTGAAACTTCAAAAGTCATTAAATACTTTTATAGAAACAATTTTTATTGTAAAACAATGACAGCTAGCACCAGTTAGAAGTGACGGCTATGTAAACTACTGCCTACGTCAATTTATAAGAAATTAGCTGGTTATTCAAATTCTTCTTCAGCTACTTTGGCTTGGTAAAAAAATAGCGAATACTGATGGTGCAAAATTCCACAGCACCTTTATTGACTTATATAGGCCTGATATTTTTTCTGAATTATAATTCGTGTAACTAAAGTAGTAAGATACCAACTGTTGATTTTATGAGAATTAGTATTGTGATATATTATACAGTTTTTATCACAAAATTAATATATTATTGTGTTGTGTTACATTTAAGTATTCCTAAGCCAATACTTATTACTGGATTAAAGTGTGGTGTTGAGAAGACAAATCTTAAAGCAGTTTGACAACATTCATGACGTCATATGTTGTAAGATAATACTTCGCAGAAAGTAAAGCCTTGTGAGCTTACTTGAAACTTGATTATTAAAAATTGTGATGTAGCCTATGCTTATTTAGAAAAGGCTATAGTTCTTGTAAAGTTTTATTGCAACTTAACATATCAATAGAAATAGCATAACAACATAATTGTAAACATTAATTTGGTGAAAAATATTATTACTATTTTTCTTCATTGCTTGAAATACAAGGTCAATCATGCAATAAAAATAGTTCTAAAATTAGACTAAAACTTAAAAAAATTAAAACGATATAGATTATATTTTCAGAACAGAAAGAAAAAGTTCAGTTTTCTGCCTCCTGAAATAGGGGGGAGGGAGGGAGGTGCAGCAATAATGGTCACACTTTTAGGAGTTAAAGCTACTTTTTATAGCAGACGTCAATAGCATTGGAACCTGGTGACAGCCTGCAGCCCTCTTCACTAAACTGGTACCCCTCACAGGAAGGCTGACTTGTACAGTAAGAAGCACAGTCTAAATAGTTCCTGATATTATCAACAGCATCACCCACTGTGCACCCACTGTTTACTTTGACGTAAAAGCCTGCAGAAACACACAACACTTGATTCATGCAAAGAAATATTTAAAATGAAATACAACTTAATTGATACTTTAAGCTCTGAGGCGGTCTCACAAGCTGTAATATAAAATCTCTAAAAACCTACAATAAATATTATACAATAATAAATTATTTACTATGTTTCTCTCTGCACTAATTGTTATAAAATAATAAATCATTTATTATTTCTTTCTCTGCACTAATTGTATATAAAAACAAGCTTTCAATCTAAAACTTCTTTCAATCTCTCTAATTAATTAATTATTATATAATAATAAATTATTTACCATCTTTCTCTCTCCAGCACTTTCTCTCAGCCGGAGAAGGTTTACACACATCTCCCAGGTAAACTTGCTTACCTATACCTCTAGTATCACTGCATTCACTCCAGTACTCTGTTTCATTGATTGTGCAGTTTACTGAAAGTTATAAATCAGTTTTATGTTCATAGTATGAGTAATAATAATTATTATATTGTATTATTTTTCAAAATGTTAAGCTCAATTATTTTATGTTAATTAAGAGTTGTGATTTTATTTTTAATCGCCATAGCAAGGGATGATATTATATAAAACAATATTAAAACAGCAGCATGTATATATAAGTGTATAATTACCATTATAAAATCAATGAGTTTTTAATTGTATTATTTTTATAAAAAAGTGCTTATATGTCTATATAAGTAATAATCTTATACAATTAGTAAAACTCTTATTTATAGGATTAGGTGAAGAAAGATATATCAATATTTGTATTTCTAGTTCTCAAAAGTATCATGTGCCATAAACTATTTGGTTATTTGTAACCATTTTGGTAGTGTTAAAATATACTATGCATGGTAATTTTGAATAATGGCATGTCTATAAACAAAATTTAGTGTTTTCAATGCTTAAAACAATTTTTGGAGAAAATAGAGTAATTAGTAGAATGCCCTCATAATATATCTTTACTCTTTGTAGCTATAGCAATATGGCTGAGTTATACAAAGAACAAAATAACATACATCTGTCAATGGAGTAATTACATAATTCATGCTCACCTGTTAATATATTAAGTCTAATTTCATCTTTGTTAGCTGAAATAATGTAAACAGATTCCTTGATTGAAGTCAGTTGATGCAAGTTATGAACAAAGGAGCAGTTCAGAATATTGTCTTCAGAGGGCGCTTGTTCTCTCATGCAGACTATTTCAGAAGAGTCGGTTCGAAAATCATAAACTCGAACTGAAGTCTTATCATTAGCAATAAAGAAAAATAGATGAAGAGAAAAGGAAAGGATTTTAAGAAAATTTCTATCAGCTACATTTGGTATAATCTGCTCAAGGTTTGTAGAACTGGATCTAAAAATACCATTTACTGCGCCAAATAAAAACTCATCATCTCCTGAAGAAATCTTGCTTAATCCCAGCAGATGACCTGTAAGTACTAAGTTACCAGAAAATACTGTAGTAACTTCTCCACTTTCGACTGATAGCTTCTTTATTTTTCCTGTTTTGATTTCACTTAAATAAATATAATTTCTGGTAACATCAAAAAGTAAAGAAAAAATTTGGTCAAGTTTAACATTTAATCGGCTACCGTCTTGATCACCACAATCTGTACATTTTCCAGCAAACTGTGAAGTTGCCAGATCTTTTCTACTAAAAGTTCTCAGACAGCAGTGAAAGTAATCAGTGAAAACTATCATATTTTCTGCTGAGCCAATTGAAATCATGTCGTAAACCTTTCCTACTCTAGCTTCCACACCAGTACCTTCTTTATACCTGCCCAAATGACAATTTAATTATTCACCAGATTGTTTGAAATTACGAGCTTATTGTGTAATAGTTTTAAACATTCACAGTCACTTTTGGATATAATAATTAAGCAAAATATCAAATTAATTAATAATCATGCTGTATTTCGAGTTCAATTTATATAATATATAATTATGGACCACATTAAATGAATGGGGAAGACAATTTCTCAAATTGACCAATATTTTTACACATTATAAGAAGTAAAATTATCACTATGACTATAAATAGAAAACAGGCTATATTAGTAATAATCATGAGTGAAAATGATGCACAAATATATTATATTATATATCATATATTACCCCCTATTATAGTTTAATGTTAAAGCTACATTTTAATGTAGCAAATAAATAAGCTGCTACAACTTCAACGTAATGTTGAAATGTTTAATGAAAAGTATGTTAGTGCCTATAAGGAATTAAAATCTACTGCTCAGGACAAATATAATTTTACTTATTGGATTAAAATTCATCCTTCTCCGATATATACTTCATTTTAATATTCTCCTTAAGTATTGATTGGTTGCAAAAATATTTATTATTGCAGTTTCAAGTTCAAAACACTCGGTGCAAGTGAAGATCTTGTTAGGATGCGTGTTAAATGGTTATGTATAGCTGGTTATAGCTCTCTATTTACTCACTTGGATTACAAATTAACAAGTTAGTAGAGAGTAGAAAGATGTGCTTATTACGTCCTAAGACCTTATAAAGTGCGCATTTGCTTACAATAATATCCTATATTATTTGTTAGTAATAACTGTATAAATAATTCTATAAATGAAAGCAAGCGCAGTGGAACTTAGTGCTGTACTTAAACTGTTCAGCTATATTACTATATAAAATGATCCACCTAAGATAAATTATGGCTAAATAAAATGCAAAACTCTAGCAGCTGATATTCTTATTTCTTTATTTTCAACAATTAGAATTGCTACATTAAACTTTCCTCATTAATTTAGAGTACATATCTGCACAATAAAGCCCATAACAATTAACGATTAATTACCCAAGTTTTAATATAGCTTATAGAATAGTTGTATATAAGATCATCATCCATGTACTATTGAATAATATAGTCACTCAATGCTATTTACTAAAACAACACAACACACACAACACATGCTATAAAAATGCTATTTAACATTGCATGGGTTCAAGATGAAGATTGAACGTAAACCAAGCAAGACTGCTAATTAGGGCTAAAAGTATTGCTAAATAGGCTGCTAATCTTTCTTGATTTGTGTGCTCAGTTTTTAACTTAGTTAACGTGAGGTTATTTCAGTCAATTGACTACTTTTGCCAAATGTCATAACTCAAGTTATTTCACTAGTAATAATCATAGAAACATGTTTATTATGTTATTATATGTTGTAATTATTGAGGAGGTAAAATCAACTATATGCTGCTTACGTCTGGTTTTGGAATTCTCCAAGAAGTACAGTTTGAGTTTGAGTGTGTGTGTCCAGGTGAACTATGACACTGTCTCCTCCACCAATCAGATAGTTGGATGTATTCAGTGGGTCCTGTATTAGACATCTGATGTTACCAAGTCCCAACGTGTTGTTCCATGAAAATACTTTGACATCTCCGGTAAACAAGCTTAAAAAAACAACAACAATTGAATGACCTATATATTTATTTTAATCATATATAGTATATAACGTAAATTAAATAAAATGTGAAATAAAATGTAAATTAGTATGGGGGCCCACCCCATCCAAAATTTTAACCTCATTTCTTATTGCAGATTATACCCTGAGATTTTAAAATATACATAGATCGTGCAGTACCCCATTAATAAATTCTCTAAATTTAGACATTTAATAAAACCTAATTAATTAAAGAAGCAGTTTTATAAAACATGGCACTGACGATAAATGTATTTGGAAGGAAATCTGCAAATCCTTCTATGAAAATGCTGAATTGATTTCAGATAAAACTAGACAAGCATCTATAAAATACTTAATAAACTTTAATTAAATATATACAAACCTTCTATAAAAATTTGCATCCTCAGCAAAAATACTGCCGCAAAACAAAGGGCAAGTTGAGAAGGCAATATAAATGATGTGGAAAATATACATCATAGTTTCGTTTCTGTGCCGGCAGCAATGCAACGTGAAGCTTTACAGCAGAGTTTTATATACTGCATGCAACTTATCTGTGCGTTAACTCAGCCAGCTATAATTGAGCAATTTCCTGTCAAGATGAAACTTTAAAATGGCAATTAACAAAATAAATAGCAGAATATTGATTGAGAAATGTGAGAAGTGTAAATAATGGATAGTATAATATATAATGTAATATCACTCTTTGTTATATATACATTGCATTATGTATTGTATTGCTATAAATTTCTATAGTTAAATATTATGCAACATATATATTGTAATATGAACTACAAAGTGTAATATATAATATACAATATAAAATAATTGTTGTATTATATATATTATCCCACATCTAGATTTCTGTTAGACTTGTAAATAATGTAAGCTAATATTAAGCAATATTATATTCAATGATTTTATAGAAAATAAAATAGAATATAATAAGTAAGAATGAAAAAAATATATGCAATATTTCTTTTGAATTTACTATATAAAATAATATTATCATTCAGTATAAGAAAATATAATATTAAATTCCAATGTTATCAGTTTTATTTGAACAAATAGCACATACTGCATGCATTATAATGTAAAAGATTACTACATACTTTATTATGAGTATGTGTGATATAAACCAGTAAGTATATCTTTGATTATTTAGCATAGAAATAAAAAGTTTGCATTTTCAAAGTTTCCCTCCTAATTTTAGTAAACTTTTTAATTCAAGACTGATATTCCTTTAGAGCCAGTTGGTGTCATTTTATTCTTCAATTATTTGATTTTTTGAGTTTTATTATGGTACTTTAAAATATATAAAATGAACATATTATATGTCTTAATAGCAAATATAGGCCTACAATTGCTAATTTAAATATTTGAATATAACACTTGAACGATCTATAGATTCAATTTCCTTTTACTTGGTGTTGAGTGTATGCATGTGCTTTAATCACATGAACTGTAAATATATGTACATAAGCATGTACCATTCATGCAGTGTGATTTCTATAAAAATACAATACAAGCTAATTGTGCCTATTATAATAAATAAACTCCATTCATAAATGCTTTCAAAAAGGTTACATTGATTTTATATATTTAAAATTTTAAAGTAATATTTTTTAAATATGTAGGTTGTGTCCTTTCATTTAATATGCTGAAAGCAATCGTTATATTAAATTAATTTCTAATAATTTCTAATAATTATTTGTTTCAACTGCATGGAAGTGTTCTTACCATGTAGTATACATAAAGGAAAGGGGAGGAGAAACAGTAAATTTGTTAATCAATGAAAACATATCAAAAAACACACTGAAAGGTTTCAACGGACCGTAACACAAAATATAAAAAATTGACATTGATAAATTTATACTGCTGCTAAGTTAATACAACTACTTTTCATAGCAGATGTCAATAGCATTGGAACCTGGTGACAGCCTGCAGCCCTCTTCACTAAACTGGTACCCTTCACAGGAAGGCTGACTTGTACAGTAAGAAGCACAGTCTAAATGGTTCCTTATATCCTCAACAGCATCACCCACTGTGCACCCACTGTTTACTTTGACGTAAAAGCCTGCAAAAGAAGAAGTACGACTTTTTGTCTCAAAAAGAGGGTAGAACGGGCATTATGGACAAATGTAACAAACACTTATATATAATTCTGCACTGATCCTTTAATAAGCTGCGCATGGGGAGAGAATAAACTTCATATTTATAACATATGTTTGTCTCTGATCACTAAGTGTTATATAAACACAAATTTTTACCATCTTTCTCTTTTCATTAATTATTATGTAATAAATTATTTACCATCTTTCTCTCTCTATTAATTGTTATATAATAATAAATTGTTTAACATCTTTCTCTCCCCAATAATTGTCATATAATAATAAATTGTTCAACATATTTCTTTTTCCATTTTTTATTATATAATAATAAATTATTTACCATCGTTTTCTTTCCAACACTTTCTCTCAGCTGGAGAAGGTTTACATACATCTGCCAGGTGAACTTGCCTACCTATACCTCTGTTATTGCTGCATTCGCTCCAGTACTCTGTTTCATTGGTTGTGCAGTTTACTAAAAATAGAAAATCAATTTTCTGCCAAATAATAGCAACAATAATTGTATTATAATTATTCCTAAAATGAAATTACAGTGTATTGTGTAGGTTATTGACTATTTTTATGACATACTGCTAAATTAAGAAATGATACTAATTGACACACTATACAAAGTATTTCAACTGACGTCTAAAACATAAAAAACATACAGAAGGTCTTTTGGCCGTTCTATTGCTAAGCAGTATATAATATTATATGACGGTATATCTTACAATTATTATTACAATTAAACTTTATTAGCTTTCTTACCTTGCAGGATGTTGAGTCTTATTTCCTCTTTGTTAGCAGTTGCCATGTAAATGGAATTTCCACTTGCTGCCAGCTGGTATAACCTGTCAGCCAGAGAGCAGTTCAGGATACTGACATCAGAATACATCTGGCTTTTCTCGCATATTGTCTCCGAGGTATTGGTGTTTGCGTCAAAAATCTC
This sequence comes from Bugula neritina, assembly GCA_964035545.1. Classification (NCBI taxonomy): domain Eukaryota; kingdom Metazoa; phylum Bryozoa; class Gymnolaemata; order Cheilostomatida; family Bugulidae; genus Bugula; species Bugula neritina. The sequence goes on along the minus strand of OZ037770.1, from coordinate 14,203,805 downwards.
GGCTGAGTTCTTCTCACCAGAATTCATTACAAAGAGGTGGGGGGACAAAGAGACAAGCCTTGACCCACTTTCACCATCCTCAAGATACGTTATAATCTGTTCTAAAGTTCTATTACCTGACTTGAAAAAGCCTTTTCTTCCTAAGATATAAAAGCTATCTATGTTTAAAGAAGCTGTTTGAAAGTCTTTAAAGTTGCCAATAACCCCAATGTCATACGCAGCAATAGTGACAATTTCTCCCACTTCAATAAAGAGTTGCTTCAGTTTTCCAGTTAGTTTTTCACTCATGAAAATGCTGCCAGTGTAGGCATCATACACTAGAGAGTGAATCTTATCTAATCTTGCGTCTGGATGCTGTCCATCAGCATCGCCACAAACCGTGCACTTCCCAGCGAATTGGGCAGTAATCAGCTCATCTCTTCTGAAACTCCTCAGACAGCAGTTTTGGTGGTCGACAAACACAATAATATTCTTTGTTGAGTCAATTAAAACCATATCGGAAATTGATCCAAGTCTAGCCTTGGTGCCTGTACCCTCAGCATATCTGGGAATAGTGAATGACATATATGCTAAAACTTCCATATTATTGGCTCTAAGCTTGTAAAAGCTCAGGCTTCATTATTTTTAGAATGACAGCATTGTCAACATTATCCTATTTGCAAATTGCAAAATATTAAAGCAATTGCACCATTCTAAGAAAAATTACATAATTTAGAAAAAAAAGCTATAAATTTTAAGGAAATATATTTCTAAAAGTACAATCAATATCAATAACAGCGATAAAATTATAAAACTTTTACAATACAATTCTAAAATGAAATAAAAATACTTAAAATAATAAAATTAAATGGCTTACGATAATTTTTGGAATTTTCCAAGAAGTACAGTTTGAGTCCGAGTGTGTGTGTCCAGGTGAACTATGACATTTTCATTTCCACCAATCAGATAGTTGGATGTATTCAGTGGGTCCTCTATCAGACATCTGATGACATCAAGTTCTAAGGTGTTGTTCCACGTTATTACCTTGGCATCTCCAGTAAACAGGCTTCAAATAAATCATGTGAGAGCTTAAACATGACTAGATCTCACACAATGCAGAGAATCTTCAAGCAACAATGAATTGGGATAAAGTGCATAATTTCCTTCAAAAGTGTTAATAAATTAGCCACACTTTTGCTTCAGCTAAAAACAAGACGCCAAGTGGAAGCAAAAATATCTGATATGTAATACATGCACAAGCTAATATAAATTTGCTATCAACTTAAACCATTATTATCAAATACGATGATATAACATACATAAAAATATAAAAACAATAATGTGTACACATAATATACAATTTAAAGGTGCAAAACATTTAACAAATATTTTAGAAACATTCAACCTTTATGATGTAACTATTATAGACTATTATAGAAATATTAAATAATTATATACTGGTAGCAAATTTTATATTAGAGTACAATACCTTTTATAATAATTGGTTTGATCACCAAACAAGGTACTAACTGTAAAGCAGAGTAAGATAAATATAAAGATAGCAATAGAAGAAATGCGTAAAATTTGCATATCTGCTGCTTAAGGTAGGTTGAATTAAGTAACATTGCCGAGTAGCTATAATATTGCAAACTGTGCTGTATCTAAAGTGGAATTAAGATGATTTCCTGTTAAATAAAAAGTAAACAATACAAATCGGAAAAATAAAAATCTCCTATTAATATGAACTTCAAAATCAAATATTTTAATATTGATTTCAATTTGAAATCAAATAATACGTACATTAGCGTATAGATATAAATGACGCACATTTAATGGCATAATCTGTATAATCAAAAAGCTCATTTATATAATGCAGAAATGAAAAGCATAACATCAAAACAAAATATTGATTTATCTATCAGAAATTTAATTACGTGCTACTGATTTATAATTATGTTTCAAGAAATACATCCAGGTGTTATGTTTGCTTGTGCAACAATATTTGGTGACATCAAATTTTAGACTGCATCAAATAACTGTCATCAATTTTGTTGGCTTTTAACACATGACTACATAACCTTTCTACAAAAATTTTGTTTCGTGAATGCGTGACAAGCAATGCCTGGTCTCAAAACATCTTTTTGATAAACAAGTACACTAATAGTTTAAGGAATTGATGAAAATATTTAAAAAATAAGTTTGCTGAGCTGAGGGCTTGAAGAGCTGAAAAGGTTAGACTAAACACACTGATGGTGTGCCGTGTGTAGTTTTTATAACTCAGTGTACATTCAGTTGCTCAAATATATACATATATTGCTTGAATACTTTTTGTTTATTATTTTTTATTATTATTAATTGTATATTAGACTCTATATTGGAGTGATAAATTCAAATACTTTATTGCTCTATGCTTGTTCTATGCTTGTTCTATGCTTGTTCTATGCTTGTTCTATGCTTGTTCTATGCTTGCTCTATGCTTGCTCTATGCTTGCTCTATGCTTGCTCTATGCTTGCTCTATGCTTGCTCTATGCTTGCTCTATGCTTGCTCTATGCTTGCTCTATGCTTGCTCTATGCTTGCTCTATGCTTGCTCTATGCTTGCTCTATGCTTGTTCTATGCTTGCTCTATGCTTGGTTATTTATTGATAGCTTGCTACTCAAAACTGCAATTTATATAATATTAATTGTATTTAAAGCATGTTATTTATATATGTTATATGTTAGAATTATTTTATTTTACAAACTTTTTTATATATAAGCTGCTATTTCCAGTATATCCTATTCATCATATATAATATTATCCAAAAGAATTATTATAAATTGTATCTACACAAGAGTATATATAATCTTGTGTAGATACAATTTATAGTATATTGCATGTAAGCTTGATAGTATATAATTATGATCTTTAAGAAAATTGAATTATGCATTTTTCTACCAATTGGTTATCAGTTGCAAGCCATTTAAAGAATGAACAGATAAACATCATCTACAAACATAATCTTTAATAAAATATTACAAATACAGAGAGAGAAATAAATTTAAAAACTATTCAGTAATAATTGGACCATGGCTAGCAGTATAAAACACAATTTTATAATAACTGCTGCAGAGGCGTGGTTTTCATGCTGTAACTTCAACATGGGTAGACTTTCAAGGCATCAATTGCAACAGACCATTCCCCATTGAATAATGCTTTCGCCTTTATACGAAACTGTAAAAGAAGGTCAAATCAAACTCGGAAGGTATTAGTCCATTTGTAGTGTTAAGTTAATCCAGTGTCCCTGTGGTGTAAAGGTTAGCACACTTGAATGCAAGCCAGCGGTCCCAGGTGAGGGTAATTATTTTTCAGCATTACTATGCTGTTTTCTAACATCATTTAAGCATAAACACCATTGCCCATAGTAAGATATCTCAACTGATATAAATTTATATTATTATCTATGTTTATATAAAGTTTGATGACAGATTGAAAGTAGACAAATCAATTATTACAGGCAGGTTGAAAATATAAAAATTTAAGAAATTTTCAAGTTATTAAAGTTATATTATTCTAGAGTTTTAAAAAACTCAAAATAGCACTACGTTTATACATAAAAGTTTAAATTCCTGTGCAAAGTATTGATGTACGAGATATAATGCGTTTATTGTTTTCACCATTTATAGTACGTTGAGTTAACAGTTGCATACTCACAATTATATTATTTTTCACCAATACTCTCCATGCGTCTCTTTTGTAAAAGTAATCCATCTTTCTACAACAGCAAAGATTAACAGATTGTATTCATAGTACGTTATATTCCTTATAAGGTATAAAATATTTGTTGTTTTAGAGTTATATTATCATTATTTTATTGTTCATCCTTCAAACACTTTCTAATAAATTCGAAGCATTTCTATTTTTTGCTTTGCTGTCAATGTTTGCACGTTTATTGTCAATTGATTTTATTTACTAATCATTATTATAATAATATGGTAAATTCAAAAACAAAGGTAATAGAGGACAACTTCTCAGTTAAAAATATTTGTAATTTTTACAACTTAATATAAATAAAACTGGGAAAGCAATTCAAGTTGCAAGCATGTGCAGGTTTATAACTGAATGTAATTTAAATTAAATAATTGCAGCATTGGAATCCAGCTAATTGCTATAAATTTTGAAATACACTTACCCTTTAATTTCATTAAGTTGATATTTTATTGCCTGATAAATAATGTTTATTATTATTCTTTAGTAAAACTCTGTCATAATTTGATACTTTAAAGACTACGTATTAAATTATGTAAGTGGAGAAAACTAACAATAAATATTGCGTATTATATATATTGTATGCAGGTGAATACAACTAACAGTAATTAAATATTTTACAATGTTTATTATATTATACGAGTGGAGACAACAAACGGTAATAACACCGTTTACGTAAGTGGAGACAACTAACGGTAATTAAATACTGCACAATGTTTATTATATGAGTGGAGACAACTAACGGTAAATACTGTTTATGTAAATGAAGACAACTAACGGTATGGATGTGATAGCCCAGGAAGTCCATCTTTTGCCGCCATTTTTAGAGAACTGAGTAGAACATTTAGCATTATGCAGTTTGGCAGCGTATGAAATACACCAGAATCCAGTCTCTCTGATTGTCACCGTCTGCAACGCTGACTTCTCAGATGTCGTCTCCATGTTATAAAACACAAACAGCAGCATTAACATGCCTACATGCTGAGAAGCACGTTGTATTACTGTGTAATTGTAACTAAAGCAATTTAGATAAAGAAGCTCACACAAGTTTATAGTCACCATCCTTGTGAGAAACCCTGATGAAAGGGTGTTTTTAAATTGGGCTAAGCACTCATTCCTTTGAGGCAAAAAGAGTAATTTTGACTAGATGCTCTTCCTAACATCACCAATGGCCTTTGTCTGGGGTTTGAACCCACAACTTTGTGTTTGCTAAGTCTGCGCTCTAATCTCTAGACCACGACTGTTCTCTATTGATAAAGATGGCAATCAAATGTTGTAAGTAAATTTTCTGTGTTTTAATAACATTCTACGAGCTTTATGCCAAAAAATATTTGTTCCCAGTTACACTCTTCAAAATTTTGTTTATAATAGCCATCATAGTATTATTGAAGGTCTTTGCATATTTGACCTGCAGTTATGAATGTTTAGAACAAAATATTCATAACATTAAATTATTATAGAACAAGCCCTACAGCATCAACCACCAACAAAAATGCTATATCAAATCTTTCAGTCAATATTAAGAATTGTCTCACCATTCCACTGGCGTACAGATACTGGTTATTTCCAGGGATTCCATAGACTGTGACATCACTACCCACTGCTGGGGTAAATAAAACACTGCTTATTGGAGAGTGAATAAACGGAGTAAGTGCTGATCCATCGCTAGTATAGGAAAAGGCTGGGATACACAGCCCACCCTCACTTCTGTAAAGCATAGCGTCGCATTCACAGGCTTGACTCTCACTGTTACAAACACTATGAGGTATTCCCTGACATGCCTTGTCACCCTGATCGTCACATTGGCAGCTTTGGTCTAACGTGTTGCATGCTAGAAAAATAGCAAAGACAACTCTATTTTCCTGCAAATATCAATTATAATTAAGTTTACATATTTCACTATTTATAACATTTATCATAATTCTGGGTCTAAATGTTAACACGTTTCAAATAAATATCAAAATGAATGTTTTTCTACAATTAAAAAAATTCTATCTTCAATAATGTTGCTGCATGAAAAGCATTCTGCCCAACTATCCCAATTTTACAAACCAGCCAAAAGTAAAGAGTTAGTAAAAAGTCACAAGTTGATAATGTTTATTTTTTTTAAACTGATAATTAGAATTTCAACAATAATGTAGCTTCAGCAATATTTACCAGGCATAGCTTCACACACTCCTTCAGAGTTATAGAAACCAGAGTTACACCTGCAACTCTGGGTTTCACTGTCACAGTGACTGTTTGGTATTTTCATGCAAGCGTTTGTACTTTTGCTAGAGCAAGAGCAGCTGATGTCTGCCAGCAAGCAATCAACAGCTACAAGACATTGAAATTTAAATTAGGTAAAATAGGCAGGTGATGAAAATAAAAAAAATTCAATCGAAAAATGCAGAGCAAAGAAAATATTTGAGCAATCAATGATTGTGATCAATTTAAATCAATAATGCTAATTAGGCTAAATAAAAAACCTATCAGATAAAAAAGTGCTTCACAAAAACAAAGGAGCACGTCTTTACTATAGAAATTTTCTAAATTAGAATTTTTAGAAACTAAATTAAAAGGAAATCTTTTTTTAGGCTTTATTATCTTACAGTAAGATTTCTACCTCTGTACAGACCTCAAGCCCAGGAGATAGATACAAGAGAGCTAACACAGACTAAACACTTACCGCGAATATCTTGACAGATGGTGCTTGAGACTTTTAGGTACCCAGCATTACATTGACAGGAGTCACTTTCAGGGTCACATGATGAGTGAGGGAGAGCGTCACATGAGTTAGAGCTCATTGTGCAGTGGCAATCAACTGAGAGCTCAGTACAAACTGTAAATACAAATATTGATATCTTTATAAATGGCGCAAGTTAGTGAAGTCTATTTGACATTCATTGAAGTACAAAAAATTAAGCTTGGAACAATCTATACAATGCTATTTTTTTTTAAGTTTTTAAGCTAAAAGCTGAAAGGAGCATGTAAAATGCCAAAAAGCTCTTATAACAAATTTATAACATTTTACATTGTAAATAGTGCTGAAATGTAATATAGAAAAATAGAATACATGCACATAAAATTAAATCTAATTATATTACTTAACATTGTACTAAATTAATTGGTAGTATACAATTGTGTTACTGTATTTAGCACAGTGTGCATGATTGCTTTAACTCATACCAAAACACTAAAAACTACTACAATTATAAAGAAGATATAGGTATATTTTACAATAAGTAATGAATACATCGGGTATAACTGCATTTGCATTTCAAATAAATTACGAATGTGAATTATAGGCTTTACCTGTTTGCTTCACGCACTCATTATCTGCACTCTTCCTGTATCCATTAACAGCATCACACTTACATGCTTTACTGTTTGTATCACATATGCTGTTGGCAATACGTGAACATGCATCTGCATATTCGTCACATTTACAAGGTTGATCTATTTTACTGCAAACTAAAATAACATAGAAAATGAAAGAGAATAATTATTTTGTTGAAACAAAGCAAGCAATCTAATCAATTTTCAAAAGTGTGACAAAGGACTATATATTACTGTGTGCCCATAATTTGTATTGGTGCTGATCTAGATGGGTTTGTGGTTGCGGTTTTCATTCGCTGGGTTTCCAAACAGTATGCAAATTTATTTATTATTCGATGTTTAGACACGGTTGCATGGAATTAAATTACAACCATCAGTTCATCCATACTATAGCATGAAAGCGCAGTGAATAATTTCTTACAAGTGGTTTCATTTGATTGACATGTCCCCATGCATCAATGGGATTTATCTACTCTCAAGTATAGAAAGTTTCATGAGAGACTATAAAAGGAAGAGTGGCTGAGTGATTGCTACACTTACAATCTCCACACAGCACCACGGGAATATCGTCACTCGACTCATCTTTGCAGAAACATTGACAACCCACTCCTTGAAAGGCCCCTTCTGAACACGTGGAAGCTGGACACCCCTCTAAAATAGAATGCATACACTTAATTTGAATATAAAAAAAGTAATACAATACAATTAAGGTTGTTATAATATTTCTACAACTTTGTACTAGTTTACTTTAACAGCAATTAACTGAATAATAACTGATGGTAACTCCTTTCTGATTTTGTAAAACTCAACAACAAGGTTCTAACAATAATTATTTATCTTTTTTGCACACCCAACACCCTATTAACACCTACTACGTACTAACATACCATTACACTGGTACATTCTAGAAAGGAGTTTGACATCATAGAAAGACATGGTGGAAGCTCTTCCAATAAGACTCTGGTATTTATCATCTAATGCCATGACTGTATCTCCACCATTAGCTGAGAATGACTAAAATAGTAACGGAAATACACATATACATTATTTCAATAAAAATTAAATTGTTATTTAATTTTTATTTATGAGTAGGAAATCTGTGACAGCTAATATAACAGGAAGACAACTCATAGTAATGTTGCATTATTTCAAAATATTATATAGTATAGAGGAGGTAACTCCTATTTTTATTTTTAATTGTATTATATTATATTTTAGAGTGTGACTGTTGCAATAACAATCTTTCAGTACTGTAATGTCTGTAATAGCTGCTATATATACTGAGACAAAAATGTGAAGACTTTTTTCTATTGCTGCACAAGCTGAGGAATAAACTGTTGAATAATAAAGGTAAAGGATGATAAATGCAGCATTACATAATAATTATTACACCTTATTGTACTCTAAAGTGCCAAACTAATAATATGTAAAGGTAGTGACTATTTATTACTTAAGAATTGATAAACACAAAATTTTTCCACTTATTTGTTCATACATATATTACAATTTTAATATTTTGCTGTGAAATGCTCACCTTCAATTTAATTATTTGAAATTTTAACATTGGAGATATTTTAAATTAACAAGAATAAAACTAAGCAGTTATACTTGTTATAATCTTTTATTTAAGTTCTAGAGCAATATTTAAATATTTAGATATTATCTGAGTATGTCACCTTTTTGCCGTAATGCATGACACTGAGGTAGTCGTAAGGTGTGTCATACACATTCACATTCTCCGCCAAAGTCTTGTCAAACACTCTCTCGGCTCCATTAACTACATTCTCTAGGAGGATCTTAACATGACTATCTCTATCAGGACGGTTGTGCTCGTGGAACACCCCCAATGTGTGCATCATTTCATGCACAGGAATACTTTTAGACTATAATGCAGAATGTATAATGTGTATTCAAACATAGAATATATTATAGCTAATTGCTGAGTTCAAACACAGCCATAGTTAGCCTTGCGTCACATTAGAAAAAGTCCTTAACATGCTTTAAAAGCCGTTTCCATCAGGGGTTCTCACACTATATAAACTATATAAACCCTTATGAGTTTATAATGGTGCTAAATTATTAGGATGCAATATGTTCTACACACTTTTGTGTTAAATATACCAAAAAATTAGGCATCTGGCATTAACAGAGCTAGTAAATGATACTTGAGTGTAATTAAATATTATGTAATAACTTACTAGAATAATATAAGCTCGATGACATGGTGTATAGAAATTATTTGAAAAAATAAATATATCCTTATACGAGCTATTAACTTCATTAAACATAAATAAATAATGGAGAAACCTATTTGTTTACTACTTTATTTATTTAAATAAACAATATAAATTTATATTTTGGATACCACTGTATTCACGTTCAGAACTAATTGACAGAAGACGAATACAGTGGTATATCCGAAATAAAATTTCCATTATTTATTTAGATACATAGAGTAGTAAACAAAAATGCTTGATTTTATTAATTTATGTTTATTAAACTTATACAAGTGTCTTACATTAACACAGCCTCTGGCGAGACTCATGATCTGAGGTTGACTCCAGTACTCATATCCGACAGCAGAAAGGCAGCCCAGGTTCCTCAAAATCTGCACGTAGTCAGGTTGGGTGGTCCGCACGCTCCATCGAATACAGGTGTATTTGTTAAACTCCTCCACTGCTTCCTTGAACACAGCCCTCTCCTTTGAAGCTATGCAAACAACAGCTTGTGTCAACCAATCAAAATGAATCTTGAGCTTAATTATTTGATATTTGATTCAATTCGTTTAAGCAATTAAAAATAGCAAAAGCATGCAAAAAATACATATAAACTATAAGCACATTATTATAATTTCTAAGATGCTTGATTGGGAAAAAATTATTTTGTTCATATTTAATGCAAACTCTCATGTAAACAGTGTATTAACAATGCCATTTATAATTTAATAAATCAAAATAAGCCCTTTCATTTAATTTTGCTAAATTTAGTATTTATACTTATTTTATTGAAAGTAAAAATGGCTCATTTAGCACCCATTTTCTTTTTGAAACATAATTCCAATTGTATCGCTAATTAATATATGTTTTCAACATAATGCTATAGATTATTTTCAAATGTCATATTAATATAATATGTTAATATGACATTTGAAAATAATCTATATAGCATGAAGGTTTACTCACTGAAAGACCCCGCCCACTGATAGAACACTTGTTTGTTGGGCCAATAGCGTTCCGTGCTCAGCCAAGCGTGTCTCTTCTGCCTTCTCTTTACAGCCTCCACCCGAGGCAACTGCTTTAGCATGTCCAGTTCTGTTATAATGTATTCGTTACCATTACTCGCTATGATACCTACAAACACAAACCCTTGAAGTGTAGGATATAACTTGAAGCAATACATAATTTTTTGTAAGGATGCACCTAGTTGCAACAGTATAAATAAGGTTAATTGTTTCATAATCCATTAGGTACATTACTCTGAGTTAATGTCACTGCTTTGTATCATACCCTAAAGCCTAATGGATGTAACATCATGCTGATGGAAAGAAAAAAGATTAGAATTGATCATAATTCGAATTGATATACTGAAATAGATTTAACTTTAAAAAAACTATAAAGGGTATGCATACATTTATGAATAAAAAATTAATTTAGAAATTTTTTTCAAATTCAGTTGCAAAATTGTCACAAATTTATTGTTTTACTCACATTTTCACCAAAATCCTGCATATTTCATGCCAAGTTATTACTACCAACAAGTTCATAACCAATTCCTTTGCGAAACTCTGCATTTTACATTACTTTGCATTTTACATCACTTTTTCTGTATTATTCTTAAAGACCCTACTGGTTATTTCTTTTCGAAGTTGGTAAAAATAGTAAACCTACTACTTATTGTCTTGGAATTTTAACATCAAAGTGATGCCATTTTACTAATTATAGTTTAAATGCCAGTTTATATTGCTTAACATTAAGCTTTGATCATGTATTGTGAATATTAGTTTTGCAATTGCTTCTGGGGTTGTACTACACCATATAAGATAAAAATAGTAATTAAAAATTACAATCCAGTATGCTGCTATATGCAATCCTATAAACGAATACTTTATCAGCATTAGAATTTCAATAGAATGAATTTTATATAAGTTTCATTCTTAACACAAAATTCAATTGTCAAATAATTTAAATGAATCAATTCAAGTTATTTGCATGACAACTCATATTTTTCATTTTAATAAATTTATTTCATGAAAAAACTGATTATATAAAAAATGATATTCTTATTATTATTTACTTTTACAGAGATACACTTATTTTTAAATACTTTGAAATTTTTGTTTTTTTATAATTTAAAATTCAAATGTGTTTTGCCAATTTATGTATATTAGTAAAATTTTAGAGCTTTATAAGACATATGCATTAGCAACATCAATTTAGAATACGATTCAATTCTAATAAATATGTGCTTTTGCTAAAACCAGCAAATTTGAAACTTTCCAATAACACTGGAACTACAAAATCAATGAGCTTCAAGTAACCTAATGAAATGAAAAACCTCATGTGAAAGAAAACATTGAAGCTTACAAAGTCTGACAAGTATAAATCTTAGCCTTAGCTTTAACAGAACTGCTTAATATGTATTCTCAGACTATTGCTATAATACTCCAATATTTACCTGGTCCTTGGCTACTAAATTCTGTAACTGAGGCTGGAGTAAAGGTAGAAATCCTTGCAATCTTTTCATCTATTGAAGCTCTCTTTTGTCTTGAATTGATAACAGATTGAGAGAGCCCAAGGATTTCTGAGGTGTTGCTCGATATGTAGAAGAACATCAGCTGAAGATCACAGTAATTTATTGAATACTATCATCCAATCAATCAGGTGAACAAGAGTTAACAAACTATAACTCAATTAAAATAAAAGAAATAAAAAATCAGTTTAAAAATTTTCACTATTCGTATTTGAAAATAACAAATATTAAAATTTCCTTACCCACAATAGTGTCCTTTTGTTGATCATATTTTACAAGTGTTTGTAATTTTGCGACGATCTTGAATGTTACTGGATAAACTCAATGCTCACCTGTTTATATATATACTGACTTTCTTGCAATGAGCATTTTCTATGTTTTCTAATCTTCCCCACCTGCTGTAAATAAGGGCACTGACTGAAATGATTCAGATGCCAAATGCCTTCAACAGCTTTGAAGATTAGTGTAATTGCGGCATCTACAACGAGCAATGTGAATTTATTAAGCAGTATGGGAGATGAGGTAATTCTATATAAATCCATTATCATTGTATTAAGATGAAAGATTTTATGCACAGTAGTAGAATTATAGTTCTACAAGGAAAAGTGGGGATTAAGGGGGGCTACATGCCCTAGCAGTTGTTTGCTCTATAGGCATAAGTGGACAGCTATAATGTTTACAGCTGGCAATATCTGGTTATCTGCTATGATATACTTTTGTGAACAAGCTAGAGATGCTGACTCTAAGCATAAGGCAATGAGCTTTTATATACATGCACATTATGCTTATAACTTTTTTATTTTTATTTTTCTAACTTGCTATGGCTAGAATGCAAAGTCATGCCATATTTGAAAGCTAATTCCCCAATAAATATCTAACTACAATGCTACGATTAGAAGCTGATGTTGAATGCATATAGCGCCAAATACCTGCGGGTGTTTTATAAGTGCTGGAGGAATCGTTGCCAAGTTGGGTCCAATTGAAATGAAATGAATGATTAGTGTTTAAATTTAATAAATTAGTTTTTCTATATATAATTTAATTTTTAGATTTTAAATCTGAAAGCACATGTCCCTACATAACGCCACTTGTACTATTGATTTAGTTTATGAACTACAGCATATTATACATATGCCACCAGTCATAACAATGAAATTTCTGTACTTCGTACCAGCATAATATACTTATAATAGTATTCGTCCAATCATTAGAATAATATTCTGATTATAAGAGAGTGGTGGGTTACATCTATTCCACGAGATTTGGTTGTAAATGAATTTTTATTTACATTGTGACTTTTATTTTTGAAGAAAACCCAAGAGCATTCATATGTGACACTAAATGATTAAACCTATAAAGCAGCAGTTAATATGATATAATATATTAGTATAGGAAGAGGGAGCAGTTGTGGACTAGGGGTTAAAGCGTTTGCTTTGTGAACACAAAATAATGGGTTCAAACCCGACAAAGGCCATTGGTGATGTTAGGAAGAGCATCCAGTCATAATTGCTCCTGTGCCTCATTTAAATAAGTCCTTAGCCCGTTCTAACAAAACCCTTTTTATCAGAAGTTTCTCACAGGAATAGCAACTATAAGCTTGCGTGAGTTTTTTATATTGGTAAAGGAAGATCAAATTGGTATAGTATTCATGGCCATATTGAGTTACAAATAGAGGCGCAAATTATATTGGTTTTTAGATTCAGAAGTTATTTTGTAGGTACATGCAGCAATCTCACATACCTTTAAGTGCAACATACTCATGGAAAGACATGCTTGATACCTATAACATACTTGTTATGCAAATGTGAAAGCTGTACTTGAGGTACCATTATATTATATGAAACTTGATATATAGATGGTAGGTAGAAGAATGCCATTCTACTTGCTCTAGCTCATGGATGAAACATGTCTAATAACACTGAGCGTGAAAAGAAAACATTGGCACCAAAATTAAAAGGTGTCGTGCGAAGTTTTTCAGAATCTACCAGTGCTCATGGGCCACCGAAGGTGAGTTGAATTATTTGGTATAATAAACTATTTATATACATACTCTTATAATATAACTATGACAGAGATTGAGCAGCTGTGGTCTAGGGGTTAAAGTGCTGGCTTAGTAAACACGAAGTCATGGGTTGAAACTTCAGTACAGCCAATTAGTAATGTTAGGAAGAGCAATCAGTCATATAATTTCTCCTGTGTCACGTCTTAATAAGTCTTTAGCCCGTTTTAACCAACCCTATTTAATCCATCAGAGGTTTCTCACAGGAATAGTGACTATAAACTTGTGTAAGCTTGTAGCGTTTGGCTTTGCTTTCAAACTTAGCTGATGAATAAACCTGAAAAACAGTGAGAAGAGTTCACATGCAGTTACAGACTTAAGCTAAAACTACCAATGAGTTCTCCTTGGATAATCTTCATGTTGTATAGATTGTAGGACACAAGTATTTGATAGGAAAGATATTTTGGCTTCTGTTATTTATAACTGGACTCTGCACATTCACATATTTCTCAGCTAAGTTGATCAGTCAATACAACAGACATGAAATGACTACTGATGTACAGGTACGTGCATGATTGCATCTTTATAGGTCTGTTAAAAACAACATTTTAGAAAAAAACATAAGAATATTATGCAATATAAGATGTTCCTGTCAGCTTGATTCCACATACATATTATTTTACAACATTTACGCAATTTTGAATTTTGAAACAAGTAAAACAGTTTTTACTTGCTTCAAAATTCAAAGTTGCATAATAATGTTATAAATGATATATATTTGATGCTATATTATCTGTTTGACTTTTATTTATATAATGCTTATACTATGCTTATAGAGTAGCAAAATTGTGCTTTAATTTAGCAGTAATATTAAACTTTTATAGTAGTAGCATATATGCTTATGTAATTGCCTAAATTACAAACTTTATCAGGCTAAAAACTTACAATGGTTATTAAAGTAATTGTTGCAATGCTTATATGTTCTACAACTTTAGAATGACTACAATATTAATCTGGCACCATTTTTATTCAACATATCTTACTAGTATATTACATTCTATTTACTTGGTGTAATTTATATAAATGACAGTTTTCACCATAAGAATTTTGCTCTGTTTAGGTTAAATATGGACCCATCAAATTTCCTGCAGTAACTTTCTGTAATATCAACCAGTTTCAACCTAATAAATATTGCCCACGACCTGATGCTTGGTATGAAAAACTGGCAGGTAAAAAAAACTGCGTTAGAACTGAAATACTTAGTATACATTATTATGTAACAAAATTAAAATTTCTTTTATCAATTCATGTCTCCAAATAGATATGCTGTGATGAATTTAAATATTATTTTGCTGTAAATAGAAATTGTTCTACAAGTTAAGAGCCATAGTCTTTGATCTTTTGAAACCACATTAGGTGTTATATATAGAAGTGACTGAAAATTCTGTGGTTCTACTTAAGCATATTGGACGACGGCAGAAGCTGTTGGTACAACCTTTAGAACGAAGGAGACTACTGATACTAGCACAGTATCACTGACTAGTAACATGACTCACAGTAACTCCACTCTCTCTACAAACAGTACCGACAACACTCTAGTCAGAAAGAGACGTTATGCTGTTACTCCTTCTGAAGAAGAAATAACAGCCTTTGAAGAACTGGTAATATACAATACTGTATTTATTGTATAGTTTGATGAAGTTTTGGTAGCTCTTATATGTGAAAAAAACTTTGGCCCCACCGGGATTTGAACCACACACTTCTGGCTTGCAAGCATGCGCTAACTGATTACACTATGCAGGGGCGACTGGGTAAACTCAACACTACATCCCACCCAGTTCTCTGAACTCCACTGGCCTATCTACTACTCCTTCAGCCATCAAGCTCTCCTGGCCTCTCAACTCCCTCGGAGTACTACTACGAGTGCTACACTTCACTAAAGGCCAAAATAGCTTGAAAATAATTGCCCCTACCGGGATTTGAACCCGAGACCTCTGGCCTGCAAGCAAGTGTGCTACCATTACACCACGGGGGCTGCTGGGTAAACTCAACCCTACATTATAGTTTTTCTCTTTTATTGTAAAACAAGCTTAAGCTAAGTATAATTTTGTTATTTTGCGTTTCAACTGAAATATTTATCATAATATGGTAATGGAAACAGAATATTTTATATAGTGCTATAATTTTTTATTCTGCTACTGTAAACAAACGGTTGTAGTCGCTTCTAGTTATTTAAATGCCTTGGTGTAGTAGCATAAAGCTATGGCAAGGTCAGCTTATTGAGTGGGAATAACCATTACAGATAAAAACACAGTCAAAATGCTTTGGTGTTATTATATTTAAGGTTTGTTATCGAAAATTAACGCGAAAAGCTCTCTCTCCCATACCATATTTTATTTGACTATATATAGAAAAAAGTTTGGCTACAATAAAATTTCAAAACTTCTCAGCTAATATAAGTGTTTCCTATAGTAAGCAAATAATTCAAGTAATAATTGAGGCTGCAGCACAAAAATTATAATATTATGAGATTTCAGGGCAACAGTTGAAATAAAATTTAAAACTATAAAATAATAACATACTTTTTAATGAGCTGCAGAAAATTCATAGTGACTGAAGAAAGTATTTTTTTAAAGAAACTTCAAAGTTTAAATATATTTGAAGAAAAAATTTGTAACTATAATTTACAAATATTAGACATAGCTATTTTACAATTTTCATAATTATTCACTGATGGTAACTCTTATATAATAAATAAAATTTACATGATATTATGTAATCATTTGCTTGAACAGAAACAAGATTGAGCAAAACTCTAAATCTTTATATAAGAAAAGGTTCTCTCTTTACCCAAGTTATTAATTCAAATTTAATTTAGGTTTCTTCTAGTTATAATTTTTATAAAAATTTATATAAAATAGCTAAAAGTTGTTTTCTGTTATCAGAAAAAAATATACTCTCTGCCAACGTTTTCTCCAGATCACCCTGGCTACCTGCTAGATACTGAATTAATGGCACAGCAGCGGGTTTTGAGATCATACACTCTTGTTCAGTCACTAACTCAGGAAGAACTCGTTTGTAAGTATAGTTTCTCGAATAAAATTAAAAAATTGGATCTTTAGTTTTCAATTTTCTTGGAGGTTGATGGAAATGTACTTCTATATGTTGTTATAGGCCGCGGGCATTCCCTGGAAGATATGTTGGTAGACTGTACTTTCCATGGAGCTAAATGCAATACAACGTATGCAAAATATTTAATTTTCAATAAAACATTTTAAAACCTTTTGGTTTTACCCAAGCTTGCATTAGTCATAATTATGATTTTAAATTTTGATTTAACCTGCAGAGCATTCAGAACTCTAAAGGTAGTTAGGATGTCAAACTTGGCAATAACAGGTATTTACAAATTAAAAGTCTGAGCTGCTTTTCCTAGTTTTACACTGGACATTTTTTAAAAGATTAATTATTTTGTGATGTAATCATTTTGTTTCTTTAATTATAGAGACTTCTACCAATTTTATGACAGGAGATTTGGTAACTGTTTCACGTATAACAGCGGTTTAAATGGCAGCTACGAGGAAACCAAGCAAGCCGGTCAAAGTATTGGTAAATACTTTACATTATAAATAGATTGTATTATACATATATTAGGTATATATAAAAATTGTAACTTTATAAAACAATATAGCAATAAACCCACAATAAAACAATATTTTACAAAGAAACCAAACAAGCTGTTCAAAATGTAATAGTATTTTTAGCAAGAAATTTATATAAGCAAAATAGCATAGCATTGTTCAACAACTTAACAATGAACTGGTGATAGAGCAATATTTGTTCCAATTTAGATTTCCGAAAAAGTTTATATGCTGCAAATTACAAATAATCTTTTGAGAGACAGAAGCGTGCCAAAAATATTCTAGTTTAATGCAGATCATGTTATGCTGAGACTTTATTGTAGCCCTAATAGTATGACAGATATTACTCTGACTTCAAATTGAAAAACTCTGATTCAAATCTTGGTAGGGCGGTAGTATAAATTCTACCGCCTTACCAGGAATATATATTTACACATCTGAATATGCATTGCAGGACTTTCACTGACCTTGTTTATTGACCAGGCAAATTACGACCCCCACTCATCCTACCGAGCAGGTGCTACATTTCTCCTCCACCCTCAGGGGGAGTTTCCACAGATTGCTGAAAAGGGATTTAAAGCTGTACCTGGATTTCAGACCTCTGTTGCTATTAGCTATGTATGTTTGTTATAAACTTCAACACATATAATTTATCATTTATGTAAAGTTTTTGAAAACACAAAATAAATACTTATGTGGATTATTTTGCAATATCTTTCATCATGTATAATTTAAAACTTTCTAATAAGAAAAATTATTTTAACATTTAATTTTAAAATCAAGCCACTATATAATAAAATAATCCTAATTACATAATATATTCTAAAATTAAAAATATAATTTGTTTAATTGAGTGCCGGATATGCACTTTTATATGGCATGATGCTTTTCTGAATCAACTTGCATCCTCTCTTTTGAGTTTTTCATTTTATTTTATATGTTAAATTTTGATTGCAGTCTTTTCTTTGCTGTTTTTGTTAGTTATTTTTCTATATTTTGGCAAATTTTGGCGTGACAATGTTTGCTTATATACAAAGTAATAAATCTCCATATTCTACTTACAGTCTGAGATTAAAAGGCAGGAAGGCTCAAACTACAGTAACTGTACCAAGCAGACAAACTCTGAATATGGGAATTACCCGGGAATTTACACCCAAACCGTAAGTGTTTTCATTGTAAATAAACTTCCTATATAGAAAAAGCATTATAAATTAACTTTGTAATGCTTAAATACCAGCTGTTGGCAAACAACCTATTTGCATATATTACAACATTTTATAATAATTGCTTAATTGCTTGGCTTTATTAAGCTTAGGTTCTCATTTCTCTGTAGATATACTACTTTACTTGCTCAATTTAATATCATTTGTTCAGTTTAAATATATAGCAGATTTATCAATTTTTAAATATAATTTTTTGAGCAGTAAATGTCATATGAAACTTTAGGCTGCTCTAGTTACTACTAATGTTTTATAAGAGCGAGTGTGTTAGTATGTCATTGTTTAGTAATGTTCTTGTTAAAATTCTCACGATGCAAACTTTTTGGCTATATGTATAGCAACATTTTGATTTAGGAATTATATAAGCCAGAGTAATCTATTACTGTTTAGTTAAACACAGCTGCTCCGAAATTACCTCAACTCTAAGAATTGTATTATGTTTTGCTTATATCAGTTTGAAAATGCAATACTGTTTAGTTTTGTAGAAATAGCAACTGCGTTTAACTATAACTTAAAGGTTTAAAACAAAAAATTTTATAGAGAAAACATTCCCTACTTTGGTTTATGTTTTTGCAACATATATTTTATTTTTAATTTTAATTTTTTGATTTATTTTATTTTTTAAGATTTTAAGCTGAATACTTTACAATGATGTTGCTATTTATTCCTTTACTTGGTTTTCCAGGGGTGTTACATGACTTGTATACAGAAGCAGATAGTTGAGAAGTGTGGCTGTCTTTCTATGCAATACGCACCTATACCTGGCGAAGTGATCTGTGATTATCACCAGTACTGTATGTTCTGCTATATACAGTATATTGTTATTTGCTTAATTTATCATTCAGTGGCATATAAATTAAATATTTTCTAATTAAAAATTGTATTAATTTGTGCGTACTATATAAGATAAGCGTAAAGATGAGTATAGAAAAAACCTAATCACAATAATTAGTCACACATGTGTATTTAATTTATAGAATTAAAAATAAACTTTCTACACTGTTATCAATGAATGTTAAAAACAAAGTAATAAAACAACCTTCTATTTCTTACATTTAAAAGCTATTTAGAATATTACAATTTAAAATATTTGCAAACATTAATTTTTTTTGAAACTCGTATATAGACATGCATAGTGTCTATAATCTAAGGACTAAAAAAAACATGCAGCTATTTTTAATGCAATATGAGACCGGCTCATATTTTATAGAAAGGAGTTTTTTTTACAAATGACCTACTTTTCAATCTAAGTTCTTGCTCCATGCAATATCATCCATCTTCATAACCAATTTGAACGCTGTCTCTTTTAGGAATATTATATTCTGCATCACTCATGTCTCAACTATGTTATTATGTATATACTTGTAAGGTATGTAATAACAATATAATATTTATTTCCATCAAACAATAACTTGTACAACTTGTACTTGTAGATCACTGCGTTGTCAATTTTAAAACTGACATAGACAGCTGTTCATGTCCCCTACCCTGTCAGGAGTCCCAATACCATCACAGCATATCTTTTAGCGAATGGCCAGCTATTAACTTTGAGGTAAGTGTATCTTAGTCAGGTTATTAATATAATATAACAATTAAAAATGCATATTTATTAGACTTATTAACTATAAGCTATAAAGTTTTATGTTAAATCAAATATGAGGCTTTATAGCTTTTATAGACTAATGATCAATGTGATGAGAGGTAAAGTTACAAATTTCCATTGTTGAAAGTTGGGTTTTGAACAAACAAATTGATGTAACTTACTAGACTCTAATTTATGCAGCTACAAAGTGTTTGAATCAATTTCTGTGATTCTGTTTAACTTAGGATTTCTGGAGATCATCCATGCTTATGATAGGTGTAAAGTCAATACAAGAGGGAGCTGCTACATGGACAAGGTAACAAATATCCATTTATAAAATGATTTAAATACTTTGTAAGAAATTATTTTATTTTTGTAAATGAAAATTTTAAATACAACCTCTTAAAAAGAGAGTAAGCAAATATGAATTTAAAATTTAAGGATTTGCATTTCGGCTAAAATTTACATATGTTTTAGCTTTGACTTTTGGATTTGCCTGTTACATAACTTGTTTAGAGATTCAAAATGAAAATATGTTATTCTGTATAACTTATTATATGTAATTGAAAATGTGTTCTCGATTCAAATAATTAGTTCTAGAGTTTCAGTTGCACTGCCATTTATTTTGATCATCTTGAATTATTAGAGAAGACAACTTTGATTTGAGAACTAAATCACAAAATGTTGAGTAAATTAGGATGAAGTTGAAGAATATATTGTAACAAAGCATAAAATGGTTGAAATTTAAAAACTTTGTTAATTTCTATAGAGAAAGAATTCGGTCTGAGCTGGTTACGGTAGACTTCTACTTTGAAAGTCTAAACTATAATGTGTACATCCAGAGAGCTAGTATGACTGTGAGTATGTATAGAAATATAACATCATAGTCTTGTTAATATAAGCGATTCACATAGCTGAGATATTAGGCATAGTAAAATAAACTACATTAACTCGTGTGTGACAATGTTCAGTCAATTTAACAGTAATGATGATATATTTGTTAGTTGGAAGACCTGATTGGTAGTATTGGCGGCCATCTTGGATTATGGATCGGAATGTCTATAATATCCTTCATGGAAGTATTTGAGTTAATTGTCATCTTATTTGCTGCGTGTGGGAAGTTTATTCACAGAAAGAGAAAAAGAAGAAGTGCTAATGTGGAAACAAAAATAGATGGTGACGTGTAACTATAGCCGTTGAGAATTGACATAGAGGATAATTACATTTGCAGAGCTGTGCAACTTAATAAATACTTTTAGTATTAATATTGACAAAATAAGGAGTTTATATATATATATACATATACATGTATTATATATAGTATATACAACATATACAACATATACAGCATATACAGTATATATATTATGTATATATATATATATGCGTGCATTTGTCTGTGTGTGTATACGTAATCTGATAGTATATATCAAAGATATTATTAATGACAGAAGTTGTCATAGCCACATATAACTTTATTCTTGAATTTTTTCTCAGTATAGTTACACACTGACTTTTTAATTGCAGAGTTATTTGTAGATTCTATATTTTGTAGTTTTTATTTCTAAAAATAATTGTAAAATGCCCATTATCACTTTTTTCTATAACTTAAATATTCCTGGTCATACAGCTAATCCCACATTAACCTTGTATAAGAACTGTTCTAATTAGGCATAAACAAATTTCCTACAGTGTCAATCTGTTAGATTACAGGTCTAATTTCTAAATATAATTTGCTTAAGCAGTAGTTTATTTAGTTTGAATCTTCAAAGAAAGTTGATTATTCATTGCAACTGGCAATTTAGGCAACTGAATATGGGCAGTAAACAACAGCTAACAGATAATTGGCAAATGGCAATCGGCAATCAGCAACAGACAATAAACAATTAGCAACAGGCAACAAGCAACTGTCAATAGACAAATTATAGGATTACGAATACAAAAGTATGATTGATCTTTTATGGAGGTGTTTGTGCTTATTGTAGGACTATTCAGTGTTTGTGGAAAATTTATTTGTAACCAAAAATGTCAAAAACTGCACTCGGAAGTAGAAACTAGTAAAATATATGTTTATTGTTAACATCATTATAATGTTATTTTATATAAAAAATTCAAAACATATTTTAACTAGTTTCGGAGTTTGAAAAACTAATTTAAAATCTTTAATCTTTTGCAGTATATATGCCATTATAACCACATGCATTAACTTTTTGCTTGAAAAGGTAAAGAGTAGATCGCTACAACCTTTGAAAATAAATAAGTTTCAAGTTAATGAATTTTAACTATACCAAATCAAATACCTACCTCTATTTATAAGTATCTATAAATAAAGTTAATCTACAAAATAACATTTGCTAAACATACTGGATTATCATGAAAGTATGAAAACTGTAAAAGTTGCTAAAACTATTGACAGAATCAATTGAAATTATATATATCCACCAGAAATATAATAAAACATAGCCATTTACAGCAAATACCCTAGTCTAAATAGTTGAAAGTTTCTCATAAAATGACTAAAAAAAATAAAATATAATAAATGGTTTATACAAAATTATAAAAATACAGTTGTTTGAAGAGCTATTCAATTCCAATGATTATATAGGTCATTCTCAATTATTATTGTTTGATTGTCATTGCTATAAGTATGCATAGGTATATCTCTATTAGATGTTGACATAGGCTCATATAAGTCATTAACAAGTAGCATAGGAGCTCCATCTGTCTTGGGTGTCTTTTTTACTTTAGCATAGACATTGCTATATCCTATACATTGATAAAAAAATAAGTTTCAGACTAGACAAAGGAATTTTAATTATTATTAGCAATAAAAGTGAAATTACTGTATAATATATCTTATAGGTTAATTATGGAATTCACTAACCAATCTCATCAAAAATTAGCAATAAGCAAAAACTTAAAAAAGTGTAAATATACGCATTTAAATGAATTTTAATTTGCATGCTTGTGCTTATAGCAACTTACCATTAACAGCAATATCATAGTTGGCATTTTCAGCATTAACAGCTTCATAATATTCACCAGTGTCAACAGAATTAGAATAGCTGCCACCTGTTTTGCAAATATAAAGTAAAACATATTACGCTAGAAAAACCTTACAATGTATACCAACTTATAAAATTCTCACACTATTAAACAAGATAACAAAAACATGCCATTTCATAGCAGTAATGAGTTAAAATAATATGTAAACATCTAATATGAGTTATGCTACAATATATACTATATTACAATATTTTATATGTATATTTTTGCCTATGAACTATCCTATCATGCTATTTTATTAAACCTTTATTTGAAAATTATCATAGTATTGCTAATTGTTTATAAACATCATGATACTGTGTGTGTTAAAGATAAATAAACCTTGCTGTATTTGAGGCAGCAATATTTTTAAAGGAACGACTACTATTTGTATATAGCAAACTAACATAAACTGCATACCTGATTGCATACTGCTTTTAGATATTGGTGAAGTGGCTTCTATATAATAGCCTGCAGGCGTTGATAAATGTGGAGAGGTGTAATAAGCATCCATCCTAGAACCTGCAAAGTATGGATCTTGGGCTAGCACATATATACTCACGCAAGTTTATAGTAGCTATCCCTGTGAGAAATCCCTGATAGAAAGGGTTTTTGTTAAAGTGGGCTAAGGACTTATTTAAATGAGGCACAGGAGCAATTATGACTGGATGCTCTTCCTAACATCACCAATGGCCTTTGTCTGGGCTCGAACCCATGACCTTCGTGTTTACTAGGCAAACGCTCTAACCCCTAGACCACGGCTGCTCCCTGGGCTAGTGCATATATAATTTGGTTAAATAAAATATTCAATATGTACTTGCATCACTTGATAAACAATGTATTAGGTCATATACTTTATACTGTGCCATTCTATATTTAAACTATGTCATGCATTACTAATAATTCAATATGCTATTGAAATAGACAATAGAAAAGAGTATTTTGCTAAACATACCGTTCAGTGTTCCATCATCTATTATATCATACGCATCTGACGAAGCTAAAGTCCCAATTGGTTTGGTCTTTGTCAACCGGATATTTCTTTGTTTTCTATTAAATATTACCATCATTTAATTACATTATAATATAAATTTAGTTCAAACATAATGTGACATAATGATAGATTATGATATTTATAATAAAGCTAGTGCATTAGTGCATATGCATGGCACTGTTTGCAAAATATTGTTGTTAATAAGTATATTTTCAAAAATTTGTATCAGCAAAATATTGAATTTCTTGTTGAAATGAGTTTAAAAAATATCTTACCCTCGTTTCTTGACAAAGCACAACGCCAGAATTAGTGAAATTATTGTCACTATTAGAACTGACATCACAGAAATTACAATGATCACCATTAATCTTCCATTATCTGTGTTGATTGGCTGATCTAAAACCAAAACAACATCTAGTAGTAACTTTATTTATCATGCAGCTTAATAATATTACATTAGAAGACATGAGTTGGTAACTTTGTGCAATTCAACAAAACAATCTTAGAGATGATCCAGTTTTTATCCTAACAGTTTGTCATCATTAAATCAGCATCATTAAAATTCATACAATATGTTAAAAACTAAATAGAAAGAATATTCTTAGTTATTTTACTAGTATTATTTTGGCATGAATGGTGAGAGGAAGCAACTTCTCAAATTATCAAACTTTCTGTCTATGAAGTTTGTCTCACTTGAATTATTGTATTCTTGACTAGGTAATGAATCAATAGAGTAAACTAAAAGTGCTTGTGCTAGTTTCTCAGCAAGTAAAAGAATTGCACAATAGCAATCTAGTGACATTTTTTGTTTTGAAATACACTAATTCATTACGGACTATATTGGTTTACTTTACCTGCGTTTGAAAGTGTAGAGGCTACGATTTCATCGCCATTATTGACTTGATTTGAGACAAATGTGGTTTGGAAGCCAAGCACATTGGTGCCAGTATTTAAGCTTTCATTTTGTTTCTTGTTGGTTGATTTCAACGTTATTTCTGACTCATTTTCATGTTTTATATTTTCAATTTCACCAAATATGCCAGTCACACGCTTGTTTGGAGCTGTAGTGGTGTTGGGTTGAAGAATATTTTCCTTCGAGCTTAAAGTCGTGACTGGTGCTTGCGTTTGATTGGTTGTTTCTGCTAATGATTTCACTGGTGGTAGTTTCGCCACAGGTGCATGAGTCGGTGTCCTTTGGCTCGGTTCCAAGTTATTACTTGATAAACTAGCTGGTTCAGTCGTAACTATAAAGGCTGGCATCAAAAAGCCTTGAAAAAATAGAGAAAATGTAGAATTAAAATTCATAAAAGTTTGGAGGAATCTCTGTGGTTTTGCTGAAATTGATGGCAATGTGGTGGTGGAAGTAGCAGATGCTGAAACATAAAACATTATCAATAGGTATATTTTGTAGCAGTTGTGTGCTAACAGAATTTGCGATTCTAAAAAAACAGTTTTACAAAATGTCTTGCACAGCTGGATAAGGTAATTGTATGTATATACATGTATTGTACTGCACTTAAATGGTTTGATGGTGAGAGTAAAGCTTTATCTTTTTACAATAAACCAGTTATTTTTAAAACCCAACTGTCATTTCAAATATATAAAAGGGGTTTATCATAGTATCTTTTAAAAAAGAACACTCTTGATAAATCTGAATAATAAACTAGCTTCTATTTCCTAGAAACAATAATAAGTTCATTTTAGAAGTTATTCATTTTATCTCTTAAGTGACAATTGTATTTCAAAGTATCGCCAAATGACAGGTGATATTGCTATAAATGTGTTATAGCTCAGTTCATTAAATGAGCTCACTTTAATGTATTCAATACAGTGTTGCTCAACAAGGAAAACCTAACATAGTTATTCATTTCCATGACAACCGCTAATATATTAACAAAATGTTATTGAATAAACACAGTATAGGTGAGTCATCGATTATGCTAAATAGTCAACTAGCAGATTCTACTAGGCTAGCCATCTCTACATGCAGCTTAATTTAAGCTGAATTATAAGCCTTCAACTAAACCGCCACTATACAATATTGGCTCGGTGTAGTAGAACTAGTTTTTGTACATCTAACTTATGCTAAGTGTTTGATTTAACAGTGCAAGAAGTTGTTGAATAAACTGCTTTACTACATGCCTTTAAAGAAAATGTACATCTACTGTGTATACCACAGAGAGTTAAATACAAATAATAAGTAATAAAATTCATGAAAGCTTTTAAGTAATTGCGTAGCTGTAATGTTTTGATTATGTTAGTTACAGCATTTTTTGACATTTTTCAACAATCATTTATAGTAGTAGGTAACTATGAGCATACATGTATTGCCATATAATATTTGAAGGAAGAAGATTTACTGTGGCAGAATAAAAGAACATATGGTTTGAAGTAAACCTCAATTTATATGTGACTCTGATTTCTTATTAATGCTAAAAAGATACAACACACTAGAAATACCTGAAATGCAGGAGAACACGATTGTTACAAAATTCCGGCTATTTCCTCCGCTGTTGCAATCTCTGAATGAATTAGAAAAATTGTCAGCTAGTTGCTGTGCATCTATGGTACACGAAGCTCTATTGCCGCAAGTAGCATTGATGTGTTGGTAGTAAACATGTGAAGAGCTAATAGAGAAGGGACATGTCCGATTGCCACAGTTGTCAGATGCATAGGCCGTCTGTACGCGTTCTATAGATATCCTTGTGTCTGAGTCAGGACAAGATATCTCCCTCTGTTTGAGGTCTTCTCTCAAAAGACATGCTTGAACCTGGTCTGCATAGCTTGACTGTATTGTCACCCCTACAGTAATTGAAACATACTTATTATACTTTGAATCTCTTTACATAAGCTTTGTAAATTTATGATTTCCATTCTATTAATATAGAGTTATAGTATATAGGATGCAATTCAAATATCAATGAAAATAATTTTGTTTGATTTTAAACAAATGAATAATAAACACCATTAAAACTAGCTTCAGAGTGATTTTCAAGCCAGTCATCACTTTAGCAAAAAACTAATCACAAACTACTGTTAGCTGTTATGTAAAAGTTCATTTGCAAAACATAGTCAAATTATATACAGCAAAATACAACTATAGTCCAACTACAAATACTGTAAGAAACTAAAATAGCACTAAATCGCTGGTTCATTTCACTGATTCAACTATAACTTACCCACAGCGATGACTAGTAGAACAATGAGTTTATCATATTCATGAATCCAAATCATTATACAGAATCTGAAAAAAATTAATTGTTGCTGATAATTTAAGCTGTGACACAACAATTATTGAAAAAGACTACTCAAAGTCTGATACTTTACTTGAATAGCTAAAATTTATATAGATCAAGACTTTTAGGGTGATGACTACTCGGAATAAATTGATTTTAATCAACAGCAGACATTAGGTTTAATCGTGAAGGTATAAAAGCAACGTAGTAGTTATTGGTCAAGTTATTATTGGAGATAGACTATTTTAAGTATGTGCTATAGTAGTGTACTATAACACAATCATAAAGTCTAAGAATCATTCTCACTAAACCTAATCAGTCTGAAGACATGTAATTGCATTTAATGATTTATCACAACGTAAACAATGTAAACAAAACATAGCTTATTACCATTTAACAAGTATTCCTATACTGTAGCTATAATGTTATATATACATTTGGTGAATTTACAAGATACATACAAGCAAAATACATACATCATTCTACAAGAGTAGTGTTATATATAAAACTGTTTAATATACCTGATTACAGTAGCCAATATCAGACAATGTTGTTTACCTCCTCTGTGTGTGAGTTAACTTAATTATATGTGTAATCCCAATAACAACACAAACATAAACAACTAACCTATACGTCCCACAAGTTGGTTACTACCCTTCACCTGTGGGTAGTCACTGATACAATCTGGTAAGAACTGACTCATTGAGTGTGGTAACCGCTCAACCGTGTAGCTTTTCCTGTTAATGGTTGTTACCATAATCTGGATGATTAGTTATGGTTGTAGTATTGGTGACAGCTATAAATGTTTAATAGGAGTTTTATGTTCAGATTAATAAATAATCTTTTTCATAGTTGGCAAGTTGAATAGAGAGAATGCTTTATGATTTTATTCAACCAAATAAAATATTGGAAGCCTAATTTAAATAAGGATATATTTTTTAATTCTGAACCACATGCAATCATAAAAATATGAATGAAAAAAAAATTTGGAAAACTATGCAGGTTTATCATACAATTTTATTTATTAAAATACTATTTGTCTGCTTACAGTAAAATTTCTTTTACTGAATAAATTTAGTTGCAAGACCGGTTGTATATATCACTGCTTCTGATATGGTGGACCCAGGTGGGCACCTTTAAACATATTTATCATGCTAAGCAATAAGAAATACCCACAATGCCTTATAATCTAGTGAATAGGTACCTGATTAGGATGTTATTGTGAAATGCTGATGAGATGTTTATGCGAAATAACATAAAATCTCATAATTAATCTGTTTAATGGGTTGTTTGATAGTTATAATGAATTTAAAGCTGTAATAACTGGAGTTATGTGCACAAACACGATGAGCTGAAAAGGGATTCCCCGCAGTTTACCAATTGCTGCTAGCATATACTGCATACTATACAAGTGAGACACTTTGTTTTGATAATATTAAGCAATTTTTTGGTGACAATTTATACCAATTCATCAATGATGATAAGATATGGTGTATATCAAGCAATTTTAAACACAATATTTCTTACTCGGCAAATGTTTTTAATAATAATTTACTCTGGTTGACAGCATATCAAAAGCTTTGTGCCTTATATAGAATATATTAAATAGCTGTTATACATACATTTACTACTTACAAAAATTGTTAGAGTTTAATAGATCTGTTAAGATTATAATAAATATATATTTCTACTCTGATAACCTACTATAAAAATTTGACTATACTTTTATTATTCTCTTTTACATTTCTCCGAAGCAAGATAGTTAAAAAGTGTGACAAAATATTTCTATTTGAATAATATTACTGCCAACTATTTTCAACTTTCTCATCACAAGTTTAAACACAAATTAATTGATTGCGTTTCAAATTTAGATCTTTAAATAATATGTTCTTTTGTGCAGGGTTCAATGTTCTTATAGTATTATAATGGTTTAATTTATCTATATTGCTGTTTAGAATCTAAATCAAAGAAAAATATAGCAAATAAGGTGGTTTGCTTTAGCTAAGCAATATATTAGATATTGATTTTTTCTATGCTATAGCAGCTCCAAAGTGCTTTTAAAATTCAAATAAGCTAATTTATACGGCAGACGAGCTTACAAAATCCAAGGCGATGAACGTATTAAACATTTATGGTAAGTTACAGTATCTGTAAGTTTTTCTATCAAATACAATACAGTATAAAATAATTTTTGTTCTTTTCTCAAAAATTTGCTATCAGAATGGCTTCACATTACGGCAGTGCATGCTTTATACATGAAATTCTTAGCAAGCTGATATACATTATTTTGGCAAACCTATACATTCTTTATATATTTATAATTTTTTCTAAACAAATTTGTCTGAGGTCATCTAATGTAGGTTTGCACTTATTTTATAAAATTTTTATGTGATCAAATGATTGGTTTAGTTTTTCGTTTCTGTAATCTTTTAACTACAGCTGTTACGTTTTAAAAACTTTAGATTTGAAAGTGCAGAAGAAAACAAAAATTAGTTCTTGCTTGTTACAATTTATAGCATCACATGCAACAACTTTTTAGATACGTATGTTTTTTGTTTTAGTAGTGCTTATTGGTGGGCTACTTCCTTTGATCATATCTGGCGACCAAAATGTTTTCTACACAAGTTACGTTCTACCTGAAAACTCTTCATTAACGGATGTAACGTCAAATGACTCTGAGTTATCCCCCACCACTAGCCACTGTGCTCTACGATGTAACGAGATAAAAGAATGTCAGGGACTTGTATTTTATTGGTTAACCAAGAAGTGCTCTCTGAAAACGTACATTGACAGGAACCTGTATTCTAAAGGAAGAGGAGATGGATATGATTTCTACGTGGCAAAAGATGCTAGACCTAAATCGAACAAACTCTTAGCTAGAGGTATCTATAAAAAATTAGGGTTTAGCATAACCATGCAGTAGCTTGTATTTTATCATTTTAGCACTGAATGTTTTGAGCAATATTTTACTTTAATAATTAAAAATTGTCTTTTTTTATAAAAAGTTGATAAAATATAAACACTGTCAAAGTTTCACAAAAATGTGTTGCATATAACTTCACAAGTTAACACAGTCATTACACATTTACTGCGTAATTTTGTCATTTACGCAGGTAAACCAACTAAAATGGTCTCTATTCTTCTTACACCTTATGGTTTGGTATGCGAAGCTGGGCTAGCTGTAGACGGAATTTACAATGACTCATACCCTGAGATTTCAATGGCTCATTCCAAGACACAGTTCAGACCTTGGTGGAGAGTGGATCTTCTGAAGACTCATTTTATCTGGGCTGTGAACATTCTTAATAGTAAGATGTGTTTGCTTTTTTCCTTTTCATAATATATAACTTTACAGCAATTTTATTTTATACTTTGTTTGTTATGTATTGCCTATCCCACTCTCTTTTTCAATATATACCAAATAATTTCCACTTTCTGTAGGAAAAACATGGTATAAGAGATCAGTCAACACAGAAGTAACAGTTGCTATGGTAGAGGGAGATATGGAGTTTACTGGATCTAACAGAGAAGTTCTGTGTAAATATGTTGATGGTTATCTCAACAGATACTACACTCTGGTTACATGTGATCAACCAATCAGAGGCCGCTTTGTTCAGATTCTGTTTAATGCAACTACTGTTGTGAACTTGTATGAAGTTGAAGTCCATGGCTATTAAATTTCAGAACAGAAATGTTTCATAAAAAAGAATTTGAAGAAATATTATACAATAATGTTCTGTGATAACTTCCTTTTGAAAACTAATTATTTAAAAATTATATCTGCATTGCTCGAACTGTTCAAAAAATGTTTTGTTATAGAAATTTTTATCCCTTAAACACTTTCTTTGATCATTTTTCTCTGACTGGATGATAAAAGTTGTCTTACTTTTTCAAAACTCTGTTCTCATAATGTGTTAGGATGTCATATCCTGTATAAGATAAAATGCAAACAAATATTAAAACATTATAATTTGTAATTTGTAACTTGTCATAGTAGAAGATATTTTGCTTTCCGCATGTGTTGATGTTCCAAACACTTATTTACTCCTGAATATATATATATATATATATATATATATATATATATATACAGTGCTGTGAAAAAGTTTAAGGGCGCTTGCAGAAGTTTCTATGTATCTTGTTTAATAGGCATTTCTTTGAAGTTCTTAGTATTTTCCTGCAAGTTCTATATATCAAAATGACCCTTAGAATGTGCACTACAATTTCCATTTCATAAATTTCTACTGCTGTGATTTTTTTCACTAATTTTCGGGCTAACTACACAAGCAGCTAGAAAAGCGCAACTCGTGTGTTTTTATGTTTACAAAGTTTATGGCTTCTGATAACCACAAAAGGCTGAACAGTGAAATTTGACTGTGTGCATGCCATCATGATATCATAAAGTATGACTTTCT
Organism: Bugula neritina; assembly: GCA_964035545.1. NCBI lineage: Eukaryota > Metazoa > Bryozoa > Gymnolaemata > Cheilostomatida > Bugulidae > Bugula > Bugula neritina. The sequence goes on along the minus strand of OZ037770.1, from coordinate 14,171,882 downwards.
TTCATACTTTGAAATCTGTCATTTAGTTGTAAGCTTTTACATGGTGTCCACTTAGGTGCTGCGCAAAGACAAATTGAGAGCTGTAAATCTTTCTTCAGAAGCAAGGTTTGTAATAATTTTTTTGCATAACAAAGGTTATTCAATTAGAAAAATATCTGAAAAGGTTGGCAAAGCAAAGACAACTGTACATCAAATTATCAAGAAGTTCATGGAGACTGGCAGTGTAGCAGATCGACCTGGAAGTGGACGACCAAGAATAAGCACACTCAGAGATGACAAGGTTCTCATCAGGATCAGAGAGAAGGATCGCCATAAAACAAGTTCTAAGTTGGCAAATAATGGTCCAAATCAACAGGAACAACAGCTTCGACATCCCCGAAACAAAGCAAAAAGAAAGCCTCTATACTAACCGAAAAGTAACAAAAAACCGGCTACGGTGGACCAAGTAGCATGGTAGTTAGACAGTGAATGATTAGGAAAAAGTAATTATTTCAGATGAATCCACATTTAATGTGAAAAATCATGCTAGAAACTGTTTTGTTAGAAGATACAAGTATGAGGAATATAACCCCTAATGTATTCTTCGAACAATTAAGCACCCTATCGATGTTATGTTCTGGGGTTGTATAACATTGAAAGGTGCAGGTCGACTCAGTAATTGCTCTGGAATGATGGCAATGCCCAACAATATATGGAGAATCTCAATGCTAAACTTCTTCCAATCATAAAACACTTTTTTTTAAATGAAATTAACAAATTTGAAGATGACAATGCACCATGCCATTGATCAAAAACTGTTAAAGAGTGGATTAAAAAGCAGAGGGTCTCAACGCTTAACTGGCCAGCACAAAGCCGGGACTTGAACCCAACAAAAAATTTATGGTCAAGAATGGCTAAATAGTCTCTTCACAGAAGCCAACAATTAAGGTGACACTCATAAAGCCTGTAATTCATGCATAGCATCATGTCGTGACTGAAAACGAGTTTGAAAAGCTGTATGAGTCGATGCCTCGTCGCTGCCGACTTGTGATTGAGAATAAAGGCTGGCCAACAAAACATTGATAATAAAATTTAAAGCATTGTGTGTTGCAATGCTGCTATAATGTGCATAACAAATCACATATAATATTTTTCTATATTTCAAGTAAAATATTCCCTTGTACTACAGTACACACTAATTGTGAGAACATCGAATAATTCCCATATGCACAGTATCTCATTGTTTCACCCAAATTTTGAAAGGAAAATAAAAGAGACACTAATGATTTATATAAATGGGATAAGGAGATCTTAAGGATCATTTTGATACCCATCATGTCTATGCAAATGCTTTTGTTATGTCTTAAAGTTAGCTTGGAACATTGCTATTATAGAAAACAATGAGGCGTCCTTAAACTTTTTCACAGCACTGTATATATATATATATATATATATATATATATATATATATATATATATATATATATATATATATATATATATAAATATATATATATATATATATATACATATATATATATATATATATATATATATATATATATATATATATATATATATATATATATATATATATATAAATATATATATATATATATATATACATATATATATATATATATATATATATATATATATATATATATACTAGAAATGTGTTTGTTATTTTTACCATAAATCTTAAGTCAAGCTTCATGAGAAATATCTTATATTATGAGATTTTGATTACTATGATAAGAGTACTAGAATGTTACTTTGAGCTTTGTAATGGTATTTTTAGTTTGACTTTTCTAGACCTGTTCATATTGGAATAAATAGCAGCTAAAGTTTTTGCCTAAGCAAAAAAGAATGCGCTTTGAATATATTTCTTTTGCATGGTTTTCTGCTAATTTCCATTTTAATTTTTTTTCTACACACATGTATTTTTCCATATCTGTTTTTACTTATGAGTGCATTTTGCGTTAATTCAAATAAACATGTGTTAAAATAATTATATCTACCCTGTAAATTATTGAATCAATCAAAAAGCATCATTTTATTTACACAGATCACTTAAAATTCTGTAATCTGAAAAAAAATGACCTGGAAACTCTGTCATCATTGACAAGTTATGTGACACGTTTGAAAAAGACTTTCTATTTTACTATATTTATGGTTTAATCATTCACATGGGTTTATCACATGATGTTGGCACATTTATAATATATTTTCATGATTTCTGTTTTTAGCCTTTGCTATTAAAGCATTTGTAATTGTAAAAATTAATAATTAAATATCAAGATGTGTATTAATTAATTAAGCTGGATATTTACTATTTGTCTACTTTCAAGGATTGATTATATGTTATAAAACTTTTCGTTTACACTAGCTAGTAAAAGTTGTCTTCTATACAAACTAGCAGCATTTAACTTGATGAAATTACTTTCTCTTTCCAACACAAACATCATTGATGCTGGTAAATATAGAAGGCAACTCCAGTCAGGAAAATGGCAAACAAATATATATAATAATAGAGTCACATTTTTAACCTATTATTGTTTAATGAACTTCAACAGTCTACAAACACATTCTATAACTAGCGTTGTTAGTTATAGAATGTTTTATAGAACAATTATATATATATATATATATATATATATATATATATATATATATATATATATATATATATATATATATATATATATATATATATATATATATATATATATATATATATACATATATATATATATATATATATATATACATATATATATATATATATATATACATATATATATATATATATATACATATATATATATATATATACACATATATATATATATATACACACATATATATATATATATATATATATATATATATATATATATATATATATATCAAAAGTTGAGCAGCAATAGGATTGTAGGGAAAACCACAGAACAATCAAAAAAGTTGCAGAGAAGGAAAGAATCACTCCAGCAAGTTTGTTATAGATGTCAAAGAAGATTCAGATTTTTTAATGCTTCTGCTGCACGACAAACTTTTAATGCCAACACACAAAAGGTTAATGATGTAGATGGCAGGAGTGACGACATGGTCAGCGTTTATGTTTGGGTGAAACCGTCACCAGCCTCTTGTACACAGCGTGGGTTGTTGTGCCAATCACTGGCTTATGCTCGATAAGCACTTAGGCTGCGTGAATGGGGTGCTGCCGCATGTGAGAGAAAAATGTTATCCAGACAAGCCAAATTATAGCAACTGGTACTTTTGTAAAAAAAATTTGTGCAAATTATTGCAGATAAGTAATTATATTTAAACTTTTCTCCTAATAAACATTTTTAATACCAGGGTTTATGTTGACTTATTATACTTAAACATATGTCCAGTTTACAAAGCAAAAGACTGTTATACTTGACTTTACCCTGAACGTTTTGTATCAATTTGAAGTATATATAACGGATATCAAAATAGCATGATCCCATTAATCATTATAGTCAGTGCTTGCTGAATTTATGTCTATAGAATATATTCTATCAAACAATAAAAAAACTGCTTCTTAATCAGCAAGTGCATGTTTTTAATATTTTACTGCGATTAATTGTTATGTATTAAACGTTTTAGTGACCTATAATATAATATATGAAAAAACTGTTGCATAATATGCTATAAAAAATTGTTTTTGAAGAACACTTATATACATCCGTGTCTAAGCTTTGAATTATGCAAATGAATTTTTCATTGGTGTTTGGGAACAGTTGCATCTAATGAAACCCCAACTGTAGTTTATGCAAACTGCAACCACAAAACTATCCATACTTTAATGTTTTACAAACCCATTTAAATCTAGCTATTAATGAAACGCATCATTATGTAGATCTACGTTGGTGAAAAAGCGGTATTAGGCAAAACCCGTGATTGTATTTAATAAATTTTTTCCTTGTGGTTTATCAAGAGCTCCGTTAACAAATCTAGAGTTTAAGATATTGTATGTGCAAAGTGCAATGTCCTAATGTTATGACATTGTAATTATTTTAATGGTTTTCAAAGCTTAAGTCAAAGAAACCCATTTTCATAATGTATATATTATTATTATATATTGTACAGTTTGGTTTACTTTTCCCAAGCAGCTATAACATTTTTGTTATTAATTTTTTTATGCATAGTATCTTCAAATTACTTCTAAAACTTATGTATAAAGTTATTTATGCAACAGAAGAGCTGGCGGAATCCTAAGAATATGATATCCATACTTTGGGGTAAAACACATATTATTCTTTAATTTTCTATCAAGCTTTTCAAAATAATAATGCTAGGTAGTTTCATGAGAAATTTTGAGATCAAGCAAAGTCAATATAATAATATAGTAGTTTTATTTTGTTTTGAGGCAAGCATCAGTCATAAAAACTTTTGCAATTCGTGATATTGTGATAGGTTAAGTTATGTTAGCAAATTTATTTTCTATATTTCTGATATGTAATTGAAGTGAAAAACATTAGTCTGAAGTGACACAATGCAAATTTGTGTTTTTGCTGATATATTTTAGTGATTGAATCGAATTCTTTTTAATCTTGCAGTTTTTCATAGTTAGTAAAGTTTTTCAACTACAAAATAATTGCTGTCTAACATATGTAAATCAGTTTTGGTACCGGATGTAGCTGTATTGATTTTGAAAGGCTGCACGTTAAAAATTTAAATGCAGAAAAACAAAAAGCTAAAATAAAATATAATTCCATTAATTGTTACAATTTCCTACAATAATTGGCATCATTGTCAGTGATTCCTTAAATATGTATAGTTTTTGCTTCATTATATAGTGTTCACTGGTGGGCTACTTCCTCTGCTCATATCTGGCCACCGAACAGTTCTCTACACAAGTTATCTTCTACCTGAGAACTCGATCTTTCAATAACAAATCTGACGTCACATGACTCAGAGTCATCTCCCTCCACCAGTCACTGTGCTCCACAATGTAACCGGATGGAAAAATGTCAAGGACTTTTATTTGATTGGTCAACCAAGAAGTGCTCTCTGAAAACGTACATTGACAGGAACCTGTATTCTGAAGGAAGAGGAGATGGGTATGATTTCTACGTGGCAAAAGATGCTACACCCAAATCGAACACACTCTTAGCTAGAAGTAATTATGACAGTCAGTGTTTAGCATATTAATACTGGAGTTTATATTTTGTCATATTTAGCACTGAGTATTTTATGTATAAATATTTAACTTTATTGGTTAAAAGTTGTTTTTTTCTATAATAAAAAGCTAGTAATACATAAACACTGTCAAAGTCTCACAAATAATAATTATGTTATTTATAACCACAGAAAGTATCACAGTCATTATACATCCATTGTGTAACTCTGCTGCCTATGCAGGTAAACCAGCTAAGATGGTTTCTATTTATGTAACACCTTATGGTTTGATATGCGAAGCTGGGCTAGCTGTAGACGGTATTTACAATGACTCATATCCTGAGAATTCAATGGCTCATTCCGAACTACAGCTGAGACCTTGGTGGAGAGTGGATCTTTTGGAGACTCATTGTGTCTGGGCTGTGAACATTCTAATAGTAAGATGTGTTGGCTTCAAACTACTTTTATATCATAATTAATCTGTTTAATGGGTTGTTTGATAGTTATAATGAATTTAAAGCTGTAATAACTGGAGTTGTGTGCACAAACAAGATGAGCTGAAAAGGGATTCCTTGCAGTTTACCAATTGCTGCTAGCATATACTGCATGCTATACAAGTGAGACACTTTGTTTTGATAATATTAGGCAATTTTTTGGTGACAATTTATGCCAATTCATCAATGATGATAAGATATGGTGTATATCAAGCAATTATAAAAACAGTACTTCTTACTCAGCAAATGTTTTTAATAATAATTTAATTTGGTTGACAGCATATCAAAAGCTTTGTGCCTTATATAAAATATATTAAATAGCTGTTATACATACATTTACTACTTAGAAAAGTTGTTGGAGTTTAATATAGATCTGTTGAGATTATAATAAATATATATTCCTATATATATACTGCGGTAATTTATACTATGGTTTTATTATTCTCTTTTGCATTTCTTAGAAACAATCGATAGTAATTATAAAAGGATGACAAAAATGTTCCACTTAAATAATATTAGTGCCAATTCTCTTTAACTTTCTCATCAAAATTTCAAACATAAGTTAAATTTCATTTCAAATTTAGATATCTTAATATTCTGATGTGCAAAGTTCAATGTTCTAGCTATAGTATTATAACAGTGTAATTTATTTATTGCCGTTTAGAACCTAAATCAATTGGAAAAGGTGGTTCGCTTTTGTTACGCAATTATATATTAGCTATTGATTTTTTCTATGCTATTGCGGCTTCAAAGCTCGTTTAAAATTCAAATAAACTAATATATATGGCAGAAGAGGTTACAAAGTCCAAGGTGATGAATGTATTAAACCTTTATGGTAAGTCACAATATTTTTAAGTTTTTCTAAAGCATTTTAATATAAAAGTGGCAGGTGACTTGTGTTATCAGATACAATACAATACCCCTGATTCCTTGTTCTCAAAGAATCAGGAGTGCTTCACAATAAAGGAGTGCTTACAGGTATCATGGAATGTTTATCAAACAGATGTAAATTATTTTGACAAACTTATTTATTATAATGTTTATAAACTTTGTAAAATGTATTAGTCTGGAGTGATCTCATGTAAGTTTGTATTCACTTTAATAAATCTTTTTTAATTGATCTATCCGTCTTAATTTTTGTCTTTTGTGACAATTTACCTACAAAATAATTTTTATATAGCATATTATGTAATCAGGCTTTGGTACCAGGTGTAACTGCACTCATTTCGAAAGCGTGCTACAGTTGTGTTTTAGAAACTTTAGAATCGAGTTTGCAAAAGAAAACAAACACTAGTTCTAGCTGTTTTTATTTGTTACAAATTAGCATCACATGCAACAAATATCTTGTATTTTGTTTCAGGAGTGCTCATTGGTGGGCTACTCCCTTTGATCATATCTGGCCACCGAACAGTTATCTACACAAGTTACGTTCTACCTGAGAACTCTTCTATAACGGATCTGACGTCACATGACTCTGAGCCATTCCCCTCCACCAGTCACTGTGCTCTACAATGTAACCAATTGGAAGATTGTCAAGGACTTGCATATGATTGGCTAACCAAGAAGTGTTATTATATAACTTGTGTCGACTTCAATCTATATTCTGAAGGACGAAGAACTGGGCATGATTTCTACGTGGCAAAAGATGCTAGACCCAAATTGAGTAAAGTTTTAGCTAGAGGTATCATTATCGTTTATCTGAATACTTTTTCAGTCTACATTTTGTTACTTTTATGATTCTTTGCTGAGAATTTTTTGAATTAAATTTAACTTTAATGATTGATAACGATCTCATTTCAAAAAGCATTAGTAATATGATATATAAACAATGCAGAAGTCTCACAATTCAAATGCTATTTATAACCACCGAAAGCATCACAGTCATGCATTTGTTTCATATATAAGTTTTGTCATTTACGCAGGTAAACCGGCAAAGATTGTTTCTATCCAAGTTACACCATTTCACTTGGTATGCGAAGCTGGGCTAGCTGTAGATGGTGTTTACAATGACTCATACCCTGAAATTTCAATGGCTCATTCCAAGACACAGTACAGACCTTGGTGGAGAGTGGATCTTTTGGAGACTCATTGCGTTTGGGCTGTGAACATTCTAAATAGTAAGATATGCTTGCTTTATTACTTTCATGTTATATATATATAAGTTTATAGCAATTTTATTCAATACTATGTTTATTATGTATTGGCTATTCCACTCTCTTTTTCAATGTATAAGAGGAGCGCCATACTTTGTAGGGAAAGCATGGTTTCAGAGATCAGTAAACACAGAAGTAACAGTTAGTATAGTAGAGGAAGATATAGAGTTTACTGGATCTAACCGAGAAGTTCTGTGTAAATATGTTGATGGCTATCTCAACCAATACTACACTCTGATTACATGTGATCAACCAATCAGAGGCCGATTTGTTCAGATTCTGTTTAATGCAACTACTGTAGTAAACTTGTATGAAGTTGAAGTCCATGGCTATTAAACAAAAATGTTTCATGAAAAAGAAGTTAAAGGAACATTCTGCAATAATTTTCTGTGATAACCTTTATTTGAAAAGTCTTACATATATCTGTATTGCTTGAACTGCTTAAAACTTTTTGTTGTAGAATTTTTCTCCCTTAAACACTTTTTTGAGGATTTTTCTCCGAGATGATGAAGGTTGTCTTATCTTCTTAAAACTGTGTTCTCATAATGTGTTAGGATGTCATACCGTGTATAAGATAAAATGCAAACAAATATTTAGACATTGTAATTTGTAACCTGTCATAGTAGAAGATATTTTGCTTTCAGCATGTGTTGATGTTCAAAACACTTATCTACTCCTAAATATGTGTGTGAAAAAAAATGTTATCCAGACAAGCCAAGTTATAGCAACTGGTACTCTTGTAAAAAAAATTTGTGCAAATTATCGCAGATGAGTAATTATATTTAAACTTTTCTCCTAATAAACATTTTTAATACCAGAGTTTATGTTCTTTTATTATACCTAAACATGTCCAATTTACGAAGAAAAAGACTGTTTTACTTGAGTACCCTGAAAGTTTTGTGTCAATTCGAAGTATAACTGCTATCAAAATAGCATGATCCCATTTATCTTGGTCACTGCCTGCTATAGGTTTATGTCTACAGAAAATAATATTGTATTAATCAATAAAAAACTGTTTCCTAATCAGCAAGTGTTTTTAATGTTTTACTGCAATAAATTGTTATGTATTAGTTGTTTTAGTGACCTATGATATAATATATGAAATAACTGTTTTATAATATGCTATGAAAAATTTTTGTTGAAAAACATCTATACATATGTGTCTAAGCTTTGGATTATGCAAAAGAATTGTTCATTGATGTTTGGAAACAGTTTTATCTAATGAAACCCCAACTGTATGTTCATGCGAACAAAACTATCTATACTATTTCATCCTATTAGTATAGGATGAAATAGTATAGGATGATGCGTTTCCTTAATAGTTTCATCCTTGAAACTATTAAGGAAACGCATCATCATATAGATCTACGTTTGTGAAAAAGCGGTGTTAGGCAAAACTCTGCAATTGTATTCATTAGATTTTTTTTACAATTGGTCAAAAGTTCTGTTAACAGAATTAGAATTTCATTGCAAATCTAGAGCTTAAGATATTTTATGTGCAAAGTGCGATGTCCTAGTCTCATGAAATTGTAATTACTTTAATGGTCTTCCAAGCTTAAATCAAAGAAACACATTTTCATAATGTATAATATTATATAATGTACAGCTTGGTTTACTTTTCCCAAGCTATTAACATTTCTGTTATTGATTTTTTTATGCAGAGCATTTTCAAATTACTTCTAAAACTTATGTAAAGTTATTTATGCGAGAGAAGGGCTTGCGGGATCCTAAGATAATGATCTCCATTCTTTGGGGTAAAACACATATTCTTTAATTTTCTATCAAGCTTTTCAATATAATAATGCTCATAGGTAGTTTCATGAGAGATTTTGAGATCAAGCAAAGTCAATATAATATATAATAGTTTTATTTTGTTTCCAGACTTGCAACTTGCGCAAGCAACGATCATGAAAATTTCTGCAATTCGTGATATCGTGATAGGTTAAGTTATGTTAGAAGATTTTTTTATTATATTTATGATACATAATGAAAGTGAAAAATCTTAGTCTGAGGTGACAGAATGCAAATTTGTGCTTTTTTCTGATATATTTTAGTGATTGGGTCGAATTCTTTCTAATATTGCAGTTTTTCATAGTTTGTATAGTTTTTCAACTGAAAAATAATTGCTATATAACATATAAAGATCAATTTTAGTACCAGTTGTAGCTGTATCTGTTTTGAACAGCTGCACGTTAAAAATTTAAAATTTGAAAGTGCAGAAAAGCAAAAAGCTAAAAGAAAATGGAATTCTGCTAATTCTTACAATTTTCTACAATTTGGAATCATTGTCAGTGATTCCTTAAATATGTATAGTTTTTGCTTCATTAGTGTTCACTGGTGGGCTACTTCCTCTGATCATATCTGGCCACCGAACAGTTCTCTACACAAGTTACGTTCTACCTGAAAATTCTTCAATAACAAATCTGACGTCACATGACTCAGAGTCATCTCCCTCCACCAGTCACTGCGCTCTACAATGTAACCGGATGGAAAAATGCCAAGGACTTCTATTTAATTGGCTAACCAAGAAGTGCTCTCTGAAAACCGACATTGACAGGAACCTGTATTCTGAAGGAAGAAAAGATGGATATGATTTCTATGTGACGAAAGAGACTACACCTAAATTGAACAAACTCTTAGCTAGAGGTAATTATGGCAGTCAGTGTTTAACATACTAATACTGCAGTTTATATTTTGTCGTATTTAGTACTGAATATTTCATGTAATATTTACCTCTATTGATTAAAAGTTGTATTTTTCTATAACAAAGAGTTAGTAATACATAAACACTGTCAAAACCTCACAAATAATGTGTTATTTATAACCACAGAAAGTATCACAGTCATTATACATCTATTGTGTAACTCTGCTATCTATGCAGGTAAACCAGCTAAGATGGTTTCTATTTATGTAACACCTTATGGTTTGGTATGTGATGCTGGGCTAGCTGTAGACGGTACTTACAATGACTCATTTCCTGAGATTTCAATGGCTCATTCCGAACTACACTTCAGACCTTGGTGGAGAGTGGATCTTCTGAAGACTCATTGCGTTTGGGCTGTGAATATTCTTAATAGTAAGATGTGTTGGCTTTAAACTACTTTTATATCGTATTGAAAAGTTGCTTATTATGTGTGTGTGTGTGTGTGTGTGTGTGTGTGTGTGTGTGTGTGTGTGTGTGTGTGTGTGTGTGTGTGTGTGTGTGTGTGTGTGTGTGTGTGTGTGTGTGTGTGTGTGTGTGTGTGTGTGTGTGTGTGTGTGTGTGTGTGTGTGTGTGTGTGTGTGTGTGTGTGTGTGTGTGTGTGTGTGTGTGTGTGTGTGTGTGTGTGTGTGTGTGTGTGTGTGTGTGTGTGGTGTGTGTGTGTGTGTGGTGTGTGTGTGTGTGTGTGTGTGTTTGTGCGCGTGCGTATGTGCGCATGTGTGTGTGCGGATGCATGCGTGTGTGCATTTGTGTGTTGCCTATCTCAGCAGTCTCTGTAAATGTATAAGAGCTTCAATATATTTTATTAGGGAAACTATGGGTTGAAAGAGCGTTAAACACAGAAGTGACAGTTGCTATGGTAGAGGAAGATATAGAGTTTACTGGATCTAACCGAGAAGTTCTTTGTAAATATGTTGATGGTTATCTCAATCAATACTACACTCTGATTATATGTGATCAACCAATCAGAGGCCGATTTGTTCAGATTCTGTTTAATGCAACTACTTTCGTAAATTTGTATGAGGTTGAAGTTCATGGCCATTAAATTTTAAAATACGAGAGTAATTTATAAGAAATTGAAAGTTTTTTTATAATAACTATAATTTAAGAACTAAATTTTTACAAAGTTTCACACATTTTCATTGCTTAAACTGTTCAAAACTTGCTGTGCAAAAACTTTATTCTTTAAACACCTTAATTGGTAAGTTTTTAAAAAATTGTTTTACTTCTTTCAACTTCTGTTCTCATAATGTGCTAGGATATATGCCTTGTCATGCATTTTATAATTAAAAAAAGTTTAAAATATAAAAAATTGTAATTTGTAAGCTCCATGCAGTAAAAGCTTTCTTGCTTTAAACATGTTTTGCTGTTTAAAATATCTACTTTTATTGCATGGTGGTATAATAATTAAATATGTTTTTGTTTTTTTGATATAGATTAATGTGTGAGATTTATGGAAAATATTTAAACTGTGAGAGTTATACGGTTCATGTATATTATAAAATGTAATTAGTTTGTTTTTCTGATATTTGTGAAGATATTTTAAATTGGACAGCTCTAAATTGCTTGCTATTGAAATAACAGTCTTAACGATTTTATCACCAAGGGATAAAATGTGCTTTGATCATTTTTTTGCTTTTTTTCTGCTCATTTAGATCTTACTCATTGCCTTTGTATACATGTATTACTCTAAAGTCCTTTTTTGATTATAGAGTGTTGTGTGCTAAATTGAATAAAGATTGTGTTAGAATGGTTATCAGCAACTACTTTATTACCTACTCAATCATACGTTTTATTTGAGCAGATAACTCCAAATTTTGCAACTGAACAACCTGAAAATAATGACCTGGAAACTCTTCCACATTGACAGCCTATTACACATTCAAATAAACTTCCTGTCTTAGTTTATTCATTGACATGAGTGGGTTACATAATTTAGGCACATTTATTTAATTTCTGCTTTTAGCATATGTCATCATAGCATTGATTATTAATTATTATTTTAGCAACCCAATACGTCCTAAGCTAAATATTTACGTACTACTATTTAGTGTTGTCTTATTTTAACGATGGAATTTTACAAAACAATTCTTTCACACTATTCAGATTTGTCTTCAATGCACACTAATAGTATTTAGTGAAATAATATTTCTTTCTTTTTTAAACATAGATATAGAAGATAACTCCTAGTAGAAATATCGCATGATGCATATTATGCAATAAAGCATTGCTTTCAACTTGCTATAATATTGTCTAATAAAATTCAGAAATGAGTTTTAAACAGAGTTCGCTTGCTATAGACAAACATTTTATTTAAATCACAGTGAACCTTTTTATCATCCAATTTATTTTAGCAATATATTATAGAGCATGGAGCTGAAGAATTATAGATTAATTTATTATTATCAAAAATAGCAAATACACATTTTGACTGAGAATGTGATTCTTTCGTTTAATTAGCAATAATTGAACACAATAAATATACCACTATAATATACCATATACCATTAATTAGCAATTTAATATCTGATTTTAGCAAAACATTGTGCTCAAAAACTATATAACAAATATATTGAGAATTTACACAGCAGTTTCATAATGTAAATTACAATAATTTAAGCCGCATAATATTAAATATTTTTATGCAATTTATATAAACTACAATATAATTCAATTTTCCTTATATATAAAATATAATTTATGCGTATATACCATACACCTACTAACTCCTTAAAATAAATTGAAATCATCTTTGAATTGGCCAATAGCATTTAAGAAACTTCAACTCGCTTATGCATGTCTACATAGTGTGTTTATTCATTTTTGTTGGCTTCATCTTAGCTGACGTGTGTAATGCGGTGTGCTGCAAGTCACAAAATATTGTTGATCTTTTAACAAAGTACGTTTCAACTTGCTCTTTACACCACAACTGCATTCAAGCAGTACAAACATGGAAAATTCATTGCTTTGCAGCAGAGGCAATGACACAGAGTTGTGCGCCTGCTCTACCATATCCACAGCATACGTCTCATTCAATGCGGTGAGCATTTTGCTTAACATTCTAAATTTGTGTGTGTTGAGTACAGTGAACAAATCTAAAAAGACTCCGTACTATTGGATAATCATCAACATAGGGATTTCTGACATAACTGCGAGTCTGTCCTACATTTTGATGATCAACTGCGGTCTGAACAATCTCATCGTCAACTTGCCGCTAGCGCACGCTCGGGGGCTGCAAATTGTTTTCTTCACATTTGGCTTGACAACTGCAACAGTTCGAAACTCAGTTCTCGCCTTGGGAAGTTACGAAAGGTTTGCATCAATATGTCATCCCTTAAACCTTGACAGTAATAAAGTTATTAATAATTTAGGACTTTGCATTTTAGCCATTTGGGTTGGCTGTTTGGGCTTAATGGCCGCATCAGTAGCCACCAACACTGCAGGCTATTGCTTTGGAGAGTTTGGGTCGTTGCCACCATCTCCTAACATTCAAACGACAGTCATTTTCAGTGTATCAATTTCCATCACTTCTTTCATCTGCACCATCTGTCTGTACAAAGTGTTGAAAGAGCTGAACAAGATGCAAAACAGACACGCAGTAACAAAAGATGATGGCACGATTAAAAGATCAGCTCAGTACATTCTGCTAATATGCTTACTGTTCTACATCTCCTACGTTCCCACATTTGTGGCGGTAATTCTGGACGTCGTGGGTGGCATTTCATCTGCAGTGATATCGGCTACTAGATGGGCGGCCATTATTGTTCAGTCACTATACGGAGCCCTGAACACACTTCTGTATGTCTACATGACCCCTGGTTATCGGCTGCACATTAAGAATCTCTTTACTAAACCTCAAATACTGGCAAAGGTAGCCCCAGCCAAGAGATCAGCCGCCACTGCATAAAATTGACAATCTATTAATTTGCTTAAATTTAGCTTTAAAAGTTGAATATAATAAAATTTATTTGATTTAAACTGATTTAAAGACAACTACAAAGCAACTGTGTTTTTGTTGGGTGCTAGTATTGCATTAGATTATTAAATATTATTTTAAGGTTTTTAATAATATATTTTGTATTACGTTGTGACAAAAAAAGAAGAATGCCAACTGAAAAAACTTGTACCTTTAAAATTATAGCAATCAATTGTTGATGAGATGTACATCATACTTAATTTTAAATAGAAATATTGATAAAATAACACATCATGTTTTTTATTACTAAGTACTTAAAATAATGTGTAATTTGCAAAGCTAATTCTCTTTAGCCCACGAAAATAATCTAAACCTGTATTATAGAAGACTCTAGTCTATAGTGATGCTATGCCCAAGATACCTGTACTTGGGTCAAAAACTGTACAACTCAGTCGTGCTTAATATATGGCCGTAGCATACTTGACCATCTAAAAGAATGTATTAATTACAAGTTTTCATTATTATATTTTGCAATTAGCTTTTACATTTGAAAACCAAAGAATTTGAATAATACAGTATTAACAAGCATACCACCAATGAGGTTTGAAAGCTTAATTTAGCGTTATAACCAATCCTGGAAGGAAGGCTAAGCAATGTGTTTACTTAGAGAAAGTCACTTGAAGCAGCACGGAGTTAGAGTCGACTGGGTCCAGTTTGGAGTTCACACCACGCGTATAGAAATATTGTCCTTAGTCACCCCCAAGTTAGTGCTGCTTCTAGCGATATTTCTACTAAGAGCTCATATTTCAATCATTTCCTTATATGCCCAGTTTTGCAGAAAAGGGAATCCCTACCTGCTAATGAAAGCTTTTATGAATTAAATTATGTCAACCTTTAGCTCTCTGGTTGTTACAATAGTTTAGTCAAGGGTTCACCTCCACTGCAGAAAAAGATTCTAATTCTGCAATAGAGTAATGCTATGTCAATTATTACTTCCCTTCAACTGTTTTAGCCCTGCAAATGCAATTTAAGTTGTAAGTATATCTATAATTATGCAGAGTCTGTGACAAACAAGCTACTACTAGGGATTTAACTGATTTACCGAATAATTATAATGTGAATTCTTTATTTACAACAAAATAGCATACAGATTGATGTAGTGTATGATAGGAGAGAGAGATAACTCCTGAATAAGTTGAAATATACAATAGTATTACAATTTGAAAAGTACAACTTAATTAAAAAACCTAAACATACTTATTCAACTACGCATTTCAATAACCACTATTACAGCTATTTAGTAAAAGCTAAATTGAGATAGAAAATTGGCCATAAAAATAAAAAAAATTATTAGTGCATTATGCAGCTATTATGTACAAAATATAGTATATAACACGATGAAATAGCACTATGACAAAAAACATGGTAATTCTAATTTACAGTTAATAACATAAAAATGCTTGCATTTAACTAGCTAAAAATCAATTATTAGAAAAATTAAATAAAATAGTGTATATAGAGGTAACGTAGAAATTTATATGCAGCGTAATTAATTCTCTTCATCAGTGCGTCATCCAGCTGAGATACCGCAGAAAAATTTAACAAAATACGGCGCAACATACCGGGGAAAACTACCTTTATGGTAGCAGTAACACTATATAGATACATAAATATGCATATCAACAAAATATGAGTAAAAACTTAATTCAATACGATTATAAAAATTATACCAAGTATTAATGGCAATAAAAAGTATGTCAAAGCTATGAAAGAGAGAATATTATTGGATAAAAAGCTATGATTCAGCCAATGGTAGGAAGTACAGCTTTTTGCGAAGTAGCACCACAGGTGAAGGCATTTGCTTGTGTTTGGTGGCTGATTCGTAGATAGTAGCCACTTTGTTGTTAACCTGCAAGAAGGAAAGTGTATTAATATCTATGCTGATCAGAAGAGGCAAAATAAAGTTATATTATATGCTTATTTGGGTTAATAACTATTCAGTGATAAACCTGAAAAAAATGAAAAAGAGTTGATGCTAGCGGATATCTACTTGATTATATAACCAGATACAATTATTGCTTTTTTGGAGGCCTAATGAGTTGCAAAAAAAACATTTAAAAAAACTCACTTTAAAGCTGCAGCTTTATAAATCTAGTGCAAGTATAAAAATGGCACCGATAAATATCAATAATAAAATGTAGCATGTTCCACAAATACAAAATTTAAACATTACATAATAAATATATTACTAAATGTTATACTTAAGGTATAGCTTATTATTTGAGTAATACAATGCAAGTAATACGAATTATAAAATGAAGCAATAAAGTGAGTTAGACAGTTACATACAACACGTGTAACACACTGAGACAATATTCATACCTCCACCAACATGTTCAGGGCATCTTCATATTTATACTTGTTAAGGAAAACCTCACACATGGCCTGAATGAACCAACTTCCCTGCTCAGAGTTCCTCCATGACACAAACCCTACAACAACGGAACCTAATACACTGAAACATGTGATACATCATGTGACACATCATGTGATACATCATGTGATACGTCATGTGATACGTCATGTGATACGTCATGTGATACGTCATGTGACACGTTATGCGATACGTCATGTGATACGTCATATGATACGTCATGTGATACATTATTTGAAATATTATACAATACTACTTTTATGACAGTACAACATATGTGAAAAGGTATATCTATCTAATAAGGTAAATGTATGATGAAGTATATATATTATATGAAATAGTAAATATATCAGAACACAATATACTATATAGCACAAATAGCCAATAGAATGAAACACACAAATATGTTTTTGCTATTTTTCATTATTCAT
Organism: Bugula neritina; assembly: GCA_964035545.1. Taxonomy (NCBI): domain Eukaryota; kingdom Metazoa; phylum Bryozoa; class Gymnolaemata; order Cheilostomatida; family Bugulidae; genus Bugula; species Bugula neritina. The sequence continues at coordinate 14,154,626 of OZ037770.1, read as the reverse complement.
TTAGCTTTCAACAAGACATTAAACTATGATATAAACTATATTATATAAACAAGAGCACCATATTGTAATAATACATTCTAGCATTTTATAACAAGCTACAAATCATAATCCTTCTGCTTTTAAACCTTTTTGGAATCACCAAAATTATACCTGTGCTAATACTCAAACATGCTATCTCAATCACTGCATTTCCAGCATATAAAACATAAGTTTATTCTAAAGAAATACAAATAACTAAATACAAATAACTTATATAACCTGTATCGCTACATTACTGTTTCTGCTTACTAAAACCTACTAAGATTTAAAGTTAGAATTACTAAAATCCTAGCGAATCACTACAAAGCTCATATCCAGATGACCAATGGGTATGTCCCTTACATTTACCTACCGGGAACTGTAGCATAGGCTATGAGAAAGTCAGAGCCAGAGGGAAGTTTCTTGCTCATAGAGTCGATGTCCTGAGACGCCTGTTGATGAACCTGGGCTATAACCTGGGAGGCGGGGCCGACAGCTGACATGTCCGTCTCGCCATTGTCTGGCATGTCGAACCCAAGGTCAAAACTCTCTGAAAAGAAAGGCTACAAAAATAAGATCTAGTCAATTTGGCAATTTATTTTTTTGACCACCATTTGGAAATAGCAAAGAAAAAGTTTAAACGATTTGATGATTTTGAAAGCTAAAGATAGTTTCAAGTTTTAAATTAATATTTCACACTTGAGACTGCCAACTAGATTGGTTTAGGAATCACAATAACATTTGTTTGAAATGCTTGCCAAAGCATGTTCAACTGCATAAATTTTAATGGAGATTTTTAATTTTAGCAACTATCCAAAAGGCTTAATAGCTTAGGTACTTCTTTGAAGTAGGTGGTGTTGAAAATGAAAAATCGACCATAACTAGTACTAAGCGAATAGCATGTAATAATGAAGGTCCTGAACTGATATTGATAACTACAAACAAGTCTTGTATTGACACAAGTATTTGCACTATCAATAAAATGTCATAGTTTACAACGCTCTACACTCACCTCCCCTACAGGCTTGCACTAAGAAGAACTTAGGCTTCCCTTGTAAACCCGGGCAGACGTTCCCATCAAAGAAGTTCAAAACTTCTGACAAGTTGATCAGCTTAGCGTCAGATCCATAGACCTGGCCGTCTAGACCGTGGGTGAGCAGTATCACCACACAACTATCCACTGATTTGTGGTGAGGTAACTGGGCAAAGTCTCTTAAAGTCAACAGCATTTCCTGTAATTAAAATCAGCAATAGTAAAAAATGCCGTCTGCAAAAAGTTGGTTATTGTTGAACAAAGACTTGTATATTGGATGAGTGCGGTGGAGTGAAATAAAGCAATTCTAGGGGGAATAAATCCTAAATAAACTTTGTTGTTTTGACCGACACACAAGTGCATATTACTTTAATACTATGAAATATCTATATCCCACAACCTTCAACTCAGATACCCTGTGGGGACAACTTCACCAGTTCTAATTGCTAGGTGCTGTTAATAAAGGTTGGTAGCAATAGTTACTGAGGCTGATATCATACTACACAGGGGCACGTGTACGACGTCCCTAGCTGAAACACAGGAACTAGTCTAATGCACTAGACGACATGTGACACACATACCATCCCTGTAAGGTTCTCCTGTATGCATATCTTATAACCCAGTTGACTGAACAGCACGTATAAATTATCTCTGTCAACATCCGTCCCCAGCCTCTCTTTCAGATGACCTAGAAAACGGCAGCAATTTGAAACGGCAGCAACAGCAGCTGGACAGTCAGGGAGAGCTAAATTCAGTTGCATCCGCTGAACATCCTTTGAATATTTATTGATTTAATTGTATTTATTCATTTTAAAATAGAACATAAAACATGGCTGAAACAATTGTATAAATAATCAGCATGCCTCTAAAATAGATTTGTTTATTTTTATCAAGGAGTTAAACTAAAATTATTTAGCTGAAATGTCTTCCAGTGAGTTGATACTATTCGGTTACACGTCGTAGGGACAAAAGGTGAGCGAGAAAATTAATACTTTTCACAGCACAAAACCCTGTCACTTGTTGAAAGACATTTCATCACTGATCCTATCTGCCACTCTATTAAATCTATGTTCAATTAAATTGTAATCTGCGCTTACAATGAGGTTTAAAACAATGACCTTAGTTTTAATAGGTTTTTTTAATACATGATGAGAAATTAAGAAAGCAATTTAAAAACAAGCTAAGGAAATGTACGTTATTACAGACACATGAGCATGAACACAGATAAATCATTAGAGTAGTACTTGACAGTTAATTGAAAAGTTCTATCAGAAGCAAATTAACAATTCTAAGATAGACAACCCCAGAAGTTAACTAATTATAAATGATGTAATGGCAATAATATTATGAATACAGCCTCAGTTTAACTATCCAGTGAGAATATAGTTGTCAGGCCCTTTAACATTGTATATCCATAGTTCATTAAATGAAAAAATATTGTAAAGCCAAAACCTCATATTCTTAATTTTATAGAAAGCCAAAATAACAATTTTTGCCCAAAATAATCAGGGACAAGCAACTCCAAATTTGTCTGATCAGTTGAACCAATTTTCAATGATGCGTAAAATGACAAGTTTGCAAATATTGTCTTAATGTTTTGTAAAAATGAAACATCAACACAAGTACTCATTAATTTTAAAATTTTTACATGGATATTATATACATATACGTACACACAAGCATACACACATGCATAATATATAATATATTACATGTATGTGTAATAAATAGAAATGTACTCACCACTAAAATATCTGTTGTTAATAATGATGCAGTAACCCCTGGGGTCAGAGGTCATCTTATACATAGAGCTCCAATCACCAGCAGGCAGTTGGGTCGTATAGCTTGATGTTGCAGGGGGTTTCATCCTACCAGAGGTCTTTGGAATGCCTGTGGGTTTAAGCAAGATAATATAATATACAGTGTGTATTGACTGAGGGGAAGTGAGCTACATTATATACAGGAAACAAAACCAACGTGTAAACTGCCCAATAAAAAGCTTCGAATCAAATCATAAATGAAAAATATTATATACCTCGTAACTAGAGTCACAATGATTGCTGTTTTCTTATACATTAAGAAAAAGCTACAAACTAGTGGAAATAGATATATTTTTGCAACGCAATTTTATTCTTTCAACATATTATGAATATGGATAACAGTAGAATAATTCAAAGAATAATTTTAAAAAAAGTACCCCACTTTCACAATAAAATTGGAGTAATGTTACCTTTTTAATTTTTCAATAATCAACAAGTAGTTTCCAATTTGTTTATTTTCAGGAATGATGTTATAATAAAACACAGTTTTTGTATGTTCCTGTAATATAGTGTGCCTAAAAGGTAACTTAGCAATCTTATAGTTATGTAATTAGCAAAGTTTAGATATTCCGAGGGAAGACAATTCAAACTTATTCGCATAAAATATGGTACACAATTATTGTCTTATGATGCAAATTATAAAACTATTGCATTTAATATCATTGAAAATTTTATCAATTCTATCATTTTATTATTAGCAACAGTAACAAAATAACCTTAAAGCATTGTTTGCCGAAAAAAGTTCAACTTGATAAAATATTTGTAATATTATTTTTATTTTCAAACTAAGTGAATCATTTTAATTAATTTAGTAAGTTAGTACACACTATGTATTTCTAGTTTTTAGCTATTTCTCACAGTTTAGCCACTAATGTATACAGTCTTTTGCATTAAACTTTCTATTTTTGAACTAATTTCATTTTTCAGAAAAACAATGCTACTACTCTAGTTTATTATTAGTGGATCTATACTTTGAGTTTATCTAGAGATGAAAAGTAACCACAGTCTACCTAGCACTTGAGGGTAGGGGTTGATATCCACAGCCTGTGGGTGGTCCGTAGACTGTATTCCTCGGGAAGGCATGCTGTCTGAGAGCGAAGGGATCTCTATGCCATCCCCATTGTCAGTTTGTGTGACGGGAGACCTACAGCGTGGCAATTTATTTGGTAGAGTATTCAACTAAGGTGGAGACAAGCGGAGAAGTGTTAATGTGAAACAAAACAGATGACAATCTTTGACTATCATTTTGATAGCAAGCTGCATGGCACGTACTGGACAGACAGACAAATGAAAATAGCCAGAGAACCTACTGAAATAAGCTACTCAGGTTGCGTCGCGCTGGGTCCCGGTTACAAGACCCGTTAATAATAGACTGCGGCGGAGTTATCTCTCCAGATGTGTAAACCGGAGGCAAGGGGAAGGACATAGTAGGTCTGCTGGAAGTCGTGGAGTTAGAAGGCAGCGTCGAGCTGGAGGTCGCGGCGTCCATGAGTGTCACAGTCCGTGCTGCAAGTAAATAGGATTGTGAATTCAAGAGAGGTTTATAACCTTTCTTTTATAAAAAAAATACCAACAGATTTAGAGAAAAGCCCACAATGAAAAATTGAAAGGGAATGTATAACAGACTGTGAAAACTGTTGATGAAATTCTGGGAAAATTTCCACCCAGGTGTACTTCACCTGGTTTACTTCTCTCCAAAGAAACTGTATCATGAGGCGGGAGAGAAACTCTATCTGCATTCCTATTGGCTGGCTGATGTAGCTGTGGCAGGGTTGCAGCAGAATGGCTGACGGAAGTCGTAGCAGCTGAGAATGATAGTTTACCCGGGAATGTGGGTTGCGCTGTGGGGGCGGAGAAAAGACTAAACTCTGGGTGATGATTGGCTGACACTGGGTTAAACTTCAAACCCATCGGCACGTCAGAATCTTTAACAGACGTTGACTAAAAGTATAAAATATTTGAAGTTATACAGGAAGTTGTCATAAAATAAATATATTGAAGGCTCTTTTGATATGGTATGCAAATGCGTCTGCAATACAACAACTAGGTACAGTATTCACTTTCCATATCTTCAGTGTGAAAGGAAATGAGAAGACAACCCTGGGTTTACTGTCAGTGACACCAACAGAATAGAATTACTTCTAGCAACAACTTTTCAGTTCCTGACAAACTAAAAGACATGGCGGGTTAAAACTTTCTTATGATGATTAAAATGTTTTCAATATTGAAAGCAATGCTATGCTGCCATGAAATCAAAGAATGATTTTAGAACTGGCTAATTTACAACAACCTACAATTACTAATCAATGCAGGGGGGGAAACAGTTGAAATACAACAAGCAATAGTTGAACATAATATAGTCAACAGCAGTCAAAAATTAGCCCCAAAAATTAAAAAAAATCAACAGGTTGCAACTCTCTCAGACTACTTAGACTTCGAATTGGTATCAGATTAATTGAAGCTGCTGCATACAAAAACAAGGTGTTGTGGCTAGCTCAGGTGAAGTAAACATCTCAGCTGAAAGTAATTGAATTACATAATTCATACAAGAAAAGAGTCATCATGGAAAAGTGACTGAGTGTAACAACAGCACTCAAAAGTTGTTTTCATAATAACCCAGACACAAAAGGCTCAGTACAAAAGAGTTGACAGATTCCATTGACTGGCCCCATGCAAGCTGAACTGAGTGTATCAAGTATAAAGAATTTACTCCTCAGGCATGTGCCAAAGGAGTTACATTAAGAAAACGTATACAACACATTGCTGGTTGCTAGGCAACACAACAGACAAAACAAGCACACTCATTCACTTCCAATACTAAAAGCTAACCTTAAGTATACATAGAAATTGATTTGTAATGAATTTTCATTGAAATACAACTTGGGATACCATATTAGCCTCAGAAAGAGAGAGTGGGAGGAGTGGATGCAACTCACATTCATTATAGGTGTAAAGAACCTGGGCTCTTTCTCCCCCAGTGCTTTCTCTGTGGCCTGTAGCCTGTGCACCACATGGTCTTGTTCTGTTTCTACCAGACACTCTAGGAAGGCTGCGTAGGCAGTAGGGCCTCTTCTAGTCAGATCTGACAACAATCTCTGCATCTGGGAGGGTTTAGCACCAGTTGCCTAAATGTTTAACTGGTTATGTAAGAATCAACGCGATTGGCTTGAAATAAGTACCAGTTTACTATTATTTAAGAGCTATTGATTACCATTGGCTGTAAATTGACAGCTATCATCAGCAGAGTTAACTCTAACTTTTATCATATTTCTAATAAACTTATTGCATGACAACTTGTGTTTAAAAGCAGGCTAGAGAAAACTTTTTATTTCCAGACAGATGGAAGTGGTTGCAATGGAATCACCTATATATAAATACAGAAATTTGTTAACTAAAACTACATAGCTGCGTGTGAACCTAATTGGTTAATATGCTGAAAGTATATTAGATACACAGTTGTAGGTGTAGTAATGGAGAAATCAAGAAAAACCTTTGTTCTAGATTACAAATGTAGCAAAAGAAGTTTTATTCTTGTAAGAATTTTAAGTTGCGCCCCAAACCAAAATTTATTGAGAAAATTAAAGGATTTAGCCTATCTCAATTCCTCCACTACTGCACCTAAATGAAACACCAGCATGACTGTGTAAGCTGACAGTACTTGTATATGCTCAATCATTTCATCTGTGAAGATCTCTTTGGCCAATAGATGAGACCAAAGTGTGTCTAACACCACTTCCTTCATTAGGAAAGGTCTGTTCTTTTGGAGAACCTTTCTGTGTATATCTTCCATTGTGTGGAGTTATAGATACGCGGGTAAAGACGTCAACAATAGCACCAAAGATTACAGCAACAAATGGTATCGGAGACTAGAAACTGGTGAATTGCGTATCTTGCTGGCTGGTTTTTATCAATTAGATGAAGTAGCACCTTCCAATCTTGATAAACGTCTAAAATTACAGTATTAAACTAGCTAGAGTTAAAGTACTGCTGCCTACATATGTAATGACTGTACAGAAGTCAGCGATGCTTTATGTTAGATAAAACCTGTCCAACTTCCTGCCAACACTCTCGGAATCTACTTCTAGCAGAGTGGAATAAAAGAATCACTTCAGAAACAATAATTTTGTGTTAAAACTTAAAAGCAATAATAATAGGAATTTATCCTTACTATCAATACAATGACTGTTATTATATTCACTATATTGGAGTTCTATATTCTAAAACACAACACAACTATACACACTAATGAACACAGGTTATATTAAAAGTTATAACTTAACTCTAAGTGAGAAACATGTTATTTAGAAACTCCTGAGTTAAAACCACTAAAATACTGACAATTTGAATTTTTTTCAGACTTTAAAAAAACTAAACTCTAAAAAATCAAATTAATTGCCTCTATTAAACTGCAAGCAACTTGAATAAAAGCAGGCAAATAAATTACTTATTTAGAACGATATTCAAATATATAAACAAATACATTAGGGCGATCTCAGAGCTCTCTTAAAAATGACACTAATTTTGTTACTCAAAGCCTTGAGTCATCTTTAGAGTGCCAGAGTAAAAAGTAAATATCACTTCACAATTTGATATTATGAAGATGGCTGAAGTTTCTGGGTAAATTTTAGTGTTGTAGTATGGAACTTAATTATGTCTTATATAATATTGTCCAGGAAAATATAGAAAAACCAATTAATGCAACCGTCATTGTATTATTAGTTATAAGTGCTATGTTACTGCAACAGATGCATTCAGTTTTTGTTAAAAAGACATAACAGCTATGAATATAAGGCAGTTTGTCGTTAAACTATTGAAAAACAAAAAAAAACTTTGTTTGAAAACAACTCATAGCCTTGGTGATTATGAAAATTACTTTTAAATTCAAATGGTTTACTTTTCAAATAGTCAATAATAAATTTAATATATTAAATTTACAAAAGCCAGTGTGAATAGTAAAATAACTATTGAGTCAGATTGAGTGTGAGTGAAATACAAATTTAAACGTAAACTTGGAGACCGAAGTTAGAATTGAACTTAAACAAAAGTAAAGAGCAATATCACGTAGATATCAAATTCAATGTAAATTACCTTGAATTAGAATATGAATCACTTCAGTGGCATACTGATTCAACATGAATATGAATTTGAATATAATTATTTAAATTTTAAAGTTAATTAGATTTACAATAATTATTAGATTTATAATTATTATCATCATTTTCAATTTGTGTATATTATAAATATAACAAGATAATTATACAATTGCAAGTTTACAAATATAATTACAAGAAATTCAAACTCAAACTAAATAAAATTAAACCCTAAATTTAAAGGAAAGTTTTACTTTTACTTTTAGTCAGTTACTGCGAAAAAATTACTTAAATATACAAATATCTCTTAATTTAACATTAATTGCATAAATCAAATTACTGCTATGCATATTCAATACGAATATGATGATCATGGTAATGTAAAAATAAAAAATTCTTGTATTTATAGTATCAGTCTACGTCAATGTTATGGTAGTCGTTCAGGTTTCCATTTGAACCGTAACTTTGAATTTAAGGACTTTATTTGATGCGCTGTATATTTGTTAGTACTCTCGCTCAAAAATAGTTGATTGTAATTATTTATTTGCTACTTATTTTTTAATGTATTTATAAAAATATACAATTGAAAAAATTATAAATTTTGTAAACATAATTATTGCTTGTTTTAAAAATGTTACTTGTTTTAAAAATTATACTCGAAGAAAGAAAGGCAAAAACAACTCCTTCAATGTTGCCATGGACTCATAAATAACACAATTATAATTATTAATTTTGATGAAGCCAAGACACAGAAATTAGTCAACTGATAAACTTTAAATTGAATGTATGCCAACTTCATATCATACTAATGAAATTGGTTATATCCAGTAAACAAACAGAACTAGTACATATCAATATAATCTTAACATTGCGTATCATGTAAAAAATAGCGATCCTATTTAAATGAAGTTATTGGAAACATAACTCCAATTTACTAGAGATTGCATTGCACACCATTTAAATTTTAATCTTTCTTCACAGTAGTATATTAAAACTCTACTATGACATGATGTTTTTTATAGTGCAGTTAATAGATCAGTTTAATATAATTATGATTATTAGACAATATTTATACAAGAAAGAATTGAGTTTTGTATAAGGAAATTTATAATCTTATAAACTTTTTGTTAAAATTAAAGGCATTAATAATTACATTATAAGCGATGAAAGAGATGGATGCCAAGCAGAAGAGAATTGGAAAAAAAGTGATTTTTTTAAAAAACTATGCAAATCACTTGTAGCTGGCATCAGCATACAAAAATATTATCCTGTTTGCAATGCACATCTGTTTGCTATTTTTGGTAACTTTTGTTTGAAAGTCTTTACTGCTCTGTCTACTTTACATTCTGTGATAGAATTTTTGGTGTGCAATCTGGCTAACTTCTTTCAAGAAACTTAAGTAACTTTGATATGGTTAGTCAAATACTAATATAGTTAATACAATACACAACCTGTTATGGTATATATGCCTTTTAAACATCAATGCCAACACTGGTTAAAGTGCATGCTGATTCAAGACCTGCTGCACTATAATATGTACTATTCCAAATAGTTTAGGAGTTATCCTATCAATTTTATATATTCAGTCAATTTTGCATAAATTATACAGGAATATTGTTGTAAGTTGGTAAGTTGGCAATTTATAGCGCATAATTATAGTTTATATGTATAACTGCCTAATGTTGTTTTATACAAAACACATCAAAAGACCATATTGACAGTAATTGTCTATACTCAGTCTAAAATTTGCTTTTATACTTTCAAATCTCACATAGCTTTGAGGAATTTTCCATAATCAACTTGTTTGAAAGTTTAATTTATGCTTTAGATTACGCAATCTATAGCTTGTCTCAACAGACTTTCAACTACAATTTGCAGTAGTTGTGAAAAATGTTCACCTAAATAATTATATCGCCTCTCCTCACGTTGGCCTTTCATTTAGAAATATCAACCAATCAGCTTACATTTCCTTATAAATGACACTTTATACCAAGTTATTGTACAAAGCTGCGGTCATTTATCTCCTGTATTCATTATTGATGAGATTGACTTATTATAGTGACAAAGTGACAGCTACAGTTGAACTATAAGATACAGCTGAGATGGCACCTCCTGCAGGTAAATGGTATAGTGGATTCAATTATATGGTTCTTAAAGGTTTAAAGGGTTCTTTGGTGTATCTATAACAGCTGTTTCATTCAGCTGTGCAGAGCTTTCAAGTTCTTTATTTGCTTATGATTTTGTTGGGTTGAAAAATATCACTGGAATTAACGTTTTTTACAGCAACACTAATAATAATATAGTAGATAGAGTGAAAGCTTTTAAATACTGTAGCCATTTCTTTTGTTTTCGCTATAAGTAAGAAATGCATGTTCATCCCAATTTTGCTGCTTAGACTTATAATAGTTCTAATCAGCATCATTCTGTTGACAATGGTGGCAGTTGTAAATAAAACTTCTTGAATTAAATACTTTTTTTTTTCTGTCTAAGTGATATTTATATCTATCTGATCACATATGTGTCAAATCATTCTACTAAGAGTGTGTTTTGGTAACTCTTCTAACATCCTGGACAGCAATAAGCCTCAAATTATTGGATTCTCCATATACTAATAGATGGCAGTTGCTGTAAGGGTCCTGGCTATGCCAGCCCTGCTGATGCTATGGCTAAAGGGCCAAGAGAGAAGTTGGTCTATGTTCCTTGTATACAGACTGTAGAAGGGCGGAAAGACTACCTTGCCACTGTCTGTGTGGATCCAGATTCCCCTGATTATTCCAAAGTAAGTAGACAACTTCGAAATGCCTATCTTGCTATAATAGTTTTTCTTTATTGGAGTCTAAATCGTTTTCAATGCACTCCAAAAGAAAGCTATACAGTTTGCTATGTTACTATTAACAATATCAGATATTACTATAGTATTACAGTACACATTTTACACTAAATTGTTGCGGTTACAATAAAACAATTAACTGTATTCCCATTCAAATTGTGAGACAAAATGCTCATATGGCTGAATTTGTCATTGCGGTTCACATGAACTTTAAGGTTGTGGTTTCATTCAATGCAACTTCTTCCAAACCTGTAGATTGAAAGTTTTATGGAAACATAATGATTGAAACTTGGTCATCATGTAGCATCACTTATAGAGCTAGTAAATATACTTGTTAGTTTTGTAAAATCGATATCAATATTTCTATGTGGTTGTTTTTAAGTTGTATTATTCAAGCTAAACCCTGCAATGTACACATCGTATTATACACACCTTTTGTTCACCTGTTTGGCTGAATTCAATTGATAATGATGAAAATTCTAAAGAAAACTAAAGATATGCAACATGTATATTTCTTTACGCATCTTCTTAATCCTCAGAGCATTCAGTCAAACTTTGCACAAAAGAGTGGCATAGGCTGGCAGGAATATTAAAAAACGACACTTTAGTTGCACAATAAAGCTTTACGCCTGAACTTGCCGCACTTCTCGCTCAGCATGTTAGAAGCATGAAAATTCTGCACATAACGTCCCATTTTTAGGCCAAACGGATTTTCTCGCACGCCACATGCGTTTAAAACGCTTCGTGTGGCCCTACGCTTACTGGTTTCGGCATACAATTTTGCTAACATGTTTGTCTAAAATCTCTTTAGTAAACATAAAGCTTTTAATTTAACTTGTTCATTATAATTTAGATAATCAAACAAATTTAGTATAATTTATGCCCATTAAAACATTGTGCTAGCCTTTTAATTATATTTTTACCTTCTCTGCAAGAGATTAGCCATTTTGAGGTTTATTATTCAAGACAAGAAATCTGCTTTTAAGCATTCTAACTTTCAGTCTCCTTTCATAGCCTCTTTGTCAATTACAAAGGAGTCATGTAGTGCATCAATGTGTAAAAGTGCAGAAAAAGATGACACTTTAATAGCTTCAGCTTTTTAATTGTCTTGATAAATTTTAATTTGAGGTTGAAATTTTTGCAAAAACAGCAACTTGCTTCCACTATATTCTCCATCTAGGGTTCTCCCAAATCCTTTATTACTAGATCTTCAAGCCACACTTGAAAGTTATCCTTCTAGAGCACAAACAAAGCTGTGTTCTATAAATCTAGCTGTTGTATACCCAAAATGCATTATCTTGAACTAGCGGGCAGTCAAACACACACCTGCATGGGCACAAATATAGTCCAAAACCCATTTGTGTTGTTGAAATTTGCAGGTGGTTCATAGACTCCCCATGCCGCATGAGAATGATGAACTGCATCACTCAGGCTGGAATACTTGTGCCAGTTGCCATGGAGACGAGAAATCAACAAGAGATAAGCTCATTCTTCCCAGCCTGGGTTCTAGCCGTATCTACATCATAGATATGAGTGACCCTGCCCAACCCAAGCACCATGCTGTGAGTATAGAGAACAGACCATGTGGTTTGTGTAAACTGTGTCATTCAATGGTTTAGAGGTCAACACAGCTCATGTGACCAGTGAATTTCCTCTCAAAGTAAAATATCAACTGGCTTATAATCAGGTTAATTGGTTACAGGATTTTTAGATGTTTTTGTACTTGTATCTACTTTTACAGCCTCAGCTATTGCAAGTGAAAATGAATTTACCATAATTTTAAACTTAGGTTTCACACTTGAATGATACATATATAGGGGCATTAGTTCTCCGCTCCCACAAACATGCTTAATTAGTTTATGGATTGCAGGTTGTGGAGCCTGAGGACCTAAAAGCTGTGGGATATAGCCGTCCCCACACCAGTCATTGTATGAAGTCAGGTGACGTCATAGTTAGCATGATGGGTGATGAAAATGATGGAGCAAAGGGTAGGGTCCTGTAATTTATTCTGGTTTAACATGCATGCTGTATTCCTTCCAAATCATGTATGTTTTACAGTAGTATATATCACTGCAAGGGATACGAAACTAAATATTATCACTGATGGCACACAGTTTTGTTTAGCATATATCTAACTTTGCTTTGAAGATTTACCAAATAGTTATAGCTATCCATGCCTGAAAAATCTATTTAAAGATATTGAAATATGACATAGTTTGCAAAGTTGGACCATAAAGATTTGTTTAACCAGAGACTGACATTTGGCTTCCATAGCTTTAAATTCCTAAAGATTTTGTGGCACATTGTGCCAGCTGGTTGGAGACATCTTTGTGAATTTGTTTCATATAGTAAAGCTATGAGAGAAGAATGTTTCTCTCCTGCTATTTCTTTACTAGAACCCTTACTGCATGCTGCAGGTTCAGTAGTATACGATAGCTTGTGAAAGCACTGAGTTTGATTCTTTATTGAGGTAATAAAGTCATTTGAAGTGGGAGAACAGGTGTTATAGGTACTACAATACACTTGTGAATATTATGCAACATTCAACAAATATTTGCTCAAAACTATGCTAAACTGCGAGTTGAAACTTGATACATGAGACTTATTGTGAAGTAGCTGTTCTTGTATTTGAAACTAGTTGTAAGTTTAATACATTCTGCAATGTATTAAATTTTGCTACCCGTTGTTTTTTATCATTACTTTGGTTTCTTTTATGCTACTCATTGCCTTTGAACATATGTATTCAATTTATCTCTTGCATTACCACATGTCCTGAGTAAACTAGTTAGTTTGCTGAACTTGTGGTTATAAACCAACTTAGGTATGTATTATATGTTATTTACAGCCTGTCATATATGGGCATATATAATTCATATAACTTTACTGCAAGCAACTCCCCTTTCCATTGCTTCGAATGGATCCATGTGGATCTGCATGGCTGATAGATTTGTGGTTGGGGTTTGCATTAACTTATAGTTGCAGGACCATAATTCAAAGCAATGACAATGCAGCTGAATACAATAAATTTGTCTATACTCCATTACAACTAGAAAAATAACTTTCGCAATCTAAATAACAGTTACTGTCAGAACTTGACATATTTCCCTTTTATAGGTAGTCAAATTTAATTTATATAATTTAAATGGTTTTGAATAAACTCCTATTATGAGCTATTTGTCTAGCGGTCTAGAGCTTTTTACAGCAGAGCTGGAAACTAATATCTTGTAACCACGGCAGCTTTTAGCTCTTCGTAGCTATCTTCGTCAAAATAAATTGACTAAAATTGCTGAAATAGCTGTGTTACAACATAAATCATACCAGTTGCGGCTTTTCTCACTTATATTGAAGTGCCTGTTATTTCACCAGCAACTAGTTTATGGAATAGTGGGCAGAAATAGGAAGGGAGATATAAGGCAAGGTGTTTTAAAGGTCATATTACACATCTATACATGTAGTATACTATTTCCTAACAGACATGCATGTTATTTATTACATTCAATTGGAAACCAGTCATGACAATTTAATTTCAAAACTCATAATCTTCATCCTGGGAGAATATCATACCATCTAACTTTATTATGAATTTTATTCTTTTGCAATAAAATTTAAAGAATGTATTTGTTAACCTCTGAGATGAATTGATGCATATACTGCATGGCCTATTTACACCCTGGAGCTTACTGCAAGTTAAATACCAACATATATTACATAGGATTTTTTAGATATGACTAATTACTTTATTGGCATTTTATATTAATAGATATTTTAACTCTATTCCCCCCCCCCCCCAATATAATCGAAGAATGCTGAATTTTTTGGCAGAATTTTTGACACTCAAAATGTTTTGGTAAATGAGTTATATATATTTCACCTAACCCTCTCGCAGATTATCAGTCTATAATAAAGCCCAAATTAAAGTCAAACTATAAGTCATGCGCCTGAAACTAGAACTGGAGAAACTTCAAACAGAGTTCTAGACTCTATTCCAATATAATATAATATAATATAATGTAGTCTCTCTTTTTCTATGAATGATTTATTATAATAACAGCTATAAATTATGTTTTGCTTTTCACTAGTAACTATCATTTTCCTTTAATCAGACCTGCATATGTGAAGGTGTTGTGTGAAGTGGTTTGATGTGTGAATTGCATATAGAAGTGTTAGTGACAATTAGGAGCAGTATACAGTGGAGATATTGAAATAGTCTAAGTTCTGTAAATTTCTTTATAAATTTTGGTTTGGGATGCGGGTTGAAACTCTTGCGAGAACATAATTTCCTTTGCTATATTTTTAATATAGAACACAGGCTTTTCTCAATTTCTTCATTACTGCACCTACCTCCTTAGTGACTGCTATTTTACAAAGTCTTTGTTGTTTTCGCATGGAATAAAATTATAGGTGGTTTTGTTATGGTAAATGTTTCCGTCATCATAGGTGGTTTTGTGGTACTGGATGGACAAACATGGAAGATAAAAGGCTCATGGAATTCAGAAGATGATGTAACTCCATTTGGCTATGACTTCTGGTACCAGTACAAGTTCAATGTCATGATAAGTTCCGAATTCGGTTCACCCTGCAGATGGTGGAAGTGTTTCAACCCCGCCGATGTACCAACTGGTAAGTGGCTTGATGATTCCTGTCTATTTTGTACTAAAGTTGGTTCTCTTACAGATTTAAAAATAACTACTTAATATTATTGCATATTTCACTAGATGCAATAAAATGAACATAAATTTCTGTAATGAATGTGAGATGTTTGCTTTTTGGCATTATAAGTGGGTAATAAATTTAATTGCTTGTCAATTATTGTTATTTTTTATAGGAGGTTAATGAATTGAGGTTAAATTCTAAAAGATTATTTATGAGGTTTCTTATCTGTTTGTCACATTTACTATACCAGTTGCCTATCTTATCGAAGCTTATAGTTTAAAATGGTTTCTTTTTCAGCATCAGCCATGCATACTAAATTAAAGAGAGTTACTAATATTGCTGTTATTAGAAAGAGCTGACCATAGTTGCATGACTATAGCTTTCTACAGTTTGATATAATTTCATTTATTTGCCCGTTTGGTGGTGGAATGCATCAATGCATTGGTAGACTATCTTCAATCAATATTCAAAATAAAACTTGGCTGTATTTCACAGCTATGTTGAAGCAAATATTGCCTGCTGCAGTTTTTATAATCTTTTGATGTATCTGCACTGTTGCCAATTTTTAGCTTATTGGATTGATATCAGTAGCCGTTCAGACATCAAACGAAACACATTCCACTCAAAATTCAGCATTCATGAATGCTGCCTGCATTATTTAACACAGTTTAACACACATAAAGTATTTAATTGAACGAGGGTTGTCTTGTGAAGTTGTCTTTTCTCAGTACCTGACAGTATTCTGGACAGCTTCAAGGTTTTTGAACAACACCATATGGTTGCAACTATTCATTTCTTTTTATATCTGTATGCAGTATGCTTTATTTGTTATCTTGTTACTATGACGACAGATTATGGCACCTCTCTGCATGTGTGGGACTTCAACAAGAGGAAGTACCAGTACTCAGTGCCCCTAGGAGAGGAGGGTCTTATCCCTCTGGAAATCCGGTTCCTCCACAATCCTGAGAAACCAGTCGGCTTTGTTGGTTGTGCTCTTTCCAGCACCATCTTCAAGTTTGAACTGAACCAAGTGAGTCCTACTATACGTAGTAGTCTACAACACTCTGTCGCCAGAAAAATAAAATATATTAGTTGTCTTCTCTCTTCCACTAGGTTCCTTTCATGTGTTTTATTTGATTAAGTTTTCCAACAAATAATTTTTATATTCAGAAAAGTGAAATGTATTAGTTGTCTTCTCTTATTCAATAGACATGGGAAACCTTTTAATTCGATTTGATAAACATAGTATTGTTATTTTCACTGTACAAATAAGCAAAAAACTATTTAAATGTTTTATTTAGTCCATAATTCTGACACATACTTTTACCTACACAGTAATAAAACATATTAGCTGTCTGCTCTTATCCAATTAGAGAAAGATCCATTTTAATTTGATTTGATTTGAATATTCTTTGTGACTGAAACCGCTTACTGTACAAAGAAGCAAAATATATTACATTTTTCTTTGGTTCAGAATTTTGACATATTATAAAATTATTTTATGTCTGCTTTTAGGAAAGTGGCAAATGGGAGGCTGAGAAGATAATAGCTGTGAGTCCAAAGGCAGTTGAAGGATGGGCTTTACCTAACATGCCCGGTATGTCATACCTATTATTCTAACTACTGCTTTAATCAATTTCTTATGCCTCAAGCGCTACGTCTTGTGTCAGAGCAAATTAATCCTAGTCAAGTTTAATTTCAAATTTGCCAATAACTTGTTAATGTGACTTTCCACATCCATGCAAACAGCGACAAGCTTGATGGTTGCTATGCAACTGCTGCCACTTTTAGTGCTGTCAAGTGATATAATATCCGCTCTTGGTTCTGTAATACCCTCTCACATCAGTTTCACCAGCTTATCTACAACTGTATAATATTAATAATATGTTCATCTCTGTCTAGATTACAAACTTCTACTTGCTAATAATATAATTATATACTAAACACCAAATCTCAAGAAATCAATTATTAGTTACTACGTTATCAATTATATTTCATTTTAAATTATAATACATTTAGATATAGTTATTTATTGTTTGTGTTGTTATTATTATTATATACATGCTGATATTATGTAACCATGCAGGACTAATCACTGATATCCTGATATCAATGGATGACAGGTTTCTCTTCTTCTCCAACTGGCTGCACGGAGACATTCGACAGTATGACATCACAGATCCTGCTGCCCCTAAACTCGTTGGTCAGGTGAGTGAATATGTCTAACTCAGAGTGACTGAATACTGCTTTGTCAATTGCACTGGGTTAAATGTGTCTAAATCGTCACATCCATTGCAGATAGGTGTTAACATACACATTTTGGTAGTACATTTTCTATGTCGTATGTTGTGCAGGAATCTTTGTTTGATAATGTACTCAGATCTTCTAATGTGATTTTAGCATTTAGCTTTCTCCGGGTCAAAGAAATATTATTTCTAACTCATCCAAAATATTTGAGAGTTTCCTGTCCTAAAATTTAAATTCACTAGACACGAACTTTCAGTAATCTAAATTTTTGCAAATTTGATGTGCTTTAAATGATGAATATGTTTCATATTCTCACAAATTTAGAGTTTTGTTCATAGAATAGACTTTTTGCAATAAACATTCCTAATAATACAATGATTTCAAAATTTCATTTCAATTAAAAAAAGTGTCAAAAAGCTTATTGGATAAGTATGATGTTTCAATGAAAACCTTAAATCACCTTTATTTCTACTAAATTAAGAATTGTCCTCTCCTTAACTACCTTTGTTGGTTGTTCTGTAATGAAATGTAGCATTTCAACAAATAAACATTCCACTGTTGAATAATATTTTCGTTGACGTGTTATATAATCTTCAAATTCTATAAAAAAAATTACCAATTAATAGTAGAAACTGTTAATAATGCATGTAGTGTTGAGTTTACCCAATGTCCCAATGGTGTAGTGGTTAGCACACTTGCTTGCAAGCCAGAGGTCTCGAGTTTGAATCCCAGTTTGGGCAAAATAATTTTCAAGTTATTTCGGCCTTTAGTGAAGTGTAGTAGTAGTACTCCAAGGGAGTTGAGAGGCCAGGGGTGCCTGAAGACTGAGAGAGTTGTATAGATAGGCCGGTGAAGTTCAGAGAACTGGGTGGGATGTAGTGTTGAGTTTACCCTGCAGTGGCCTCTGTGGTGTAATGGTAGCACACTTGCTTGCAAGACTGAAGGTTTCGGATTCGATTCCTAGTGGGGGCAATTATTTTTCAATGCAGTACACCACTGTATGTTTAACTTATAAACCATTCCTCTTTCATATAGGCCATTAAAAGCTAAATATTCACTATCTGAATCACTCTCCAGTTTAAAAACTTGTGTATTTTGGCTCACCTCCCAAACGTACAACTCAAACTATGGCTTTCTATGATTGATATCATAATATGTTTTGGTGAATATTGAAGCATAATACTTTCTTAATAACTATAAACTCGATTATACTCTCTCATTACAAGATATACAGTGCATCTAATAGCAATATTGCAAGTGAGTTTGTCACTTATTGCAGGTGTTCCTCGGTGGATCAATCACTAAGGAAGGGTCGGTGAAGGTCACCGACGACAAGGAGCTCAGTGAGCAGCCGGCAGCAGCAAAGGTTCAAGGTCGTGTTCTGCACGGCGGACCTCAGATGATACAACTCAGTCTGGACGGGAAGAGACTCTATGTGACGGACTCTTTGCTCACTCCTTGGGACAGGCAGTTCTATCCGAATCTGATCAGGTAGTTACTAATGTGACAGCTCATGTGATTAGTCATGTGACTAGTCATGTGACTACCCAAGTGGGTAGTCATGTGAATACTTGTGTCACTACCCATGTGACTACTTACAGCTCATGTGACTAGTCATGTGACTCTCAGTCTTTAGCTTATACCACAAAGCCATTGGTCTAGTTAGAGTTCAAATTTGTCCATTGTTATAAGACAAAAATTAGTATTCAGGTATTGTGTAAAATTCCTTTTCGATCATTGAGCGTGGTCAAAAATTAAAATTTAATTTGCATTTTATTTACATAACAATAAATTAGGGATGTCATGTTTTAATTAGCTTGTCACAGGCTGGTACTGCATGGAGAGATGAGTGAACGATGTTCACTGCCTAGTGTATATGCGAGTGACATATTGCCCATATGTAGTCAACACGTTCATGATTTAGTTAGTAGAAACCCGGCCAACTATGAGTTTTATCTTAGGAGTATTCAGAGAAGTCACTCAACTGCTCAAATTGCTTTTATATGCTAATATAGAACTTTAAAACTGTCTGTTCACTATTCAAAAGTTATAAGTATTTGAAAATGTGTGAGCTATGCATTATGTAGGCACCTAGGCCTACAGCATTGTATAAAACTGCGATAAACCATATGTTAAATTTGGCTCATGTAGCTTTCTAAAGAAAAGTGCTGTACTAGCACAGACTTATTTATTTATCGTTTTCTAGTAATGGAACAGCCATGGTGCAAGTTGATGTGGATACTGTTGGAGGAGGACTCACCATCAACAACAAGTTTCTGGTAGACTTTGGCAAGGAGCCAGATGGCCCTGTAGTGGCACATGAAGTCAGGTACCCTGGTGGTGATTGCAGCAGTGACATCTACTTGCCAAATGTAAGCAATGAAGTGTATCAGCTTTGTCTGCTCATCACTTGTGACAAACACTTCAGCTTGTTGTGATATTTTTAGAAGCCTGTTTTATATTAGCATGCGTTTTATGTGTAACAATAACAACGCCTACATTAATTGCTAGAGGCCTATACAGGTAGTTTATATGCCCAAACAGGTTACAACTTATATGCTTATACAGGTATTCTATAGCTCATACAAGTAGTTTATATGTTCATACACATTTTCTCTCTCTCATATCTGTACATTAATTTGTTCTATATTTCTTTTTTTTTTCTGTTTCAGGAACTTTTGCCAACAGCATAAATACTTACAGTAAACCCCATAAACATTGGAGCCAACTTTTAATTTTGATTTGAGATTTTTTTGTGCATAGTTTTGTTTTTAGTTCAAGAAAAAAATGTGCTATAGTACAAATGCTGTGTTCAAATCAATGTGTTTAATATACCTATATTCTAAACATAACATAACTGCTTGTACGGTATTAGTTTTTTGCTTCACTATTTTTGTTTGCAGATACAAAAAGTTACCAAAATATCTTAAGATCATTTTATTTTTATAAAAATATTTTAATAAAAAGTTGTCTGTCTCAAGATAATTTCAAATTGGCATTTGATGACTTTCAGAATTTAAATTTAGTTCAAAAATATTATGTTTTTATTGATCTTTTATCGTTTATTCATTGTTCTTAATTATTGTTCATTTATTGTTTTTGTTTTAATAGCTATAGTACTATTTTTCATTTTATGTTATAATCTTCATACAGCATCTAATAAAATTAATCTGATAATTTAAACCCGTGTCATAATATATGTTCACTGCATTTGAAGAGAAAGCATCTACTATATCAAATTGTAAAATAAATACGCTCGGACAAAAGAAAATGATGATTACTAGTTAAATAATTGTAGTTATTAAAAAATTTTTACCAGGTATCAAAGCAATTCTGCAAAACTAATGTTTTTATTATATACATTGTATCCCAAATGTTTTCACATGATGCCTTTAATGGCAGCACTGGGAGATATTTTTAAACCTGTTGCAAAAATGATGTGGTCTATACTAGCTGATTAACAATGTGTACCAAATAAAACACATATTGACTAATGCTTTGATGAACCAATTCCAACTTTACAACATATGAAAACTTAAAAAGTTTTGGTTGGCAACTTTAAAGTCAAAAATAAAAAACCAACTACACATTATTAGCTGCTGCTGAATAAATAATATTGCATTGTCTTATGATATATTATTTGTGTTGTTATCTTATGAAGCTCTTATAAAAATATTATACATTTAAGATGCTAAATTACTGTAACTATATATAGCTCACATACATTAGGTAATCAGTTAACAATTACGCACACCAGTTTTGATACATACCAATAGCTTTTTGCGAAGTTAGTCAAACTATATATTATGATTAAGTATATCTAACACTTTATTTATTCATTTTTGCAAACAGGGGAAGCTCTAATCACTAACGTATCCATGCGGATGTAAATATAGACTCTCATAAATTGCAGCTCTGTCTGCAGAAGAACTGTAGAACTGCTCTACTTGAATCTGTTTTTGCCCCAAACTAATTGTTGTTTTGTGTTATTTCAAGACAACGACTTTCCACAGAGAGCTGTTTATTGTTTTTAGCAGAATAGGGTGCAAAAAGTTCTATCTTCAGCTAAACAACCATATATTATAATTAACAAGAGAATTTCTTTTTTGCTGTGTCACCTAATTAAGGAACCTCTAAAATTGACAGAAGAATCACACTTATATTGGCAACATGCATTCAAAGATAGCACTATACTATATACAATTGCTAACACACTTTTAGCATATATATGCACTAAAAATACATTTGCAAGAATAAACTCTCTCCAGGACTACATGGCAGTGCAAGGTAGTAAAAACCGCAATCTCATGCAGGAGCTAGTCCTAAAATTAGTTCAATTATAAACAGTTATATTACCATTTATGTCATCTTGTTATATGCATAATAAAAGTGTAATCATTGTTGTATTGGCATTACATTCTAAAATGTAACCTTTTGATTAATTTGTGGTGTTCATTTTGAATTGTTTATTTAAAATGCCAAGTCATGGTTAATCAATGGCGAACGCCTTTCGATTTGGTATAAATTAACGGTATGTTAATTAACATCGCTCATTGAATCATATTACACTGAATTAGGATGCTCATGGTAAGTGGTGAATCTACAGTAGTCTTGGTAGCTAGATCAGGTGTTAACTTGATATAGCATAACTTATATATAGGACAAATTTGTCAGCTTTTAAAAGATTTTCTAGCTACAATAAAAACTTTACATTAAAATAAAACTCTTTGGTGAATACATAATAAATATATGAATAGTGAATTGCATGCATCATGAATAATAAGATCACCAAGAATTTTTTTTATAATGTTATAGAGATCGCTGTAAAATCACTTATTGCATATGCCTGGTGATCATCATTGTAGTTTGTATTTATATGTTTTGTAATATCTTCTAATATCTTTCATGCACGCTTCGTTTTTATATATCATATTTACTTGATTTCATAAATTGAAAGTCTTATATATGCAGCATTGTTATATATATATATATATATATATATATATATATATATATATATATATATATATATATATATATATATATACATCTATATATATATATATATATATATATATATATATATATATATATATATATATATATATATATATATATATATATATATATATATGTATATACACATATATATATATACATATATATATATATATATATATATATATATATATATATATATATATATATATATATACATATATATATATATATATATATATATATATATATATATATACATATATAAATATATCTTTACGAGCTAGCAATTTGATTATAAATAGGTATACGAGAAACATTGTTATTTATTACTTTATTAGGTAAAGTAATTACACTGATATTTCGGGTACCACTGTACCCATCTTCAGAGTAGCAATGAATGAAATTCAAAAATTTTTGAATTTCATTCATTGCTACTCTGAAGATGGGTACAGTGGTACCCGAAATATCAGTGTAATTACTTTACCTAATAAAGTAATAAATAACAATGTTTCTCGTATACCTATTTATATACATATATATATATATATATATATATATATATATATATATATATATATATATATATATATATATATATGTATATATTACTTATATAGGCATATATTATATTAAAATAATTGAATTTTTCTCTATTTGCATTTAGTGATAAATTATTTTAAGCTCAAGTAGCCTACGTTGTGAAAAAAACATATAAATTTGCTTTGTGATTTTTTGCGAGAGTTTGTGATTGATATTATATGAACTTGATCCTGTCTAAAAAAGTATTGGTAACTGGGTATGAAAAACAGACAGTTGCAGACAAGTTTGGTTACGCTCTATAATATACCATTTCCATTAGACCGGTTAATCATTTTAATAGGCAACGCAAATGTGCTTTGATTGAGTAATAATTTCTAATCTAGGAGCCTTTAGTAATGTGTTTAATTTAATTTATTATTATATAGATAGGATCTTACAAAAAGCACAATGACGATGCTCGTTACTTCTATTTTTTATGCTTTTAAACTTTTCTCCAGCATCTCAGAAGATCACCTGTAATATGCTCGCTTTAGTTTGAAAAAGCACTCCATTTCAATTGCTTCAATGGATCTGTATATAAAGATAGATTTGTGGTTACGGGTTTATGTTAACTTGTCGATGTGGTTTCATTTGATTCAACTGTTTCCAAACATCAAATAATAAAATCCGTTGCATCAGTAAGAATGCATTGTATGATTTATTTCATTAATTTAAATCACAACATTCTTCTGTAATCAATTTGATATTTAACATCTAACAATCACTTCCATCCTTGGGCTTTCATAGCAAATGACTATGCAATATTTTCAACATTTCAGTATCGAACTTATTATTTTTAATAGTTAATATGATTCAAGACATAGTTCAAGGTGAAATTCACCAGTAAACAGAACAATATTGTCTGTTAAGCATGCAAAAGATTTTGCACTGTAATAAAAATACAAAGTTGCGCAAGGGCGATCACGCTTCACTGATTTCTGATTAAAGGTATATCAAAGCAGGTGCAAATGCTTAGTCTGTTGAATTAAGCAATAATGAATCATGAAAATAGGTTCAGTGTTTGGTCAGACATTGCATGCTGGCATTGTGAATCGGTGCCCATACTCGGGGTGTGTTACATCAACAGTAAGTATTCGTACAATCATTTGTTAGCTCCTATTACAGTTAGTAATCTTAAAGAATCTTGACACACTTCATTTGTGCATTAAAAAAATCTTCATACATATCTTAACTAGTACATATAACCTATATACACACTGATGTATAGTATTGTATCTTCAAAAATCTTGGTTTTATATTAAACTTTGAGCAAATGCGTCTTGAGTCAATTAATAATACTTCTAATTGCTTCAAATTGGCTTTTATGTGTGCAGTTTTATCAAACGAATAGTAATTAGTGCTGGGTTCCATTGCATGTTATTCTTAGATGCTGCAACACACAGTTTAATTACTGAACTGGCTTTAAAATTCATAGAATGTAAACCATCATATCTGCTCAATCTATATAAATGACTATAGCTAAAACATATATGAATATTTTATTAATGCATAAATAAAGTGTGTTAGGTATTCATTAGGCTACTACTTTTAGCATATCTTATATGTTCTTTGTTAGATTAGCCCTATAAATCTCTTAGGTGGGGTAAGGTCTCTTTGAGGAACTGTAGACATGTTAGCCTAGGTTTCCAATGTATAATTAAAAATTATCTTAAGTCTGTTATATAGGATTCCTAACATTTTACTCAATTGCTGCGCAATTTTGTAGTCTATTAAAAATAACCTTCTTAAAACAACCAATATATCTCAAAAACTAAATTAAGGCAAATTGCAAAGTGATAAATTTACATTAATGTCTCTATGCGCTTTGCATTGACCTCTCAACATAGCAGCTGAACTTAAGAAAGCTTTCTGTTTAATGACGGGTACTACCAGCCTTGTGACTTTTATTTACTTCCTATTACATTTTAATTAATATATATTCAAGCTTGGTTTGTCACCAGAACTTGTGTTCTAAAACGCTGAAAATGTTTCAATTGCCAACTTAACATCTTTTAATATTCTACTCTACGACATTTTGAAAAAAAATCTGAAAAGATTTAATTGCTAAAATATACAAAATTCATCATCAAATCTCACATTGTATATTTAAACAACACGCTTAATCTGCCACAGCATTTAAATTTGCGTTGTTTATTTCCGAATTGTTTGCACAAACAAGAACTATATATAAGTAACTTGTCTAATATTTTCTTATGATTATAAGAATGACAACGTCATATATATATATATATATATATATATATATATATATATATATATATATATATATATATATATATATATATATATATGACGTTGTCATTCTTACAGCATATCAGCACATAACCTGGTGTCGTTTACCGCATCATCGCATTCTTAAGAAAAAAAAATAAAAAAAAAATATATATATATATATAATTATTTCTTTTTTATATATATTTTTATTTTTATTTCGTTTACCGCATCATCGCATTCTTAAGAAAAAAAAAATATATATATATATATATATTTCATAAGTATTAAAATTACCTTTAACTAAAATACAGCAAGTCATTTACCCAATCTTTCCTCAGTGATTTGTATTGCAAGAGGAATGCACTATTGTTTTCAGAGTATAATTGACTGCTTGGCTAATTTTCCAAGTTAATTATGACCGAGCAATTTTGTTGGTTACTATAACTGAGTGCTTCAAAGTTTCTCAATACTTTGTTTCACTTGTGACGAAGAACAGTTGCTAAAATAACTTCAGCAATTAACTACTGCTGTGTACTAAAATATGTAGGATCTAAGAGCAATTAAGTTATTAGTGCATATGTATGTACAGATATGTGTATATATATAATATGTAATATATAAAACGACCCAATGATTATACTTTATTGAGCGAAACAAGTTTGTAGTCAAGTAAATGAGTAATTTCTTTTATCAAATATAGTATAAATACCTAATATATTTCACTAATTTTTTTCAGTAGACAAACAGACCATAAGCAAAATGTTTTGCAAGAAGCCGCAACTAGAGAAGGACAGGGGGTATGCCTGGCTAGTTCTTCTGTTAACCACATTTTCTCAGTTTGTGCACTTGGGATTTAGCTTTGGAGTTGTGGGAAACTTGACCATCGTTCACCAAAAAGTGTTTAGCATAGACTTACAGTATAGCAGTGTGATAGGATCAGTGCACATCGGAACTTTGATGCTCTTTGGTAGGTATATTTGCTATTCAGTTTATTTCAGTAAATTAAAGTTCAAGTTGTGTGTGTGCGTGTGTCAGTGTGCGTGCATGTGTGTGTGTGTGTGTGTGCGTGCGTGCGTGCGTGCGTGCGTGCGTGTGTGCGTGCGTGCGTGTGTGTGTGTGTGTGTGTGCGTGTGTCAGTGTGCGTGCGTGTGTGTGTGTGTGTGTGTATGTGTGTGTCTTTTATGGAGCATTCACAATATATTTGGCAAAACTGTTGTACACCCTTTAGAGTATATAACTTCAATTGCAAGCAGGAAATGCTTTAACTGCTACTTGCAGGGCCTGTTGCTGCCGTGCTAATCAAGAAGATAGGCTGCCGGTTCACTCAGATATTTGGAGGAATCTGTGTCATCCTCGGTGTTGGTCTGTCGGCCACAGCTACCCAGCCATGGCATGTCATTGTAATGTTTGGGGTTCTTGCAGGTATAGTGTAACTACAGTTTAGTAGAGGTGATATATTGTTTGTGTCATACCTTATATCAATTTATGGGTATATTAAGCAGCTTATAAAGATGTCATAGTAAGAAATATTGTGGTGTCATAACCTGCCTTGCCATGGCAATAAGGATTTATAGCCTATTTAGAATTTACGTGGAGCTAAACAAAATTATCAATGCAATTGTTTTCAAATTTTAGAGAGTTTAGTTTTGTTGTTACCATTTTGGTATTTTAATGTCAATGTTAACATATAACCACTGCATTGTTTTTAAACTTCAAGTAGGTTGGTTGTTTTCCATTCACAGTTAAAACTTTAACTATATAAAATAACTGCATCACCAAATTCAACATGAGGGTCTGTGATAGCCAACTGCATGGTAAAAATATTAGCAGAGAAAAAACAAAAAGTATCATACAGGGAAATTTTAGCTATTATACTGAGAAGTTTTTTAAATTACTTTTCTTTCAGGCATTGGAATGTCGAGCTGCTATTCTGCCACCTCCCAAATACTCCCTCATTACTTTGACCGTTACAAGTACCTGGCGTTTTCCCTGAGTCGAATTGGGAATTTCCTCGGTATTGTGTTGTGGCCCATTATATCAAATAATCTGTTCAACAGCTTAGGATATTCACACGCCATGGCCTCCATGTGTTCAGTCCACTTGGTACACATTATTGCAGGAGTTTTATTCTTTGAGCCTCAGATGCCTACCTTATCTAGTAAGTAAAAAAATTTAATAATTTTTGTTTTTGTTATCTTTTGATGAAGTAATTGTAATTGAAAAACCGCAATCATTAAATTTTGTTTCGGCAAAATATATTATGGTTTAAGCTTGCAATTATATAACATATTTTGAATGCATTAAATAATCATTATCATATTTAGTTTACAAATTCATAATAGTTTCATACGTAGCAACTAAGCTTAGTTTTTTTTAGTTAAAAAAAAACAATTTACTCATTTAAAAAAAACACATTGACATAAAAACGGTTTTTGCAATATATATTGTCATTTTTTTGCCTATAGAAAACCTAAGTAGCCAAGAAAAAATATCAGAATGTCCAGAACTGCCAACAGGGGATCAAAATATGTCAAAAGGGGGTCAAAATGTGTCAACTGTGAGTCAGAATGTGTCAACAGGGGTTCAAAATCAACACTCAAATTCTGAGGTGAGTAGAAATTTATTCAAGCTAAAAGTTTGGTTATAAATTATAGAAATAGAGTCATTTTTAAATGCTTTTGCTATATATATAACTTTAGTGCTAATAATGCTTCAAATGATATGTTACTAGTACAAAGCAACTAGGCTATGCCTTAAATGTCTATCCTAGATTATCCTAAATGTATACATTATGTCATGGCTATAGCATGTTCACTGCATCAATGCTCAAGCACAAAGGAACTATTGATACAACACTTATTAAAATGACCTTAAAGATACCATTGCAATGCATTTCTCCTTTGATGTAAATACTTATGTAATAAAAAAGTACGTCATTCTATGAAAGTGTTTGTTTTTTACAGTTTGAACATTTTTATCTTTCATTGAGAAAAAATAAATCATAGGTAATACATTTTATACATTACATTGATGATCATGCTATTCCATATATAGCTGATGTGCATGAACTATAATAGCTACTAATAGCAGCTTCACGTTTTAAGTTAGTCAATGAAGCATTTCAGCACGTTTTATGGCCACATCATTAATTTTCAGAATTGTCGGTATGCCAAATAACGTAGGCCAAATAACGTAGGCCAAATCAGTAGGCCAAATAACGTAGGCCAAACCACGATGTGTTGTTGCTATGGTTACTAACAGAATATAAAGTCAACAACTGCATGAAGCTATTGTATCAGTTTTTGGTATATAGTAGACTCTTTTAAATTAATTACTATGTTCTTTCGTGTTCCCTAGTATGGGCATCAGATGAGGTTCTATGAAGGTATATTAAAATCAATGAAGCTAAATATATTATTTTATATCTTGAAATAATTACATACAATTCAAAGCTAGTCTATATAGTGACTATCATTTTATTGCCTGCAGCAGTTGAATGAATAACTGATATACGCATGTCCACAACTCTTTCACAATATAATATACATGTATGTAACTTCTAAAACTATTTAATCTGCACTTTAATACTAATGCAGCCTGTGGTACCAAATATTTAGCAGATATTTTATTAGTAATTTACACGTGTTTTGCTTAAAATGTGTCTATCCACTATTGATATCGGGCTTTGTGGTAGAAATCCTATATATACAAATGATTTTTGTTTATGTGTAATTAAAACTTTAACTTTGTGCTTTTCACATAAGGTTTTTATTTATTTCTATTTATAAGAAATAGTGCTTGGAAAACCGCCATGATTATAGGGCACACAACTCCAAATGTTACAGTTTTTACCTGTGAATATTACAACCTATCACACCCCTAATTGAGTATGACTGCACTTCTTCACTAGCATCAATACTACACATAAAACTGTCAACATTATCAAAACTTAGATAATTTTTTATTATAGTTATCAATATTTATATATTGAATATAATATATAAAACATAAGCAGCATTTTACAGTCAGCTGGTGGTAAAACAATATCCACTTTATATGCTAGTATCAAAATACATGGCAGTCAGACTGAAATATTTCAGTATTTTAAACTTTTGTCTGAATCAATATTTCAGGTGACACTAAAAGATGTCTCCACAGTTTCTCTCTCTACAATGACCTCCACTACTAAAATTCTGGAATCACAATCAGAGTTAAAAGATGACAACTCCCATAACCTAAAAGATGAATTTTTAGCTGTAGTAAAACTTCCAAAAGTAAGAATAGCAATATTATTTACTATAATATAATAGGCAGCATATCTAGATATTTCTATAAATAGCGCTATAAATGCTATAACATGCATATGTTGAGTATTATAGTGTTTATGCTGAATATTTGTATGGTTCCTGTGGAAATTTAATACTAATTATAAAGTTCTCTTTACTTTTTAATAATAGGAACATTAAAATTGATGCAGGTTTAGTCACTATCATATCTGGAGGAATCCCTGATGCAAAAGGTCTTTAAACTGGGCTATAAGGAATTATTCGCATGTGGCACAGGAGCAATATAATGTAGTAGACAGGCTATTTAAGTTCAGTGTGTCTATTCTACAGATCTGGTTATTAGTTTTGAACTCAGTGCTGTGGTCAGTGAACTCTTCAGGCTATTTGATATTAGCAAGTGACTACTCTGTAGAAGTCATTGGACTAAGTACAGATGAAGCTGCCCTAGGAATCACTGTACTTGGTAAGACTTTACTCTACATGTCAGGACTTTACTCTACATGTCAGGGCTTTACTCTACATGTCAGGACTTTACTCTACATGTCAGGACTTTACTCTACATGTCAGGGCTTTACTCTACATGTCAGGACTTTACTCTACATGTCAAGGCATTACTCTACATGTCAGGACTTTACTCTACATGTCAGGTCTTTACTCTACATGTCAAGGCATTACTCTACATGTCAGGACTTTACTCTACATGTCAGCACTTTACTCTACATGTCAAGGCATTACTCTACATGTCAGGGCATGGTTATTCAGGATAAGACAACTTTAAAAAATCCCTGATGCACTTCATTTATGCAGTAATGAAATATTCATATAAATCTAATTAGCCATCATCTACATACTGTTTGATAGTTGCATGTTAAGCAACTTTGTTTCATAATATCAGTTGTTCAAACATCTCTTGAATAATTTTGAGATTTCTGATCGATAATTGCTGATGATATTTCAGGTCAGTCCTTGGTATTATAAAATTGATAGTAACCATTGCTGACCTTCATTGCATGCTATTCCTAATTGCTGCAACACACTGTCTAATGACTGAGCTGGCTTAAAAATTTAAAGTTTAAAATAATATTATAATAATGAATAAATAAAGCATGCCAAAGATACCTTTAGTTTTTTGTTATACCAACTATTTTGTTTCTTGTAAAATCATACATAATCAGACAGAATTACTTTAAATCTTACAGGTGTTGCCAAGGTAGTTGGTTGCCTTCTGACTGTTTTCACTAGCAGTCTTTCATTTGACAGACTGATTCTTCACTTCTTCACAGTCATTGTTTTTGGGGTTTCCTCTATTATCACACCATTCTCTATTACAAAGGTTCGTATTGGGATATGCTAGAGTAGCCAAACCAACAATATTCCTAGAAATGGCGTCTTACATCTAGAAAGTGCAAGTTATGTGGGACTCTGCATTGTGCTGCTGCAGATCGCATAATGCAAAAATATTTAGTCACCCTGTAAATTTTATATTTTTATACTTTTGAAAATAATTATCGTGAAAGTGTGTGTTATTATTATGTAATGTTTTATATACAAGTGCTATCTTACCATAGAGCCTTGTCAACAATTTTCTCAAATATATGCATATTTTTCTTCACTTTAGACTATGGATAGCTATATAAAGATTTTGTATAACTATCCATGATAGTATCATTGATGATTTTTCACTCCATGAAGTTTTTAAATGCATTGCTTATATTTCTGTAAATGTGTATTGTAGACTATGTACTACACAATGACGGCTTTCTGGGGAGTCGGGGCTGGAGCCACACTCACCAACCTTCTGGCAATTTCTCATGACTTCTGCGGAGCTCATCAGCTCTACCTGGTGTTTGCTCTACAGATGATGTCGCAGGGAATAGGGACCTTGACCTTAATACCCGCTGCTAGTAAGTATTCGGTGTTTAGTAATCCAACATTATAATAAAGGTTTTATTATGAGAACATGGCTGATATATCAGGTATACATATATATATATATATATATATATATATATATATATATATATATATATATATATATATATATATATATATATATATGTGTTTGTATATGTGTATATGTGTATACCATTAGTATATTTTGTATATGTATCTATGTGTGTGTATACGTATGTATGTATCTATAATAATTATAAGCATATATATGCATGTATATATGTATATATGTTTTATGTGTGCATTTGTATGTGTGTATGTATATGTGTAATTGTGTAATTGTGTATATGTGTATATAATGTGTATATATTATTTAGTTAATCAACTATAAAGACAATCTGTTTATTAGCCAGTGCCCAACAACTGCTTACAAAATCAAAGTACTCTTATTCACATCTTTAGATAAAAAGATAACGAGTTTCTTTTAGGTCCGCTAATAATTTTTCCCTTTAAGTAGTTCCCGATAATGTTATGCAGATTCAATTATTGCTTGCCTAAATTATTTTTGGTTGTTTATTATCACATCCTAACTTTCAATGTTGCAGCTTCCATAGCCAAAGCAGCGGGAGAAAGGTTCGGACTGATATTTATCGGATGCTGTGGAATTCTGGGAAGTGTTGCAATTCTTCCAGTCATCATAAACAAACTTCGAAAAAGCAGAAATTCTTTTAATAAAAAACAATTAAGTGAGCAAAGCGTCACTTCAATAACATCCTAAAATTTACTTGGTTTATTTGTATTTTGAGAAAATTGACTCATATAAATGACAATTGTTATCACAAAAGGTGTTGATTATGTTTTTTTAATTGTCTAGCTTATATTTTTATAAAACTTTTATAGTATTTGTTATTTTAACAATTTTCAGTCAATTTCTTTAAGATAATATTACATTTTTCAGTTTAGAAATGGTTTTAAGCTAGTTGTATATTGTGCAAAGAGAATTACAGTACATGCTACTATAAATTCAGGTGAAGGCATCCTAAACCAATAGAATAAACTTCAACTTGAAAGCTTCCTATTAAGTTAGTCTGGAACCTTCGAAATGAATGATGAATTAGTTACTAAAAATTGTTCAGATGTAATAACCTTAGATTTCACAACTTTTTATAACAAATTATCACATTTTTGTAGCAGTATTGTAACATTGTTTCATTTTTAAAGCCATATACTATCTATTCTTTATACTTGAAAAGTATCCACTGTTGAATTCAATAGTTTCAAAATTTGTACTGAATATTCAAAAAATATTTTGAAAAGTTTTGATTATCTGTTCATAACCAAAAATTTGGTACTTAAACTAAACTTTAAATATATTTTATTATAATTGATTCATAAGACAGCTGTATGACAAGGGGGATAACTACTTAGTATAAATAGAAAAGGTCATAGTACAACCATAATTTGCAACAATTTTCATAAAAAAACAAATAGTTCTTGAATAAGTAGTTTTAATAATTTGGCTAAGAATAAATTCAAAATAATATTTTTCAGTTTAAAAGTTGCATATAACAAATATACTGAAAATTAATCTTCATTAGCTAGTTCTAAGCCCACTCATTTTAACAGGAAACTAAATAATTTCGAAGTTAAAGAATAGCGTACATTTTCTCTGAATATAGTTTCAAGCTAGTATTGAATTGTAGAAAGTAAGCTAGTAGCGCTGTAGTTGCAATGAGACATAAAATGAGATGAAAGAGAAATTATCAGCATAACATAATTGGCCGTTTAATGAAAGTTATGTAATAAATGCATAGAAATAACTGCCACCAGATGTACACAATGTAGTATGTGTTGGGCTGCAATTTTATACGAGAAACGACTTGTATATAGCAATAATATACAGTCTGAAATATTTGACCTCTTCAGGTCTTAAGCTATACTGAGTTGACATACAAGGTGAATAACAGTAGGTACCATTTTATTAATAAGTTTTATAATTTCCTAAACTCTAAAATTTTCATTTACCCAGAACTATTGTAAAGGCTAGACTTTAGTTTAAACAAATCTTGAAAATATTTTCTATATTTGCACAATAATCAAATTAAAATAAGTTACAAATGTTTTCAACTAAAACACTCAACTATAAATAAAAGTCGTCACAACTTAGTTTTATATAAACTCTAGCCAACCCATATTCCTAACATCCATATCAAAAGAAACTGAGTTGGTACAAAATTGCTGGTATGTCTGGTAATTATGTAAGTCAAGCTTTAGAAGATTATACCATCAAACAAATAGCTCGGTTCTTGCAACGTGCAGAACTAAATGATATCTGGTCTTATGAATGCATAAAGTTGTAATCAAGCCATTAGTTGCTTCTCTCAATACATCCTGGTGTGTGTTTCTACTTTTAGAGAGGTTCTACAAACACCATGATGAAGCTGTTAACAAAAATTCTTCTGCTTCTGTTTGTTCCATCTTTTATATTTGTACACGTATCGCTCTTCTATGTGGAAGTGTGGGTACAACCTCCAATGTGGAAAGATAGCATCTATTCTATTGGGAAACTACGTTCTATTCATTTGATGGCCATCGATGGAAAATCTATTCTTAGCATCAACAACTCCACAACAGCAAATACATTTATAACTGGAGAATCAGAAGAGAGCCTATCTGAACTTTTAAAGCAATCAGAAGAGGGGAATCAGATGGTGACAGTTGCTGCTAGTGAGTAAAATATATACTTTATACCTCAATTATAGCGTAACCTAGATTCTTATAATATGACTATAGGCCTATATGTTTTAAAGTATAATTGCTTTCCTAAACTCACATTACTTCACATTATTCAAAGCCGTATTCTAAACAAAATAATAGTTGTTGCATACCAGAAAAATAGAAACATCAAAGGCTTGAAATCTATAATTATATTAGAGTTAAAGATAGCATAGTTATAGTTCGAAATGTGTTTAAAATTTGCAACCTTGGCAGAGTGAGAACTTCATGAAAAATTCACACAAGTTTATAGTCATTGCACGTGTAATAGCCCCTAATGCAAAATAATTTTTTAAAGCAAGCTAAAAACGAATTTGTTATAGGTGGTACAGGAGCAATTATGACTGGATGCTCTTCCTAACATTACCAATTACCAAACCGATGACCTTTGTTTACTAAGCCAGGGCTCTAATCCCTAGACCAAGGCTGCTCCCCTGAAAGAGAATTTTTTAAGCAAATAAATTATGCAGTTTTACAAGTACATAGTATAACATAGTTTATGTTTCAGGTTGGTTATGTGGAGCTACAAGACTTGGTAATCATATGTTCCAAGTTGCGGCAGCAATAGCGGCAGCGGCTACTCAAAACAGAACATTTGCAGTACCGGATTGTCAGTGGACTGAAACCCTTGGCAGCATTTTTCTCGGATTTACTTCTCAAACTTTAACTTTGCCATTAAAAGATATGAAAACTTGGCAGAAGATGGAAGAGAGATACGCTACAGACTATAGTCCTATAGAAGTAGTGGCAAAGACAAACATTTCTATTTATGGTTATCGGCAAAGTTGGAAGTATTTTCAGACACCATTGGAACAGCATGCTGTCAGAGAAATGTTTCGGTTTACTGATTATTATGAAAATCATGCTATAGAAACGCTCAGAAATGCTTCTAAGCTCTTTGGAAATATGCAAGAGCTTACTTTTGTAGGAATACATATTAGAAAGGGTGACTTAAGCTCTCCGCGTTTCAGCGACTACGGATATCAAATGGCAACCTCATCGTTTTATGAAAAGGCTATAAGAATGGTTGAGTCACACTTGAAGAAATCCGAGTCTATCATATACGTAGCTTCTTCAGATAGTCCTAAAACTGCAGCAGCATTGCTGAGAAAGCTGTCTCAAAGATATAAGATTGCCTGGTTACACGGCACAGCAGCGGAAGACTTGGCAGCACTGTCGAAGTGCAATCATACGATAATCAGTGGCGGAACTTTCAGCTTCTGGGCCGCTTGGCTGGCCGGAGGAAAGACATTCTATTTTACCAAATTTGCTAGAGAGGGCAGTAGGTTTTCTGAGCAGTTTAATAGTAGTAACTTTTACTTAGATGAATGGATTCCGGTTACAGAGGATAGCTAAACTAAATGTGCTGATATTGTTCTGTTATATATATATATATATATATATATATATATATATATATATATATATATATATATATATATTATATATATATATATATATGTATATATATATATATATATATATATATATATATATATATATATATATATATATATATATATATATTATATATATTGGTCAAAATTTGTTTAGATAATACACCAATTGTTAAAAGCAGTAGTTGTTTACTAAGGACATTGCTAAAACTGTGTATTTTAACCAATGATGCAACAGAAATACAATACAGTGTTTCAACAAGTGGTGTGACAGAAATGTTGTACATTAGCCAATGATGTGAGATGAGCAATACGTGAGTCTTGATGCACAACATTGCTGCTGTACATAATCCCAGTTGCAAGTTGCTTGGCTGGCATGTCTGTACAGGTACCACCCACAGTTGAGGCCTCCGATGTTGACCGTTGGGTTATCCACACAACCTGTGCAATACATAGAATCCCGTCAGCTGCGTATGACTATAAGTGACATTGTTTCAAAGTTGATGCTTCAACATAAAATGATACAGAGCCTATACACTTTGTTTCTTTTATAAAATTTTGTAAGTATGAATAAAAGATTTGTTACGCATCATGCAATTTCACAATAACCAATACATGTCCGTATATGTGTATATATACGTAGAGAAATAACCAAGCTGGCAAAATGTTGAAATTCCTCAATATAGTATCTATATAGTGTAGTTGGTTAGCATGGCTGGGGTCAGTTGTCATGCAGTTGGGTGACAAAACATGCAAATGAGCATTTCATATTGTTTAAAACAGGATATTTATATTCTATTCCTCCCTATCTCGGCTTTGTCCTGTTCAGGTAGCCTGGGCTAAATGTACTAAGATACTATCTCTATTTAGACTGCATTTTATCAACAATGCATACTGTAGTGTTAAACTAATGAATCTGATAAATAAAGAATACTAATGTGATGGAGTATTACCTTGAGGGTTGTTATTGCTGCCGCAGTACGTCCTTCTGGACTGACAACAATGCTGCCGAATAATTTGCCAGTCACAAGCGTAAGAGTTGGCAGAATTAGAAAGGTACTGAGCGCAGTTGTTGCCTGAGCCAAATGTTACACCAGGGGTGTCAGCACATTCTACAATATATCGTCAAATATCGCACCAGGGGTGTCAACACAGCTTACAGTATATCAACAAATGTCACACCAGGGTGTCAGGCAACATATTCTACAATACATTAAATCAATTTTTGTCTGAATATGAGAAAATTGCTATGCTAAGGAATTTGTCATTATGCAACACAGCTAAAATGTAATTTATAAAAAAATATTACAGTGTATCTTTGTACAGGCGTTTGCTAATATACTTGTTAGGGCACAGTGACTGTTTCATTCAAGTTTCTTATAAAAAACTAAATGTTACTTAGCATTTTAATGTTGATAATAAAAATAACTTTATATATAACCATCTTACTGAGAAATACCATTTCCTACTATTGATTAAGCATACACCTAAATCTGATTATATATTTAAGATGCTGCATACAGTTATGATACATACAAATAACAAGGATAAATGTTACTAATAGCTTCTTTTTATTTTATTTGGGATGTTGAAAACCTTCTTACGATTTCCGTTAGATGTAGACGACCCAGAGTTTCCTTGATTACCAGAATTCCCAGAGTTTCCTGTATTGGAACTCCCAGAGTTCCCTGTATTGGAAATTCCTGGAATGTTAGCCTTGTTTTGACAGGCTCCCTGATAGCAGATGTACTGCAATAGGAATTATATTTATTCTGAAATTAGCAGCTCCAACCACTGCATGTGGGAAAATGGGTTTACCTTTTTCTGAAGTTACTATATTTTAAGAATGAATTCTTTCATTTTCCACAGTTTATAATCAGGGCTAAAGGTAACATTTAAGGCAGATATTTAGCTACATATCACACTAAAACATGTTTATTTAATTTTCTTTAAATTTTTTATCCATAAGTTATCCGAACTATCTACATGTATGTATGATGATGTTGCAAAGTCAAAATTCTCTTGTGAAATTGTGACCACATCTGGCCTTATTAAAGTTTTAGCATCAATTTAAGGCTAATATACCTACATTAAACACATTTAGTTTTACTTTAGAGTGTTTAGAATATTTCTTACTTGTCCAGTTGGATCACAGGGTGTACCGGGTGCTGCCCCGAATCCATATTTACATTGTGCAGTGGCTGAGTCATAACACATCAGCTTGTAACACATCTCGTCGTTCACTTTATCTGCAATAAATAGATAGAGTATTTAAAAGTTCTTTTACTAGCATCAGAAACAAACATTTATTGACTCCAATCATGCAAAAAATAAAGTGTCTGACATCATTTCTTTTTCACTCTGAAAAATTTGGTTCCTGGAGCCACATCTCTCAATTTTAAGCAGAAGATTCACCTGATTGAAAGTTATTGAACAATGTTATAATAAGTGCAAAGTTTTCTCGTTCAATATTTCAATTTAACAAATACATTCTAAAACTACTAGATGTTTTTCTGACAAATTTTGGCTACATTCTTGTTAGAATCTATTACTCATGATCTCAGCTAAGCAATTTACTTTATTCTCTTTAAAATGTTTTAGCTTCGCTTTTGTTTAGAGCTCACCTAGCTTTTGGCAGAAAGAAGGAAATGTAGCCTGAGAACCATGTCTAACTTGACACTGCCTCTGCACATCATAGACTCTCAGCTTTGTTGAGCTGAGTGGGTAGGGGTTAGACGAAGGTGGATATCTAACACAAGTGGCCTTTCCACTATACCTAAATAATATAAAAAGATGATTGCATGAAAGCATAGAGCTTCTATTGCAAAATATTATAAAGTTATTTTCCTTGTAATAGTCAGAAAATATAATTATAATGTTTCCCTGAAGATATAAACAGCATAAAATGTATATATACATGCTGAAATATAACTTGTTAGACAACTGGTGTTTGCAAAGCTGATTAATGTTTATATCTTCAAACTTCTAAGAGAATTTTGCTGCAAGCAAACTTGTATAACGCTAAAGTAACAGATCTTACATAGAAAAGAGACAGTGAATTATTTTATTTCTAATATCGGTAAATTTTGCAAACTTACAATCAAACACTGAAAAAAGTTTAATGACTGTAAGCCTAGGGCCACACGGCGCGTATTTTCGCATGCGAAAATTGAAATCACAAGTAGCAAAGGTGTCCACTGTGCGCGTTGAGAAAACCTTCGCACTTGTCGCTCAGCATTTTCAACGCAAGTGCGAATCGTCTCTGTCGTCGTTCCCTAATTGGCTGGTAGTTAATCAGCGAGCCCAATTTTTTTATTTAGTGCTATATTCCAGTAAATTGCGTTTTATTGAGAGCGAGTGCGATTTAAAAATGAAAGCTTTATTTATCACGCATCACTGACGCTACAGTGGACACCTTTGCTACTTGTGATTTCAATTTTCGCATGCGAAAATACGCATCGTGTGGCCCTAGGCTTAGCCTTTATATAACTGACTGTATAATAAAATAACTAAAAGACCATTCAGCACTTGTAATAGAGTTTACGACGCATGTGACAATTTAGACATATTCACGTACCACGCCCAGTACTGTAGCTGATTCACCGAACAAGTTGACCATCGAGTTCTGGCCTTCACGTAGGTAGGCTGACCCATGAGATTGAAGTCTCCCCATCTGCATGCGGCAGCGGAGGGAGCATTTTGATAGGGACTAGGGCCGCCATCATGGGACATCCCCAGTCTATTCGAAAGACAATAAAATAGCAGGTATACTGTTTCTTGACTGTATATTGACATGCAGAAGTTAAATGAGCATTTTTAAATTCAATAGTTTTAGGATATTGTATTCAGAGGTTGGGCGTTGTTGAATAAGATAATAATTAGCATTAATCATTGCAATATACATCAAATACTAGATTTTTAATACAGTTATTTTTAGGTGCATTGAAATTTGCAGTGCAATAAAGATTTTAGTGCAATAAAGTGTGTAGTAAATTAAAATGTGCAATATTGTGTATTCACAATAAAGTTACATAATGCACATGTTGCAGGTGTATTGCATAATATATGTCTACACTATACACTATACATATACTGTATTGTATATAATGTATAAGCATAATTCTATATGATTATAAATTTAGTATATAAGAACAAATTTACACAGTTTCAAGTCACACTTACAGATGTCCAACTTCGTGGGTGGCATCTTGTACCCCGTTGTAACTGTAGTCATCCCCGGCTATACCTACTCTAAATGTTTCTCCAGGGTAGATCTTACCTATAGCTTCACACGCTGCACCTGCGTAGGCTAGTCCTCTGATACCTAGTGAGTAATTCAAGGAAACGATGCCATTTCATGATGTCATTTGTTTAAATAGCAGAAGTAAGTATATTTGCAATGCAACTGATTTTGTGATTCTGTCATGGAAAACGAAACATACATTTTTTCTTTTAATAGTCATGATAATATATTATAAGAATCACAGCCATTGATATTAGAACATTTGTTAACAACTTTACACCTTAAACACTTCTGTTTGAAACAGTAGGACATGTGATTTTGCTCTAAGCATTTCATGATGCTGAAAAAGAAATTAATAAAAAGTAATAATTTAGTAAGCAAGAGCTAGGCTACAATACAAGTTTTTATAATTTAATTAATTAATAATAATGTTAGCAACATAGAAAGATATAACTTAGTAACGCATTTATTAATAACATTGTGCAGAGAGCATAATTCAACTTACTGGACTAACATGACTTATATAATTAAATTCATGTTTATTATGCACATTGCACCAAAGTTATTTTATCATATATTTAATATATCTAGCATTTTAGCATTATACTATAAAACAACTACATTATGATATATCAGCAAAACAAATTAAACTCACTATTGCATTGGTTATTTTGTGGTTGATCACACATCTTTTTTGACCTACAACAATATTTTCAACAACTTGAAGCAGCACAATAATGACATTCAATTTGTTTTTCCCAAAACAGCACTTTATGTTATGTTATGTTATTCAAAGAAAGCTTTATTTGAAAATTTCATCTCATATAAGCAATTGTTGCATATTCTTAGTTGAAATGTGTCAATCAAAAACT
This sequence comes from Bugula neritina, assembly GCA_964035545.1. NCBI lineage: Eukaryota > Metazoa > Bryozoa > Gymnolaemata > Cheilostomatida > Bugulidae > Bugula > Bugula neritina. Next base: position 14,113,654 of record OZ037770.1, on the reverse strand, counting down.
AAACGTTAAAAATTCAAAGCTGCTTCATCTTAATCAAGTTCATGAATTGTTTTTTTATAAGAAATATCCTTATTTCCTTTAAAGCTACAACTTCTATTATAAACAACTAAACCATTAGTAATTATCTTACCCTGTCAGAATAAAGATGGCGGCATAGTTGTCTCCTATCCTTGACCTCTGGGTGTTGGCCCACTTCCTGTAAGTCTTGAGAACTTCTCCACAAATTAGACCATTGTCTGCATAGTTCCTATGCTGTTCTATTGTACTGGCAGCTGCCTTGCTCTGTGCATTACATCATCAGACTATATTGGTGTGTTATAAATATTAATCATTGCATGGCAGTGTTATAATTATATTATGAAAGAATCCTATGCTACAATAATTATAACCACAATAATTATATAATTATTTTAATTTTATACTACAATAACTAAATAAGTCCTATAAATATAACTACAAAAATTACAAAAATTATAACAACAATTATAAAAAACCCTAATAGTTATTATTACAATTTAATTGACTGATAGCTATAGTCTGTATGTTTTGCAATAAGAATCGCTTACTTACAATTCTATACATGAAGAACTTGTATATTATAATATTACCTTATGGTATTCTACACAAACCTAATACAACACGGGTAATATTTCAGATACATCTATAATATGATTAAGAAAAGGGGCATCTATGGTTTAAGTGCTTATAGCTGTGGGTTTGAGTCCCGATAATTAGAGATATCAAGAAGGGCATCTGATCATTTGATTGCGTCTTTGCCACAGCAAACTCCCTCAGACTATGTTGCCTGAATGGTAAGAACCACAGTTCTTATAACTCACCTAAAAACCCTTGTAATCAGGGATAGAAATTTTAAAAAGACATGAACTTTTTAAATAATTGAAATTTACAGTAAAAACAGCAGCTTATAATTATAACTGCTCGAAGTGAAACTTTCCATTGTATAAAAAGCTGAACTTTGCAAAATAGTTTACTAAAAGCTATATAAAGCTGCTTAGAAAATAAAGAATTAATTAATGTTTGATTTTTAAACAAATCTCACTCAGGTATCTCTTTAGCTGGCATATTATATGGGGGGGGGGGAGGTTTATAAAACCAATGACCTACCACATACGGATTAAACGAACTTCCTAACCAACCATGAATACTCATTTTACTGCCAATTTTCACAATGGATATAGTGTTTAGATATTTTATTGCTAGTTAGAAGCTGCCTTCACCCACCTGGTAGATGTCTATGGCCTGAATACTGATCTGAACCTTTGGACTCTGAATGAGAGCAAAGTATGCATTGATGGCTCCAACAAAAGTCTTCACATACTCTATAACATTGGCTGCATTATAACCAATCAGACTGTAGAGATCAAAGTCCACCTAGAAAATCCTTTTACATATTATATAATTCAAAAAGAGATCAATTTGAATTATTTTCATGCTGGTAATTGACTCAAAAAAACACTTATTATATACTTGAAAAAATATACATATATATCAAGACTTTGATCTTTTAGAATGTGAAAGCAAGTGATCTGATTTGACTAAAGCATTTATAAAAGTATTTCTTTAAGTTGACTTCATTACTGTAAAACATTAAAATTACTATACCAATGATTGATAATATATAGGCAAATAATATATGATTTATTAAACGCTGTTATTTTTCCATTACATGATAAGAATAATGTATAGTTATGACTAAATATATAGCAAAGAATAACAATTTAGACTGTTAATACGTCAGGCTATAAGATTCGGGCAGATTATAATTCTTACTACAATGTGAAGGGGAACATATATCTGAGACAATTGTTGTCTTTTATCATGGCTGCTTCCACTTCGGATGTCGCTTTGGTTGTCGCTCGGTACACTTTCTAAAAATCATTTACGCAGCAATGAGATATATGTATATAACACTATACAAACTTATAGCTAACATCAACTTTCAATATAATAATGTATATATATGCTATTTATAATATTTTCATTATTTTTAAAATGCATTTGGAGATTGATATATCTATTTTTACCGCACAAATTTGTGACATTGCAAGTTTCTAAATAGCTATTTGATAAACACAATTATATAATAATATAATATATAGGTAGGTATTACACACCCACATCATCATTACTCCTAGTTTCTAAGGTTTCCTTAGGTTTCAGCTGGTAAATTGAATGACGACCCTTGCGGGAGTTGTCTTCTTTGTTGGGCTGAATGTAAAGCTTTTCATTCAACTTTCCTTTCTGTTTGACAGTAAAATATTACTAGCATCAATATTTTCTTTAATAACAAGAATGGCAGCAGCTCGAAACAGAGCTAATTGTTGAAATAGCCATATTCTGAACAAATGAGTAGCCACTTTTCTAGATCCTCATCAATATTAGAAGCTTTGAATTCTGGTATTTAATGATTTTAGCTTTGTTTAACGCTAGATAGGTTAGCAGATTCTATATGTAGAGGGAATAAAAACTCTCTCTCTACATTGTTTAGAACACATTTCTAATTTAATTTTTTGCATGGTATTTAAAGTATGACAATTTATATACAAAATTGTTTAAGGACTTACTATTATATTGAACCAGATGAGCAGCTCTCGTGGCTGCGGTCCAGAAATGTAAACAAAGCAGCAAACAGGTTGAAGTGACCCAAAAAGCCACCAAAAACAACCAAAAAGGGGACTTAATTTCAGCAAAACATAATAATTTCAATAAGGTAATAGGCAATAGGTCTATTTTTAACTGCTCTGACATACCAGCTCGGGTCTTCCATTATTTTCCTCAATCAATAGAGAAGCGGAGTGTTTAAAGTCCACATAGATTTCTTTCCCTTCATTAGTCTACAAAAAACAGGGCATCAAGTTAATGTCACATGTTCAGCAAACCTCTAGTCTAAAGCAATAGGGCAGGTTAGAAATTATGAAAGAATCATTTACAGTTTGCTATACAGATATTCTAAATGCTTCCCACAGCGTAACTATAAAGCATTCTTCAAAGAATTATTTTAGTTTGATACATGTAAAAGTCAACTGGTAGAACAGTGAATATTAATTTATATTTTCATAATGCTAAAAGATATAATTGAGAATAGCATTTGTAGTCAAGATGCAAGGTTTTTCCTTTTACTAGATTTGCATCACCCTAACAAAGCTACCCAATTTTTGGCACTAAAATAGTTGAGCCAGTATAAACAAATAAAAGTTTAACTTAAACTTAGTTTTGAACTTGAAAAAGTATAAATAATTTTAACTCAAAATGAATTAAATTCCATTTTAGGTACTAATTTCTTCTATTAGAATAATTTTGCAACTTCTGTTGCTGAAGTTTTTATTTGAATTTTGGTTCCCTTAATTTCTTTTTTAGGAAATTATTCCGTTAAATCAGTCTATAGTATATTGCATCTGTTGCAATATTAGAGAATCACAGAGTTAAAATTAATCATAAAATAAGTTACAAGTGTACTATATTAGCTTACTGTGTGCACCCAGTCATCAATAACTAAATTTCCTTCATCGTCCACGTCTAATACGCTGACTTTGAGTGTCTTTGGTAACAGCCCGTCAGAACTGACCAGATCTAAGTCTACACTTTCATTCCCAAACTTTATGTGAAACTCTCTTTCACCTTCAATTGACCTCTTGTATCCCAGTATTTCAGTAACTTCTGCATCGGAATCTAAGAATAAAGCCGTCAATGAGCTTTATGATGTACAAGCTCAAGAGTCATAAACTATGAGTCATAAATTATGAGTCATAATAATATTAATGATATTACAAAACTTATAGGAAATGCTACTCGATATAAGCATAGCTAAAAGCCTCATTTCTACCATGAATCAAAAAGCGTATAAGTGTGTTATACTACATTAGTGAAAGCTAGCTTTAATCTATAGGTAACAAAGCTATTGGATATAACAAGCCATGATGTCTTTATTTTTAAAATTCACATAAACCAATCTTCATGGATTAAACCCAAAACATTCAGCCAGCTTAGAGTCAAATCTTATCACAAAATCTTTTGTCAAATTAACCTTTTCAATCAGCTATAATTGCCAAAACCAGTGAATGCACTCGGTGAGAAATCTTAATACATTGCATCCTCATATGCTATAGCAAGTGCTGTGCTTTTTTACTATTTAACTTTAAGATTATATAATTTTTATGGCAGCGTAATAAATTAGGTTATTTCACTTACACAGCAATTGACTTTGTACAAAGATGGTCTACAATTAGAAATCACAACAAAGAATAACATAATATATATACATATAAACATAAATCAATCATAGCATGGCATAATAACCAACGCGCTTCATTAAAGAATGCAGATATTTCTTGAAATACGTGCATTTGAGGAATTTATCGTTTTATAAGAATAGTAAGTTACCTGTGACAGCAAGTAGAGCAGCAGAAACGACATCATTGTTTCAGGTGAGAAGCAGCGGGATAAATGAAAACCCTGCAGACTATGAAAACCTGTCTTTCAAGAGAATGAGAACCAACATGTGGGAAATAAAGTCCACTTTAAATTGATAAAATATATAGTTTATCTAAAGTTATATAACATAAGTCAGTTAACTAAATGGTTAACAGAGCATATGGTGCCTTCTACTGTGGTCCCACATAACTTTTGTAAAAAGTATGTTAGCTAGCTTTCTGGTTACTAGGTGGTCTTCATTTTCTGACAATAATATGTGTATCAAAAATACAAGGTTTCAATTGTTTTAAGACTTTCTATAGAAAACTGTGTTGCATGTTTGTATTGTCACACAAAAATAATAATGGGGAAACCACTTCAAAATATTAGATTATATACAAGCCATTTGCAAATTGCATTTCATCATCTTAATGATGCAAAGAATTGTATATAATGATGTAAACCATCTACTAGTAAATCCTAGGACTGGTTTCGGCACAGCTGCGATTTTAAGCTGTTAAACTAAAGCTTATGGACACTGCTAGTTGCACCAAAAATAGACTCCTGCAGTTGGTCTGCTGTTAACCATGCCTGTATGGGTTTTCATAGCTTTTCCTCTAAAATAGTCTCAAACACTTTTTTATGTAAACAAAGTCCTTTAACCAAATTTTGACATAAGAAACAATTCAACAGATGTTTGACATTTATTTAGCATAATAAAAATATATAAATTAAATTAAGTTAATAATATTAAATAGTACTACAACATAAGATAGCTAATAATTTTACCATATAATATCTAAAAAATATTTCTATATGCTTTTATTATCACAAATACAATGCAAAGCTATACATTGAAGATTATCAATATAGCAGGTAAAAATTTGAGTGTTTCAAAACATATTAATTCTGTTGAGTGAAACTCAGAATAAAATGCATAAAGTTCATTGCTTGTTCTATCAATAAATATATTTTATACATGGTCCACTTTATCTTCTGTATTCCACGTGGAGTCTACGGCCGACAAAATGATCTCCAAATGTAGCGAGTCTGTTATACCACATTTCCTTAACTTCTCTTCGTTGATTGAGGCTAGTTTGGGCAGAGTGTCGAAACCATTAGCTAGGAAAAGCTCGGTGTACATGGGCAACCCACTGAGGACAAGAAAGTCCTGGACATTAGCAACGGTCTTCTGCTCAGGGTTCTTCTTGGTGTCGGCGGAGAGCGCCACCTACAATAAGTCTTGTGTGTAAGAGATTCGATTTCAAATTCTACGAATCAATGAGAATACCAAGTTAATGTATTTGAAGTGTCTTCTTTATTCATAATTTATATTCTATACACGTTATTATAATTCTAGAATATTAACTTATGATCTAAAAGTTAGTAAATATACTATTATTATCATTCTACAAAAACAGTAAAAGATGGCGAATCTATAAAATCAGTTGGACTTAAAATTTGCAGTACAAGAAGCTATGCAGGAAAATTTTTTCATCAACTGCCCCTTCTACACTAACTACAAGTACAAAACTAAACTAAAGTTCTTACACAGATAATTGTTATAGAAGGCTAAATAGCCTAAGTTACATAAATTTGTGGAAAAAATTAAGATAACCCGAATAATTGCAGAAATAATGTACTCACCCATTTCTTGCATTGGCGCTGGAGCTCAGAACATCTGAAGGCATCCATTGCCAGAGCGGCAGTGGTGAGATCTGTACCACACAGCTGAGCATATCGAGATACCAGACTTATGGGAACGCACCATTGCCCCTCCTGTAACAACAATACACTGTATAAAACCCTAAGGCTAAATTTCAAAACTTGAAAAGTAACATTCAATATTATTCACCAACACTGAAAGAAAAACCAGATCTATTCAAGTTTCCCTTGTTAAACAAGGAACCAACGACTAGTAGGAAAAGCAACTATAAAACTTCTGTCCCCACATGGGTTCGAACCCGGGACTTCTGACTTGCAAGTAGGCGGTCTAACCACTACACCACATGGACTACTGGGTAAACTGAACACTATAGACAAAGATTTCAAAGACTAAATCAGTTTGCTATGCCTCTACCTGGTTGGTGTAGGGCTGAACAGTTAGATCAATCTTCTCGGTGAACATCTGCCTCTTCACTACTTCCAGAACTCTTGCTTGCTCTGAATTGACAGGTAAAAACCCTGTAGCTGTAGACGGAGTTGCCCCACCAATGGTTTGCTCAGGGGAGGTAACTTTGGCCTTGACACTAGCTGTTGGGTTATCAGAGCTCTCAGGCTTCTTCTCGCAGGTAGATGAGTTTGAGGAGTTGTTGTTTATGTTCTCGTTGCTAAGGTAACAGCCAGAATCTCGTCTACCTCTCACAGTTGTGGGGGAGGCGCTAGGCTCACCTTGCTACAGAATTTCATGGACAATAGTCAACGGGCTATATAAATATATGTGTGCATATTGTTGATGATGGAATTACTATTAGAATAAATAGAACATAAGAAAAAAACGAATTTGTAAAAATCATGAAATAACGTAAAAGCTTCAAATTATTTGAAGGCCGAACTGATATAGTTAAAATCACAGCATTAGTATCTACATTCTTGTTTCAGCAACGAGCAACAATCTTTGAAAGGTACCAATAATTTAAACTCAAATGCAGTCAGTTTCAAATCTCAATTAGTTTTTAAAAACTTACGTGTTTTAGTAACTGATGTGACTTGGCTGCCTTTTTGGTATCATCGGAAGAGAGGCTGTCACTATGGTAACTGTTGCCAAGGTCACTCGTAGCATTTGAGGTATTCTGTGCGCTAACCAGAGTGGTGCTAGGTTTTGGGGCGCTCTGTATAACTGTCGGCTGAAGCGGAGGTGGGGGTGAGGCTATGGAATGATGACTGTTCTTGGGTATCGGACCGAAGACATCGAAACTGAGGTTCATGCTGCTGTCATCTGATTGGTCGATCAAGTGTCTCGTTTCGTCATCAGACGGCAGATTGTGCTGGTACCAGGCATCAAACTTCTCTGAAACTAAAAATAGATTCAACAGGAAGTGAAAGAGGTGCATCAGCAGCAAATTTGAAGTCAGGATGAGAGCTTACTCATATTCCATAGTTGCACAACTATTTGAATTTAAAAACTGACGCAAGTTTATAGTCACTATCTCTCTGAGAAACCCTGATAGAAAAGGTTTTTTGTTAAATCAGACTAATGACTTATTAATATGTGGCACAGGAGCAATTATGACTGGATGCCCTTCCTAACATTACCAATGGCCTTTACTGGGGATCGAACCCATAACTTCGTGCTTACTAAGCCAGCGCTATATTCTCTAGACCACGGCTGCTCCCTAAGTAATTAAATATACATCCAGCAGTTTTGTACTGCATTTCAGAAAGATTAAAGCCTTGTAATAGACTCTATACAAAAGAGATTAAATGAATGCTACTGATCAGTTATATGAAGTGATTTAGAGATCAAATTATTCAGCCACTTACAAGGTTTGATATAGTGATGAGGTGTCGGGGAGGTCAATGGTTGGTAAGTTTTTCTCGTCACTTGAGGAGAGTAAAACTTTGGAAGGACTTTCTGGGGCTGATTAAGGGGCGTATTGCATTGTCTGCACGTAGCTGGGCCTCTTACAATGTCGGCTCTACAAGTTTGGATATTATATGTATTATGAATACTTTTTACAAAACAATTTCAATAAAATAAGATTAAACTGAAAGCATTATAGGTAATGACATTTCTTCCTGGCTTTAAACATACCAGCAGTTGTGAATTCAAGAAATTTATTATATTATATTATATTTTATACTGTATTGCATTTATTATAAAATATTATAGTTTTGTAGCCTTCAATTGTATATTTGTAATAATTATTGATTTCTTGTTAATTATTTCCAAGCCATCTAAGTTTAAAAGAAAGATTGCATTTTTTGAGTAGAGAGGTTTCCCAAAAGAGATAAAGCATAGCCTACTAACCCAACAGGAACTCGTCTGTTAGAGTTAGAGGGGTACCTAGCACTCCCCCTAACACCTCCGCCAGAAGACCGATGTCCTAACATAGGACTTGGAGGAGGGGGGATACTGAATGCTCCTCCCCGTATTCTCTGACATTCTTCACACCCACAGTTCATAGGCGTGAGAGTCATAGACCGAGATTGTGGCAGAGAAGGCTGGATTCTACAGGTACATTTGTCCTTGAACTCAGTGGCTAAGTGGGTTGTCGAAAAACTAGAGCCTGAAATAAAGCAAACATTTCTACTGTGAGAGTTACTTTAAATTAATAGGATAGCCCCCAAAATAAATATGAGAGGTCCACAAATGAATTTTACTTGAGATTTTGGAACTCATCACCATGAAATAAAATATTATTTTACATATTTTATAACTCAACGAATCTTTTTTATAGTCAGAGAAATTAAAAAACTTTAAAATAATTAATAAAAACATATAGAAACTACTAAAAAATTTAACAATGAAATCAAACTACTGTCATGTTCGAGAAATCTTCTGTTTTAATCTCCATAACTAGATGGACCTACTCTATTGTAAGTCACTTGTAAATAATACAACAGCTATAAGCAGCAACTATGCAGAGGGTAAACATGTTGCCATGGTTACCTAAAGCTCCTTGGTCGTACACCATTCCACTGCAGGACGCAGAACGAGACGATTTACCAGATGTCGAAACTTTCTCTGCTTTCGGCTTTTTACGAAATGAAGGAAATTTGAAAAATTCACCAATCTTACTCGTGGCAGACTTTTTCTACAAAAAAAAAGGAAATCATTTCGATACATAAAATAAAAAATAGCATAGCTTACATCATACAAACTTACAGTTCAACCAATTTAATTTACACTAAGTACAATGAAAGTTGAAAATAACTACAATAATATTGCATACTTTTAATAAAAAGTCAATTGAACAAAAAAATTAAAGAAAGAAGTTTTTATTTACTGTAAGCTTAAATTTCAATTAGCTGTAAAATACAAGATTTTTGGAGTTTGATTCAAAATTCAAACCGGCTCACCTTAGATTTCTTCAAACAGATGGCTTCTTTTTGTTTTTCGTAACTTCTGATTCGGCTCATGGCGTCTTCTACACTCAGTTTACCTGTCTTCACCTGCATCAGTGTCTCTAGCCGTTTCTGCTCAAACACGGCAGCTTCTTTACACGCTGCCTCTTTACACTCCCTGGCCACCACCATTTGAGGAGCTCTGTATGTATCATAGCCAGGCACTTGGCAATCTGAAAGTTGCAACAGGTTTGCATTTACTTCTCAGAGAAAACCCATGCAGCACATTCAAGCAAAGAAATATTTCTTAAAAACAGTTTTGCAGCCATTTAGAATAATCTAGGTAAACCTCCAGTCATCAAAACTGGGCCATTTGGTCTCTGAAGAGGCGTTTAGAACCTACACAGAAACTAATACTATAATCAATCCAAACTTGGTCTATAAAACTAATTTTCTAAAGCTTTCTATCAGCCGGTATTATTCTATACAATAGACAGTTAGCTGACATGGCAAGACGACTCTTAGAGTGATACTTCGATGTCAATTTATATTGTACTGTTAAATTTGGTTGAAAATAACTAACAGTTACTGTTGCAAAAGTTTTAATGCAGTTTTTATTAGGAGATAAAACTGATACTACAAGCGAGTATAACATTATTTTCTGTTTTTGTCACACTTATTTCTGATATAATGACTGCTGTATTTGTATTTTCATGGTAACAATTGTTTTTGGAATTTAAAAGAAATTCTGCCTTCACTAATCATATTTATATGAATTAACTTTGCAATTTGAACTTTAAAAATAGAAAAAAAAAACATTTATAAAAGTTTGAAATCAAATTAATATTCAGTAGTTTTTAGTCAAATGGTTGTATAGAAAAGCGACTGAACCAAATAAACCAAAGAGGACGAATGCTTTCAATAGTGGCAGACATTATGTTTCAAAGTTGTCTTCCCATTCTAATTACAAAAATAAAATGCTAAGATTCTTACATCATCAGTTTCTAATTATAGTCAACAAGTCTCTATTTTCTGTTTGTCAATTTTTATTAAAATTTTAAGTCAAATATTCCACCCTGTGAATAATCGACTGACATTTGAAATAATAAGCTGAGGTTTAAATATCCCAGCAAATTCGTGATTAAATCTGCAACATTCAGCCTCCTTAATAAATTTGAAACTTGACACCGCTGTAGCCCACACATAGTTACTTTGCTGTGTACGAACCCTAATCAATACAAGCTTATTACCAGGTAGACAATTTCATTAAACTCAGCAAATATGAAATAAGATATTACACATTGGCAACAGTTAATAGCTTTGACATATTATATGTAATTAGATGTAATTTAACAAGTAATAAGGATAATCAATGAGTTGTATTCCATAGTTTGCCAGGCTGTGTGTATGAAGCACAGTTAGTGAGTAACAATAGACATGTGAAGATGAAATTTTCCAAAACATAAACACTGTGATACGTAGGTAACAAGTGGTAACATTGCTTGTACCATGAATTCCTATATTTTGCAGTAACAGGAAACATGACATAATATCATTTAATTTTGCTGCATAAAAAACAAATTAAACTCCCTCCCTAACTGATATTTATGCCACACACTACTGCTATATAGTTGATAAATATTAAATCTAATTTGGGAATTGTCCACCCAGTATAAAGGATTCTTACTGTGGAAAGCTTGCGACGGGTCTTGAAATGACTTGGCCCTGCCACATGTGTGTTCCAGATGACACCTGCCAACACCTGCATCCACTGAGGCAGCCCCCATCGGCATCTTTCCAGTTTGTTCGAAATGCCTGAAAAGGTCATGAAAAATCAAAACTAAACTAAATAATAAACAAAACTTAAATCAAGAATATAAGTATATAATTACAGCAATTAATACAGAGAAATGAAAATTAAAATGTAGATGGTACATTGTCTGCCTAAGCCTAGGGCCACACTGTGCGTATTTTCAGATGCGAAAATTGAAATCACAAGTAGCAAAGGTGTCCACTGTGCGAGTTGAGAAAACATTCGCACTTGTCGCTCTGCATTTTCAACGCAAGTGCGAATCGTCTCTGTCCTCGTCATCTAATTGGCTGGTAGTTATTCAGCGAGCCCAATTTCTTTATTTTAGTGCTAAATTCCAGTAAATTGCGTTTTATTGAAAGCGAGTGCAATTCAAAAATGAAAGCGTTATTTATCACGTGACACTGACGCTACAGTTGACGCCTTTGCTACTTGTGGTTTCAATTTTCGCATGCGAAAATACGCACGTGTGGCCCTAGGCTTAATATTCTCAGTAGTTGCTTGATAAAACAACTCCCAAAGTTATATACTAAAAAGTTTCCTTCGATTTTTTTAAAATAAATGCGTTTTTGAACCAACAAATTGGAGACATTTAAAGGAGCTGAAACACTATTTTATTTCAATGTCCTGGTGCTGCCAGTACACCACTGCTGCCAGGCAGAAGTACTGCTGTCAGCAACATATTGATTAGTCAGCTACAGCTAGGAGGCATGTGAGAAGAATACAAAGGGCAGCTGATCTAGCAAACAGGTTATAATTAGTCACTGCTTCCTGACAGCCTTTTTACTCTTTTTTTTACCAATAATTGATCAGTATCAAGCAGTTGAACAATGGTGTTATGTTGATATACCTTAGACTTCATTATACTGCATGAATTGGTAAATGTCAAATACAATGGCAGCTAATTGACTTATTAACTGCAAAAGCTGAAAGATTAGCATTGACAATCTAAGTGCTAAACTGAGACGAAATACTCAAGTAGAATTATTCAGTAATTTTCCCTTAAATTTCTTGAAATTTTAATGAAAATTTATGAAATTTCACTTGAATTTCTGAACCCCCTAATCATTACAACTTCATTTCACAAACAGAAACCCTTTTTAGTAGTTTACCCACAATTTTAGCATTTTTCCTCAATATATTTGTTGGTTTTACTTATTTTTTTGAAGTGGTTGCACTTTGGCCACAACTTGCAACAAGAAATGCAAATTCTGGCTGCGATCTCACAGTTCTGGAATACTAAACAGTTCCAGGGTGTAAAATTATTACGTAACAAAGTCATCTGCATGCAAATAGAAAAGAAATTCATTTCAATATAGTCTTGTATCTCTTAGCAACCATCATAAATCGGGTATTGTCTATTGCGATGATTCATCGCGTGTCTTTCAATAGCCAAGTTAGCTAGTGAGCAGCTTGTGTGGTGATATAATATTTCAAAGGTCAGGTTTTGCTAATGGATGTATTATTAGCGTAGTTGCACCTATTCAATACAGATGCTACCAATTATTGTGTAACACGATCCAATATCACGAAGTCATTCAAAGTCATAAAACATATTTCTTTTGTTAATACAAAGGACTTCCCTTTTAAATGGTTAAATCATCACCAGCTTGCATTAGATTAATGCACTAAACTAGGGAGATATTAGAAATCTTAAAATCTAGTTTAGAATTTATTTCTACAGGAAAATTGAAAGCAACTAGAATGTACGGATCATAAAATAGGAAGCAAATTTTCAAATGTTCTACTGGTTGCTACAACTTTCATTAGAATGAACTGTTGTTTTTCAGTTGAAAGTATATTATTCTATATATTACCAGCAACACTTTTAACTGTTAGATTTCAAACAGTGAAGACATGCATTACAAATATGCTGGCGTGTTTACAAAGCAGCAATTTTGCTTTCACATCGCTCATAGGTCTTACCAGCAAAATTCTTTAGTTGAAGGTTGTTTTTCACTTTTCAAAATAATATCACAATCAAAGTTGTCATCAAAGCTATAAAAGCGCATCTATATACTTGGTTAAATTTAGTTAAACTAGGCTAACTGAACAATTTTGTAAACATCTGCCACTTTGTGTAATAATTGAACTCACTTTTAGGAAAAAACACATTGTGTGAGTAAATTGTTCTGGAAGCACCTAAACTAAAGTGTAACCCTTTTATACTCCAATAAATTATGTGACCCCTTCACTTGAATTAGCAGCTTTGAGATGTACGGAATAAGTTATTCCAGGAATACAGAGTGCAAAGTAGACATGGCTGAGAGTACAAATTGAATAAAATACAGGTTGCTGTCAAACTGACTAATTATAAAGCAATTCATCACATCTAGGTAACTTTTTGCATATAAAACTCCCATCAATATGGCTTCCTCTTTAAATACAGACGGTAGAATATCACTGAATTTGAATTCAAGTGATAGGAAATAGTGCTAGTCATGTAACAAAATGTATATTTCAATAAATTATCAGTATGCACTGAAAAAGCTGGGACTATGTTTCAAAGACTGACAAAATCCATTTACTAATACTGGCAGCAAAACCATGTAAAAGTTCTTCAATGCTGCCTTTGCTATCAGTTTACAGTTTTCCATGTTACGTCTAGCAGTCTACGCCATGTTCTATGCCATTACAAACGAATACAATTCGAGACAATGTCTACGATACCCCCAGTGTGTGGTTAATTAGACTCAAGTCTAAAGAGACCACAAATGATACACCTTTTGTCATAACAAATTAATGATTATCTTGTAAAGTTGAGAACTGAACCCTTGGAGCCACAACAGCTAGCTTTATCTCCCGGTATATTAAACTGCCCTGTCCAAGGAGGCTAGAAAATGCCTGGATGTTATTCATTTTATAATCTTTTCTAAGAACAAAATCTGATTTACTCTTCAAAGCTTCAAAACTACAAAGTCTTAAACCAGCTCAGTGATTAAGCTGTGTGTTGCAACAGCTAAAAATAGCATGCAATAAAAGTCAGCAACATTTAGCATCAGTTATATAAAACCAAGGACATCCGCATGGGCACAAAATTTATTATAGCTCAACATTGTATGATGCTCAAAAAGTCCGTAGCGTGTAGATGATGGCTAAGATATACTGCATGAATGAAGTGTGTCAGGATTCTTTGAGAAAAAAGATGTAATAATTTTCAAACTATTTATGTTGATATTTCCCAGGAGCCCTTTCTCCAGAAAACTACTATTTGTTTACATTTACCAATTTTCTTCAAGCAATAAAAGTGTCATTGCATTAGGCACAACTAATTAACTACTCATCTCTCGTTATTTATTAAATACAAATTGTTTTATAGGGTGCAAAGTGACCTGTAAGAAACTGTCAAAAAATAATTCAAACTGGCATTATATCTAATACTTTGGTTCTGAAAATCAAAAATTCAAAAGCTGGTTTCACTGGGTCTGCAAATTAGAATAACCCATCATTCAGCATGAATATATAGTATTGTTATAGATTACACTGGTGCATATAATAATGTTGTATTGCAATAGACATGCAATATTCTTATTTAAAATTAAAAATGTAATACAACAACTGGAGAAGCGATAATTACATGAGGAACTGGAATAGATATCTGATCACATGCTTCGCATCGCTGCCACATAACATAAGCTTGTTTTCATGGCTAAATTTCCAAAACTTCTTCACTGAAAGCAAGGGAAAAAGCTAAATTTCAGAGCAAAGCTGCACATTGGGTAGCAGCAAATTTTGTATTTGGCTACTCTAAATTTTACTTCTGCTTCAAATAATTCTGTTTACTTTGATTCCCCTGCTAATACATCCATTGATCTAGATTTAAATAATAACCAACTGCATTGAAACTAAACTAAAGTCAACAAAATACAACTTGATATGTAAACACCCAACACTCCCCGAGTACCTCCACTGTTTGCTTTCTACACACTAATTAAAACACAGTGGTTCAAGCTTTTAACACATCTTGTTGTTTCAAGAAGGACTACCTGTAGTATTCACCTATTCAACTATGAAATCGCTGCTTCACTTACATCAGCTAGTGGCGCCAACTTACTTCATGTTTTACTAATTACCACAATGTTATGTCAGTCATGAGGCACAATGCTTTCCCAGCTATTGAGAAATGCTGCCAAAGACAACAAACTCACAATAGTTTGACATCCTGGATGGTGACCTTACTAGGAAAATGTATTATGGTGTGATTTTGTCTCCCAGGAATTGAATTGCGTAATGTGAAGTAACAGGAAAGCTGTGAGCTAGTCGCATTGTAGTGAGCGTAGAAAACCAAACTAGTTTAAAATTAAAAAATAATTTTGAAAACATGAGAGGTAAAAATTATATGCTATGAAGCCAGGTCACGTTAAAAAACTTAACGTAGTCTAAATAGGTCAAGGTTAAATTACGTAATTTTTCAATAAATCCAGATACTGTCACCCTTTTCACCAGGAAATTTCCAGAAGTTATAAAAGACATCAAAATTTTACTTTATCAGCAAAATTATTATATTAGTCACAATCACAGGGATCACGAGTCATTTATGTTTTAACGATTGTGGAGGAAAAGATATATTTTCAAAAAAGTTTGTTATCATGACAAAATATGTAAATCTTGTCCATAAGTGACTTTTTTATTTTCCATAACTTGTGACAGTATATGATAAAACAGGCAACAAGTGGGTCAGCTACACACAATTTCAGAGCTGCCACGTATACATTCAAAGCTGCTGCTCAAACAGAGCTGCTCTATTCAAATCACGAAGATTATAGGGATATACGTTCACGGAATAAAAACTTTAACAAAAACACGTGTGCTAATAGCTCATCTATCAGTGGGGAGAAAAATCAGATTGGAGTTTGAATCAAAGAAGATTCATTGAAAGTGTTTCACAGAATTAGTAACTAATATTGAGTGACTAAGATTGAGTGAGTGAGTGACTTAAGAGTTGGTGAGTGTAAATAGATGAGTAACTAATAATGATTAAGAGTGGGTGATTAAGAGTGAATAAGTGAGAGTGAATGAGTGAGTGTGAGTGAGTGTAAGAGTGATTCAATGTGTACCCCAGAAATAAAACAAGTTTTTGAGAGCCTATAAACCCATAGAGATTGCATCTGTAAACTCAAAATATTTTCACGAATTATTTTACTCTTTAAAACTAACCTGGCGTGCATGTCGGCGCCTGAACACTGAGAATGTGATCTGTGGTATTGAGAGTTGCTTCCCCTCATGCTTGCATCTACATTCATATTCCCTTTGCTTATCTGTAACACCACATTCAAACATATGTGACTTATTAATAACAGATTTCTACAAGTATAATTCACATAACAAACAAGCATCAAAAGGACTAGCCATTGACTAAGTATACAAGGTATAGATTGCATGAATGAAAAGGAAAGGCTAGTAGAAGATGGTGCTGGAACCAGCATATACACAGGCTCCACTTGATACTGGTTCTAACATAATTATGTTGACTTTGCTGCAACTACCCATACAGTCTTATCATTTGTGTATATAAATAATATTTATATGACCAGTATAAAACATATTGTGCATTTGAAAACTTGTAGCAACTTTTCTTTCTTCCTTTGTTTGAGGCAAACAGAAATATTGACATAGTAATGCTAGAAGTCATTGCTACAGCTAATGAATGCAACTTTAGTCCAACATGCTAGGCCTATTATATGCTTTCCCTTATCTATTGATATTTTCGCAAGCAATGTTATATTTGTCATTTACTAGGAAAAAGATTTTTCTTCAACAGTGGATGATGAAATATACAATTTAGTAATTTCAACAGTATAAACATCATGTAATTCCAAGATAAGATAAATTAGTTTTCCCAAAATTAAAGTTACAATTTTAAAATACATAAATACTCAATGCCAATACTTTATTAGGCTAGACCAGCTTTGTTTCATGGAATAGTTTGATTTCTTCGCAAAAAATTAAAGCTATTTCTACATTCATTTATCAATAGCTGCAAAGTTAGAAAATCTAGATCATCAGCAATAGATTTCAGAAATAATAAATATCTGTAGCTGTAAAGAAATACGTTGTCTGAATCAAAGGTCAGCAAATGCAGCCCAGCAACTGGCAGCTATGTAATATTACATCAAACACGATGACACAATGGCTGAGATTTAAAAGATAAACTGATTAAACTTGTGGTTATTATAGAGGCAGCAGTCTAAGAGCTGTAAAAGCTAGTTAGTAGCCATTAACTACTAACTAGCTACTCAAGAGTGGACATTAGCTGTTAGTAACTGCAAGTTGTTAGAGTAAACAACCACCTGCCATCTACTGTCAACTGAATGACATTTGAAAAGGAGACATTGTATGTCAGTGCTTGTTTTCATTTTCTATGCAATAAGTAGACAAAACTGCAATAAGAACTTATAATTTATAAACATGTGTGTCTGTAGACTGGTGAGTCATTTCACAGGAAATACTCAGTGTATTAGCAGCATCTGATATTTCTAGAAATAGTCCGAGAAACTGACGAAAAATAAAGTAAACTCATTGGGACGGCACCATATCGTATTGTAATATCAGAGTGAAAAGCCTTCGTAGAAAACGTTTTACAAAAACCCGTAGCTTTATTTACGTACAAGCAAAGACCCCGAAGCTGAATGAGTAAAGTAAAGCGGACAGTGAAGAAATGGTACAGGATGTTAGCTGTCTGTGCACTGAATCTGTGATAATATTCTTTCCTGCATGACTCAAGATACGGGATAGTACATAAAGCAGCCCGCAATGTTTATGATAATGAGGTTTTTGTTCATCAAGTGTTGCAAGCCCTTGCCCAGATAATTTACAGCTTTGAGTCACAGAAACTGGGTAAAATTGCAATTTAGAGCGCCGAGCTAAATTTGACATTAAAATGTCACACAATTTTGCTGGACCTGATACAAAAAACCAAACACAATTTTGCTAAAAGTACAAATTGTCTTATATATTACATATGATCCATCATACTAACTAATAGAGATGGAAGCTATGTTTTTAACAGGTGTGTTTACCTGTCTGCTGCTAAGCTGACTCGGTGGTGGACAGGATGGAACAGCTGGGGGGTTCAGATGTCCCAGAAGCATCTCACACTTGTCCCTGGACTGGTTGCCTTGTAAAACCTAAAATAATATCAGTGAAACATCCATAACAGTTGCAGTGAATTTACCATTTTAATTTGCTCTTCAAGCCTTAATTCAGTAAGCAAGAAGTCTTGGGTTCGAACCAGACAAAAGCCATTGCTGATGTTAGGAAGAGCATCCAGTCATAATTGTTCCCCTGCCACATATGAATATGTCCTTAGCCTGAGTTAAAAACCCCTTTCCATCAAGGGTTCTCACAAGGTATGGCGACTATAAATTTGTATGAGCCTTATTGGGCAATACTTCAGTGACAAAATTCAGGTAAAATCACTCTCACCTAGTAACCAGGTAAGATAAGAAGCCTAATGGTCTGTAACGACAGAACAAAAAACTTTTTTTCTGGGTTACTGAGTTTTGGCTAATTAATGCAGCAGAGGAAATATTCTATTCATTGACTGATCTAGTTAATGTCTCTAATACCAAAGAGCTAGACATAAATAGCACGAGCACCCAAGTGCTGAGAAGTGACATACAAGATAACATCAACTTTGAGTTCGAACAGTTTTTAATTATAACAGGCTGAATGTGTACTTTACTTGCATTTATAACAATCTTGCTAAGGTTTTAATAATCTACTTGATGGCAAGCACAGTAAACTCTAACAAACATTTTGCTGTTGCAATAAAGACAATGTATAAAGAAAAATGCTTCAAAAAACTATTATTAGAAACTTTTTAATCAATATAACACTAAGTTTGAGCAACTAGTTCATGTTTTCAGTAGATTATAAATAGAAATCAAAATGGTGGACACTCACAGTTCTCGAAGGATGGTTGTTTGGAGTGGTGGAAGCCAGAGAGGTAATAACCAAGTGCTCCATTGCAGTCTTGACTCTAAAGTAATTCTGAGACAGACTCTCAGCATATCTCATTGCTAATGCAGTAACCACAGGTACACAAATCTGTCCGGACTACAATGACATGAAATGAGAGTTTTGATTGGTCATTAGGTAAGTACTACTTCCTGCTTTGTCTCGTTACCGTAGTAACAGATGACTCTATACTATTATTTAGTAATTAGGAAAGAGCATGAAGAATATCATAACATCTGTCAAGTGCTGTAGGATATTGCCGATCTATTAATGTGGTGCAACATGAAGCCTAATCTTTTTCCAATTTTATTTTAGTATATCATATTTAATCAGCAAATTTAACTAAATTTTACATTACATTCAGTATTGAGCCCTGTTGTAGGTAAGAAATAAGGGTATAAGCACTGGCTTATTACAAATGGCATTACGTAATAGCTCTTGGCCTCAAAGCCTGGGATGCACGTTTCCCACGACTCTTTCAATACTACTATTCACTGATTCTGCTAGTTCATATAAGCTTTGTACAACAAGTACATCGTTTCACCTCATGAGTGAATAGATTACATCATTGAACAAGAATTTAAAACTAGTAGATAGAGTACTTGTAGCACTTATCGCTAGACTCGTTCTCGCTGACCCTTTTCGACATCAATTAGACACAACAATAGGCGATTGCTAATAGTTGTGGCTGTAATGCACGGTGTATGGTCTATTACAAACATTGATTGCGAACCCATAAATTGGTTAACATCACTTTTACTAGCATTGTAAGTAGCTTTTTCGATAGTAGAACCAATCCCATTGTTTTAGTCTTAGTGTTGATTGTTGAGATGTTATTTAGGACTAGTAAATCAACATCTATGCTAGTGCAATGAACATCTGAATGAATAGTCTACCGAGTCTATGAAAAAACTAAACACTTGGACAGGTGAAATAAGACAAAGAGAATTAAATGTAGTTTTGATAGAACATTTTCTATCAAAACAATGAGTATAAGATATTCTAAAGCCGATCACCAATTATTTTATCAGCAGGGTTGCGAATTACATCAACTTGCACTCAATAGCTATGAAACTAATTTAATTTTTTGAATGTTTTGATAAGTTTGAGTTAAAACTGGGAAGTGATTACGCATACGACTTTCTGAATCATAACTAGGAGTGCAGCTTGTCAAAATGAAAAACCAGATTTGAAATTATATTACAATGATTTAATACATTTCCACATAATTGGCAGTTTCGTGCAGCTGTTAGCGCATGTTATATTATAGGAATCAGTGGAATTAAATAATATAGTTTGAGTGCCTAAAAGGACAAGTATACGACTTGAGGGGATATTGAAGTGGCCTCTTCAATATAAGTAGGAAATTAGATAGTTTAGTAAGAGGGCTGAAGTAGACTATTTAGCATTCGGCTTTGATATATAAAGTAAAAGGAAAACTTTGTTAAATATTAGCTGCTAAAATTTAACTTCTCGATATGTGCAAAACTAGTAAACTTCAAAGCTTTAACTTTTTAAAAATATTCAGGAAAAACTTGGAAATAAAGATGGGTTGGAAATCAGAAATGTTTATACAGAAAAGCAGGTTCGCCATTAACTTTTCATCAGGGTAACTAATTGGACCAAATCTAAACACTTCAGAATGTTGAAAAACAATTTCGAAACAATTAGAAGCTAGATTAGATGAGCATTTTCCTTTCAAATTAACCACAAATTTAAATGCATTTTCTTGGCCACTAACAATATAATGCATTTTAGTCCTAGACTAATGATGTATTCAAATTAGTATCTGGCCGTGGACAATGTATGAAAGCTCCCTGCTGTTCAATTAGTTTAGAACAATCAACATCAAAGAAAGAGACTAATGAATTACTAACATTGCTTACAATGGAAAAGCAGCCCAGCATTAGAAATGCTAATAATGGGGTTACTTGGTCTGTAGGATAACCAGTGGATAAATGGTGGATTTCTAAAAAATATCTATGACTCAATTATAGTTATATAATCTACAGCTGCTACCAACTTTATACTGTTACAGGACCCAATAAGCCCTTTGTGGTGCGGACGTTTGCTTTACTACTCCACGGGTATTAGGGGCTTAGCCTTTGGGCACTGGGTTATCTAAACTGCTAAATATTGCTAGAAGCAGGGAAACTAGATCCATTGTTCTGAGGCTAAGTTTTATATATGCAGAACTTTGTTTAGCTCAGCTGTTCAAACAGAAAGTTTGTGATAATTCACTTTCTTCCATGACATTTTTAGGGTTGCTAATGCATAGTGTCAAGCTTTACTGTCATAATGACTTTTCCTACTGAAATGTTGTTAGGTTTCACACGGATGTAAATCAAGACTAAAACTACTACAGTTATATGAAGGTTACCTGTTTTATCATATTTAATTTTTGGCATTCATTCAACTACTAATGAATTGTTAAGCAAGAATCAAAGAGCTGAAAATGTTGGACCCTGGAAAACACAAAATCTGGGAGGATCAATTTCGTAATATTATTACATATTGTCGACTGTCATATAACTTTACAGATAATTCTTCAATTTCTGTTTGCATAATGCAACTTTAGGGTGTAGAAATAAGAGCGAAAATGAATAAATTGTGGAAAATTATCATAAATAATTACGATGACTTTCTTAGTTACAATTATTGCTCCCTCACTATAACTACTAAAATTGTTTACACCTTCGAATATTTCCAAGCCTAATAATCTTGTAGTTTATAGTAATATTGAAAGTAAATGAAACTTAAAAACTCAATAAGTCATGGGAAAACTGATAATTAGTTTATCATTATTTCTTTAAACTCTTCAGAAAATAATCTTTCAACAATCTCACCTGTTGACATTAATTTATTCATATTTGACATAAATTCTTACAACTAATAGTTGGTGGTAGGAAAATAAACCTTCCAACGTCCTAGTAATATATTAGTTGGGGGCAGTTCACTTTGATATGTCACTTTGAATGAAGGGAAAGTATACTATAAGATTTGGCTTTAGGGCAATTCTGCTTAAATTCTATAATTATTAGTAATTATCTGTAATTTTTGCAATTATCTTTAGAATAGACTCATGAAATTGCCAGAAATGTAATCTTTAGTCACTAGAAAGTTGATATAACAGAACCATGTCAAACATGTAAATATATCCATTAGAAGCAAGGGTAGGCTGTTGGTGTCAAAATTATTTAGTAAAACAAACCCAAACAGCATGATTCTACGTGTTATTTGATCACAACGTACTCTGGACTCAGTTTAGTCGAAGAAAACTACATTCCGCATTATTTCTTAAAAATACAGTGCTACTCACTAGTAAATTACAACAGCTCAACAAATAAGATACAGTTCTAAGCCTTAGAATCTTCATAATTAGCTGCTAATCTACCTGAATCAACTGAAAACCAGTGTTTGATTCAAATAGACTTAATAAAGTGAACTAAAATTAGTTACAATAGATATAATGAAACAGTATACTAGTAGCCAAGTGCATATACAGGAATGATAGGTGGTCGTGTGAGTCAGGATGAATAACTAATTACTTGATTGTTTGATGAGATAAACAAAAACACAACCTAATTGTATGTTTGAACAAAGTGGATGCACATGTTACAAAGGATGGTGAACATTCTTTTGGTAATGTACAGCAGCAAATCTAAAGGTTAAAGGCCATGATAACTTGGCCAAACATCCTTATTAGATCCAGTATTTATATGTCTACCTGGTGGTGATGAAATAACATCTACATGTTGAGACCAGGTGAATTAGTGTAGTTGCTACTGGTGGGAATTTATACATGTGGCCATATCATTGGAATAAATAAAAGTATAACCTCAACCTGCATAACTTTGAAATCTAGATTGGCGTGCTGAATGAGTGGAGAGGTAGAATTATGTGCAAAGGAAGCATTATCTGGGTTTTCACACTGGGCAACATTTTCTGTAAACATGCGTAAGATACAGAGTATACTAATGTGTAGCACCTTTCCTTTATTGGAATCTAAATAAAGTCAGTAGCCAAGTTTGGTCTTAATTTATGTGGAAGTAGCCTAATTTTGGGTACATCACTGTTAAATTAGATCACCAAAGGCAATTGCTATATAATCACAATATGGAGGAGAAAGCCACAAATGGAGATTCCGGAAGGAATATTTTTCAACAAGCTTGAAAAAATGAAAAGTTAGAATAATTCTAACGGTAGTAGTTACCAAAGACCTTGTTTGCCATCGATTATTTCAATTTGAAGGCTATACAGGTGTATTATTATATGATTACTATTATGAATTCATTTTCTTACCACATAAAACTTGATTAATTAGTTTTTGTAATTAATGCTTGTTAGATCTCAGTTTTAGCACCATTTATAGTACTCAGCTCTAGGTTGCCATAGTTACGATGAGTCATTGACTCATTGATGTTACCGTTAGCTTTCTCACGAGGAGCTTTAAATTCAGGAGGAAAAATCAATCCATCAAGTGGTGCATATAATTTAATATTTCCCACCAAGTATTACAGTTCGGCTGTATAGTTCCACCTACTTTCTTAGTTATAGTAAAACTATAACATTAAGTATAAGTATTACTATTAATATTATCATTAGTATTACTCTTAGTGCTATTAGTATTACTAGTAGTAGTACTAGTAACTGTAGGTAGTAAACAAAATCATCTGGAAGACTTCCCAAACACCTATGCCTATGGCTACACATTATTTGTCCTATCACCTATGGCTATAGTGATAGCTCTAACTAAGTCTAATAGTTATACTTATACTTATAGTAATTATTAATATTAGTCCGACTGTGTCAAGTTTAATCATTATCGAACTGTAAAATGCATAAAGATAATCGCAACTACAGTAATAAATTAATGTCAATTTGGTAGAAATAGTAAGGGATGTGAAATTGCGAAAATTTACCTGAATGTATGGGCTACGAGTGATATCAATTTCATCCATTTGAAGTTTGCGTTGTAAAATATCAGTCAATGTGTCAGTTGTGTACGACTGCATATTTTGTTGAGCTTCGTTTCGAATTCCGGTGCCAAAGGTTCCAGGCTGTAGAGAACAGCTCTGCTGTCCTTTCGGAGATACGTCATAGAGACATTCTCTTGATGGATAAGTTTTGCCCTGAATGGCTATGGAATTAGTGGGCCCAGTTCTATATTTGTTAACGTCTTCCAGAGTAAAGTATACAGAGGTCGCTCCTTCAGCTCTCAGTTTGTTTACAGAATTGAAAATGATCTTTCTGTGTAGTGGGTGGGAGACACCTATGGCGTCTAAATCGGCATCTTCTATCTGCTTACACAGCTCCAACTCGTCGTATCCGTTGTCGTAGAATGCTTCGGAATATTGCTGTAGACCTAGGCTGGTCAGCCATTCGGAGATGATGCTGTCGCGATTGTCAATTCTACTCATGATTGACAGATCGAGATATTGCTAAATTTCAATTATGCTGTTGAAGAATTTAAAGAAAAAACTCTGTCGTTTAAATCATTAATTATGTATCTGTTCTATCCGCTTGCACAAGCAAGTCTAAGACGCATAGCTTCAGGTTTTAATTGTAACTTTACTAGCTAGTGCATCACAAAGCTGGGCACATTTTCAGCGGCTAGTGTAAATAATGACACATAGTTCAAGATAACTAAACCAGCATTATAGAAGTACATTTCCATTGAAACTGCGCGTTGTTTTCAATCTGTCATTTAACTACCCAATAAAAAGGTGCCTAGATGGCTTAGCTCCGCCCATTCTATTTTAGAGTAAAATATATCGCAGAGAACACAACTCTTACTTCATGGCTCATTAAAGTATTCCGCAACCCACGCTATAAAGTTGCACGTTATATAACAACTGTTATATTTACTCCATTTAATAATAAAGTGTGCATGCATTTATTGATCTTTTAATATTATTAAAGCCAAATTGTTTTTTATTCATGCCAAATTGACTATTTTCACATATTTCTATGTTAGTAAACTGTTGCAAATTTTATGTTTGTTTAACTATCAGTTTAATTGTAGCTGGACATTATAATAATATATATTAATTGAATAATATTATTTATAAACATGCAGAATATATGCTTTAATTGCTATATAATTATTGCATATAACTTAAGAGTTTGATGTTGGACATTACTATAGCTAAAGAATTCTAAAACTGGACATATTTTAATATCAGCTGTTATACCAAAATCATCAAACACATATGTCCCATTATATTTATTTGTTAAAATTTAATATGTTATGTAGTGATGGAAGTTGTTTCTATAAGCTTTAGTATAAATGTTTATTCCTTTGCCTAGTTCCTCAATGTGTACAATTACAATTCTTCCTTTAGATAATTTTATGTCATTCAATCATTTATATATAAATACAGTTAGAGAATTTCATTTCCACACGTTATGTTAACATTATACTGAGGCACAATGTTATAGGTTCATATCTAGTCTGTTGCAGGGTATAGAAATTATGTGTGTCTAGCTAAATTCAAAGGTCCACCAGCTAAAGTTATAGTAACTTATTTTCACTTTATGTATATTTAATAGGCTAAATATCAAGTGTAATAATGTTGACATTGCTTAATAATTTTAGCCCAATCCACTTCCAATACATGTACATAGAGAACAGTGATATAATTGAGAGTTGTGTACTCTATTCTTTAAAACTCGATATCAGAATTACTGCGTGTCAATATAGTTTTTGTTGCTACATTTTTCAAACTGCTAACAAATATGCTATTAAGTAATCGTGTTTATTAAGATTAGTGGTTTATTTAGTTGTGTTTTTCTATATTTCAGCAAAGCCAATTCTAGTGCTGATACTAAAAGAAGGCAAGTTACATAACCAACAAAGCTATTATTAGCTTTAAATTATGTATACATCTGCACTGCAACTAGATCATATCCGTATATTATATTTATAAAGATATATTTTTCAAACCTAAAATTCAAGATTTCTATTAGCAGCACAAGTTTCTATAAAAAAAACTTAGAAGTATTCGAAATTGTCTAGTAATGAACTATAGGTATTGAAATAGTTCATTCTAATGTCTTAACCAGAAATTGTAAACTTATAAGTTATAAAAGCAATCCGATCTCTGCACCCAGTAGGCTGTAGGGTTTCAGTTAAGCAGCAAAGTGAAAATTTTAATTTGTGTGCAGAGCCAGCTGTTTATACACAAGTATATTATAGTCTACTGTAACTCGGCAGACAACAACTTTTTGTTTTGTTTCTTCTCTTGCAACTCTTGCGATGGCAGTATAACCTGCATACTTTAGACTTTGTCCCAGACTATGCTGGCAGAGTGACTTTCAACCTTTCCACGTGATACAGAAGTTATTATGACTGGATGTCTTACATAACATGACAGCTGTCAAACCACCAACATGTTCTGTATACTGCATGCATGAGGATATTATTAACATCTTGCCATTACTGTCTATGGGTTAGGTGCAGTAATGTTATAGCAAAAGAAGGTTTGGGAGGTATTGGAATTTTTGCCTAATTATAATCATATATAATATAATATAATATAATTATAATATAATTATAATATATAAATTTATTTAGTTGCGGTATAATGCGCCTAAATAAATTTATATCATGTTAGGGAACCGAATTATTTCAATAAAGATTAAATAAAAAAGCAATTGAAGGCATTTAAAAGGCATACAATTTTATTATAATGTGATAAATATATAATTTATTCATGGTAAACATTGATTATGCATGACGGTCATATGAATATGGGTGTAAAGTACTAATTATAGTAATATATAATAAAGCGATAACCAAAACCAGTAATATATAAGTTTAAAAAAAATTATTTGATATTCAAAACTGTCATCACAAGGGATACCATCACAACAATATTATATATCAACAGTTGGTCTACTCCACTTTAATGCTGTATTTAAAGTATAAGTTTTAGTAAAAATTAACACAAATAATTGCTGAAAGTTGAAACCATAAATTTTGTCCAAACAGCACTTAAACTCCAGTACCCAGCAGATAACTTAACATGTTTTGTAGTGCTGCCACCATACTGGCATAGCGCCAACATATAATAAGGACATAGTATACTGGTGTGTTTTAGTTCATTACTGTGTACAATCAACAATGACCTTGAACCCTTGCGTGAGACCAGATGCCATGGCTTGGATAGCCTCGCCAGCCTTTTCTAATGGAAACTTTTTAGCAATGAGCGACTTTAGGTTGATTTTCCCAGCTCTCAACACTTCTATTGCTCTTGGGTAACTAGTAAAATTTATTTGAATTAGCTACTACTATTTAATTAGGTTATAATTCTAGTACAACTCAGTTAAATTACCTAATACAAATTAATTTGAATAATTATTATAGTTTATTTAAAATATTTAGCACAGCTTGCATGATTAAATTACCTATCTCAGTTTATAATTAAATTAAAAGAAATGTTATAGGTTGATTTACTATATTTTCAAACTTTACATGAATAAAAGTAAATAATTTAACTAAGCAATCAATAAAATATTGAATTCAAAATGATTGCATCTACTACCATATGATATATGAGTGATTTCAAACTACTCCCCTTTATAATAATATGATATTTACAGAGTAGCATGCATCGTATCAGTAGACTATTTATTAATGTCTGATTAATAAGGTAATGTTTGAGCTAATTTAATTGACTTAATGAAAATTAATATATAATACGTTTGAATATAAAATATAAGATAGTATATAAATTCAATAATTTAAATATATAATATGTTTGAATATAATATCAAACAGTTTATAATTTAAATAACTTAAATATATAATATGTTTGAATATAATACATAAGATAGTATATAAATTTAAGAATTTAAATATAAAGTATATTTATAATAATAAACATACCAAGTACCAAATCTCACAACATTCAGGATGTCAATCTCATTGATGGCAGCATGTTGCATCGGCAGCGTACAGGTCTCAGGGGCAAGTCCTGCTAGCACCACTTTACCACACGGCTTTGCTGCCTGCAACATATATGTCAGCACACTATATAGTTAACTTGAAGTAGTGAGGGTATTAACACTACGTTTCTACTGCAAATACTCGAATCAACTTGTCATTGGAAACAGTTGCATCTAATAAAAGCACAATCATATAAGTTAATGAAAACCTCAACCACAAACCCCACTGTACAAATCTGTTCGAAGCAATCTGAACAGTATATTATGCTGGTGGAAATATTGTATTACGTATATTGCTGTTGTAATTCCAGGCACTGTACAAGATGCGTCGAAAGCCACATCCGGTTTCCCTCCCAGACATTCTTCAATGTTGCGGGCAGTTTCTTTAGAATCTCTGCTGGCCAGTATAGTCTTGCAGTCACCAACCTTTGATATCAGTTCCAACTTTGGCTTGGAAATATCTGAGTAAATATGAATATCATAAAAGTAACGGGATTTTGACTTCAGACTTTAGCCTTTTGCAAGATTACATTACATACGGAGTAAATGCATAGTTACTTTGTATACTTATGAGCATGAAACATATTATTGCTCATACGATGACTTACTTTAAAAATAGTAAATATTTATGCCAATTGAAATATTGTGCAATGAGTGCCACCTGCACAGGAAAGTTAAAAAAGAAGCTATATATCCTTGTGCACATGTTGACCATTATACATTAAGCTTATGTAATTATGCAACTACGAGTATATTCAACTGCTGCAGTATAACAGAGACATTTTATTAGCTTAAATTTTTTAAATGTCTATGCATGAGCTTTGAATCAAATGTAAAATCTACAGAATGCAAAAGTACAAATGTTATTGTAAAGTTTTTCATCTAAAACACAGGTTTTTCTTAGTTTCTCTGACGCTGCACCAACCCGCTTCACCAACCTCCAACGAGACATACCTACAACACAGATGTCTACAGCACCAGCCAACCGCGCTGCCAGGAATACCATAACTCCGACAGCACCCGCTCCAATGATCACACACTTCTGTCCTACGGTAATAGCGGACCTCTCTACGGCGTACACTCCCACTGTCCACGGCTCAATCAAAGCTCCTTCCTCCATTGTCAGGTTTTCTGGCATTCTATAATTTGAAACTGCTTTTTATAAGTTACAGCAAATAATTTTAATGTAATA
Source organism: Bugula neritina (assembly GCA_964035545.1). Lineage (NCBI taxonomy): Eukaryota > Metazoa > Bryozoa > Gymnolaemata > Cheilostomatida > Bugulidae > Bugula > Bugula neritina. Next base: position 14,084,306 of record OZ037770.1, on the reverse strand, counting down.
CAAACGACATATCATATAACATTTTATATCTGGTATAGCTTAGCTTTTGTGATAAGTAATAAACATTTTTGCTTAAGTTTATGCAGTTGCAAGAGTTTTTAATAAAAGCAGTCCATCATTTTTTTTAGTAACTAGTATAAAAATAGTAAAAAATTAGAAGGCCACTATTATTAGTAAATTCGTATATATTTTTTTTTAGGTATAAATTGATCGTTATCTAGTTGTATTATAATCCAGTATATATATTTTAATTTCTTATAAAGTTAGAATTACAAAGCCACATAAGAATATAAGAAATCTTAACTAATTGATACTATATTATTGTCAAGCCATCTGTTATACAACAGATGGCTTGACAATGAGCTATGTCTTTTTACGTATTGTGTAACTATGTGCAGTGCCTATATACAGTCCAGCTGGGCTGGTACCATGTCTATTGATAATATTTTAGTACATTATAGATTTACAGATAAAACTATATTTTTCATTATAGAATTATTATATTTAGTACGTCCAACACATTTAAAAAACTAGGCTCTGCGTTTCATGCTACCATAAAATGTTCAAAAGTATTTCATCATGTTAATTTAATACTGCATATAGTATACATAATTGGCTTATTTCAGGGAATAAGCCAATTTGTTTGAAAAGCCAAGCATGTTTGAAAAATGATAACAATCTTTCCCCACTACTTACTAAACTAACAAACTTTGCATGTATATACTAGGAACATAATTAATATTACTATTATTACTATTAGTATAATAATAATATAAATTGTAATATCTGCTAAGCTATTCATCTCAAACTCAAAGGAAGTGATGTAATACCTGATTGTGTACTCTGCAGGGTGGTTGCACACTCTCCGAATACTTCCGTGGAATGCTTTACCCAGTTTTATGAACTGACAGTTATGTGCGTTACCCTCAATGCAACACTTACAGACATGACATGCAGGGGCAGGGTGCAAGTGCACTCGATCACCTTTTGGGTAAAAAGCCTATGTTTTTGAATAAGTTTAACATATTTAATTATTTAACTGCAATAATATTCAAGGCGAAAACTGCGCAAGTGAAGAAAATAAGATAATCTTATTGAATATGCATGACTTTGACAAGCCCAAGCTTATCGCATGGGTTTTTTGATAGACGCGATGTTTAGAAGCAACCCATGCATAGGTTCATGCAGGCCACAAATTTATTAGTTATAGAACCACTCATTTGCATAATACAAAGCCATGGAAATGCAGTGAAATGAATAATATAATTTGCACGAATTATTTTATATTCTACAGTTGAAAAAAGAAAGTTTCTATTTTGTCTAATATATCTACTACATCTATTTATGTATGTATTGTATAGTTAAAAGAACTAGTTACCAATTTCAAAGTTGTCTACTCCTGGACCAAGTTTGGTAATAGTGGCTGAAGTCTCGTGCCCTAGAACCATTGGGTGAGGAAGGGGCTGGTCAAACAACGCCCCACTTTTCCAGTAGTGGATATCTGTGCCACAGACTCCAACAGAGTGAACTTTCACCTGGACCTCTGTAATAAGAAGATAGCTAGACCTCATAGGTTGTCCCTTATTTGTGCTTCTGGAAGCATAAACTTACTTTTAGAGTTTAGAGTGTCTACTTACATATAAAGTCTTAGACTATGTCTTTGATAATTAGTCATTTGAATAGAGTTGCATAATAATTTATTATAGAAATGTGGTTTATCACATACAGCAAGCAGTTTAAATAAAACAAATAAAATTTTACACAGTCTCAAATATTCACAGAGATTTTTAAAACATATCTAAGATTCATACATTAGTATTTTAGCTATAAAGATTATTACATGTTATTGTGATCAGTCATAATGTAAACTATATTTAGTGTTTGTTTATTTGGCAAGTTTCCAATGCAAATATGTCTCTGAATATAATTAGAAACAAAGTAATTGATGATGGTAGATACAGCACAATGGCTAGATTCAATGAGCTCTAAACGCAAAGTCTGCTGTAAATAATAAACTATGCCACGAAATTGTAGCTGAAGCAAAACGAGCAAACACAAATAAAACCATAATATTATATTAGCTCAAGTAAATGGTTTGTTTATGCAGTTTTATTTTCTTTTTTATTAAATTATGAATTCTAAACCAAAGGTAGGTAACAACGTAGTTCTAAAATATCTCTACAGCCAAATTAAAATGCTTTAGTAGAGTATAGATTTCATAAACTAACCTCCATGCTTGGGTTCTTCAACTGGCCAACTTTCCTAACAACAAATAATGTAAAAGTTAGATTCGCTCAAAGCATAACTCTGTTCTGTGTTAAGTATACAAACTAACAAGCATTATATAATGGTAATAAACTCAATTTCCTAATACAGTATGACAGAGCAATATATTTACAATTGAATGCATTGTCAATTATGTGTTACATTGTATTACATGATCCATGGCATTGAACTGCACTGCATCACGTCACCAGTGCATCGGCAAAATACAAATCATTATAATCAGCATTGACACTTACATTATATGCAGCTATTTTTATTAATGAAAGTGACTGCATATTATTTGTTGTCATTTTGAAAAGAACATCATTGTTTTCACAATTGTAGCTGTAAGCATCTATTAAAGTCGCCGAAAGTAAACAAGATGGAGTGTCAACAATATTAAAATTGCTTTACATTCCTCCAAATGCTATTGAATGAAGTGAAGCACAGCATAGCTTGGTCACAGTTGAGCTTTTTAGTATTAGCTATGTTAAAAGTTGATATTTTTCTGTTTGATTAAAGTCCTGTTACGCTATATTATAACTATTAAATTTATATTTTATAATTACAACATATATATATATATATATATATATATATATATATATATATATATATATATATATATATATATATATATATACATAAATATAAATATATATATATATATATATATATATATATATATATATATATATATATATATATATATATATATATATATATATATATATATACATAAATATAAATATATATATTAGTAAGCTGCTAAACCATTATGTGTTTATTATATAATTATGAGTAGCTGTGGTCTACTGGTTAGAGCTTTTGGTTAGTTAACAGGTCAGTGGTTCAAATTGCAGTGAAGGTCACTGCATGGTGATGTTAGGAGGAGCATTTGGTCATAATTGCTCCTGTGCCACCGTAAAAAGCAAGTCCTTAGCCTGCTTAAACAAAATCCTCCAGGGGTTCTCACAGTGACATTAAAAAATGGTTACTTTAAAAAATTATACTCAAGTTTGTTTTGTCTTTTAATTATAAAAGAAATAATGGTTTAGAACCCATCTTAATATAAAATAAAAGTAAAATATAATCACTCACAATCTTCACATCTGAAGGCCCATGAAGAACTGCTGCTATGTTAGTCTGCTCCATCTTGTCTGAACTACCAGCTATGTAATGCTATGTTGAAATAGCGGACAACAGTAGGATAGTCCTCAGTAGATTGTTTACTGTAAACCTCTGTACACACACTTGATAGTATGCGGGTTAACTAATGGTTAGTTAATACTAAACAAGTGGCGGAACTACAAACCGGGCTATATAGTTTTCTTGCTACGAGATATCACCCCAACAAATAAAGCAAATATATTTGTGTATAATTCAGATAAAATATGACAACTGGTGCGAATGAATACTGCCTTTGAATGCATTGTTTGAAAAACCAAATTCTTGCATCTTTTTACGAAAATTCATCCCTAATTTTTGTTCCGCTGCATCCAGCACTGCAGCATGGGCTCTTAGGTTCTACTTCTATTCATGACAATTATAATAGATTATGCTTGCAAGCTATGCTATTCAAGACAATAGAATGGTCTGAGACGAATTATCTTATATAAATTCCACATCCTATACTAGTTACTACTATTTAGATCCTTTTAGTAAACTTTACCCGCAGCTTATTGAAACGTATATGGTAGACACCTGTTACACTAGCGAAAACTGTAAACTATGGACCTCAAGCAAAAGCGCTCTTTTGTGTACTGACTTTTAAGTGAATAAAAATTTAACTAAGGTTTTCAAAATAAAGATGCTCAAACCAAATTATATATTTATATGTATTTTGAGTTTGAGCACATTTAGAAATCTGGGTTAGGTTATCATTGTGAGAATGAGTGGGCAACTCTCAAAAGAGAGTCTAGAGGCTTATTTTCCACACATATTACTACCAAATGCTCCTATTCATCATTCCAGAATATCAGTGTTATAGCTATAATGCCAAGTTTATATATGAAACAATCTGTAGACACTGATTTAAACATCTGTTGCACGTCTATTATTACTTAATATGCAATGCTATGGGTATGCAGCTTTAAGTAATGTTAAACAGATGTTTTCAAGGGCGCAATGTAGGACAAATAGTTGCCTTCAAACTAATAAGAAAAAGGAAAAAATGGTTGGCTTTTATTACATTGTATAGAAAGTACATACAATTTTATTCAAATAGCTCAAAAAGTTTAAAAAAATAACTGATATGTAACTAATAACATCCTGATAACCAGTGTAGCCTACTAAATAGAATTTTATAATAATGTTTGCCTAAATTATGTACGTAATGAGTTTTTAAAAATTCAGTTTATATAATTGATGCATAAATCAGGTTGCACCAGTTTAAATCAAGATCTAAAAGTATTAAATGCACACAAAAAACTATATGCATAGAATTATTTACTATAATATGTCATTAGAATTATTAGGATATAATGAATAAAAATGTTTGCTTGGTACAACAATAAAAAATGGTCATTTCTGTAAAATATAATTGTTCTATTTTGTGTAGATACCAATCACAGTTGTTAAATAAAAACTATAGTATACAATCAGTTAAAATATTTAAATGCAAACGTGATTTAATTAATTGTTATAATTACAAGTTGTTAGAATAAACACTAAATTTCATGACGTAGCAACTGTAACAGCTTCAACTGTGGGGTTAATCACTGGTTAGCTTGATAAACTTGATGCTATTTCTTTATTCTGTAGCATCAAGCAACTTGGGGGAGACAACTTCAAAGTCTAAAATTATCAGCATTTACTAAAGTATTCCGGACACACTTAATTTATGCAGTAATAAAATATTAGTATATAATATATTTTATATCTATCATCTGCAGAGTGTTTGGAATTGTCTGCTCACTTTTGTTTTATGATAAATTTTGTGTTCATATGTTGATGCCCGTGAAACTGATATTGCTGACCTTCATTGCATGCAGCTATTCTTAGCTGCTGCCATAACACACGGCCTAATTACAGAGCGGCATGGCTTAAAGGTTTAAAGTTGAAGCTTTGAATTTGAATGAAAGCCGGTATATTCTATAACTATCAATTTGAAAACCAAAAATCATATACAAAGCCTGCATTTATTAACAGCATTGAACATGTCTGTTGCTTGCAACAAGAATAAGCTTTATTTCTTTCACAAACACGGTAAAGAGGTCAAAATAAACTTTTATATAGCAAAAACTTTTTTTAAGATACTGAGAAAGTGACATTGGTACTTAAGCTGTTTGAGTTTAAGTTAAAGTTTTACAATGCGTTTGAACAGCTTTCCTTCTGCTTGGTAAAACATTATAAGCCTTCTATAAAACAACCAATGTGTAGCAAATAGCAAATAGTAATAATTTAAAATCTAGTCATATTAGGATATGCATGAGAAAGTGACTAAAAGGAAATTTTATTTATTCATTTACAAGTTAGTCTAAAGCCATATAGAACAAACCAATTGCCAAATGAATCGTTTATCATAATTTATATGCATGCTTCATGACAGAATGGCCAAAATATTTGTGTATATACATTATATGACACAAGACAATGCTTTGCCAAGAACGAGGCCATTTGGCACCAAAAAAGTATTTCTTAATGACTAGCGTAAGCATACATATGAGGTATTTCCTTCTATAAGGCTGTTTTAAATTGTATTTAATGTTTATAGAGTGAATTTCAATAATGCTAATATGTATGACGAATGCTATGGTAAGCTTAGGTAAGTTGATGAACATTAGTATTCTTCAAAGGTTCTAGTCCTATACCCACATTGTTTTATACTTGACTGATGAAGCGAAGCTGAAAAGTTTTTTATAAAATCCAACTTAAAAGCTATACGTGCCTACTTTCGCATAGTTATGGAATTTCGCAACATCTAAGCTGCCATATATATATAACTTTATGCTTTGTTACACAAGTTTTTTTTCAATGTCAGTCGTGAAATCAGTAAAAAATGTGCAAACATTGAAAGACATATATGTCTTTCAATGTTCCCGCAATTGCTCTATCATTCATATATAGTTTATATATAAACTGTATATATGTAAATGATAGAGCAATTAGGAATATTTTCAGCAATTTTGAAAGAAAAATCTTTAATTTTAATTAGATTTTCTATAATATTATTATATTATAGCTCTACTACAGTTTGAATCAGCATGGCATTACTTGCATTGCATAATCACTGGTATATACATTTACAAACTTGATGCTATTAGGATTGATTTTGCATTGGATATATCATGTTTGGAAACAGGTGCATTGCATAAAGTCACAACCATAAATTATAGGTTCGTGTAAGAGCATCCATTCCCACAATGCAAAAGAATGACACCGCAGTGAATAGCGAGTTTATTTGCTTCATATCTTCATATTCAAATCAATTACTTGCATGTCTCCAGAAGTATAACCTATAACTTACTTTCTACAAACCCTTCTGTTGTCCGGTCTACCTGGATTGATGTTACAGCAAGAATACCCCACAGGACACTGATTGTAAAAACTGCAAAGTTCTTCTGGCTGACCATCGGGTGGGGGACTAGAGCCCTCACATGTTCTGGGAAATGGTGCTACAGGTTCTACTCTACAATTATCAGAGTTGAAGCTCTCTACTTGATCATGCGTTTTTGTTTTATTTATATTTGCAATATTTGCTGCTGGTAAACAACGTACAAACTTGTATAGAGTGTGTATATATGTGTGTATATATATAATAAAGAAAGCAAAGCTATAATTTGTAAAATGCTGAAGTCTTATAAAAGGCATTCATAGTTGGTACTCCTGCCCTTCCATAAGTTATTATGAAATTATTTTAAAAAAACTATATTTATATTATTATGCTATATATATGATTCAATGTTATATGATTCAGTATGTAGTCCTAAACTTCTTGGGAATGTGAAAATTGCTTCTAACTGCAAACTGGAAACAATAAGAAGTTCAACTCTGCAAGATTACTTTGATGCCTTATAGCTCTCTGGAGCCTAATTTTGGTTTGGTTACTCAAGTTTATAGCAACATAATCAAGTGTGAGTGGTTAATTCTGCTTAAATTATGAAAGAAAACTATAAATTCTCTTTTATTAGAACATGCTACCATAGAATACTTACGGCATGCCAGCCATGCAATGCATTCTACCATCTTCTGCTGCCTGGCAGCAATGCTTAGGAGCTGAGCAGTGATGTTTTCTTGAGCACAACTCTGCCCTTTCACCTTGCGGTTCCTGACTATTAGGACATCGGGCTGTCAGACGAGGCAGCCTTGTATCTGCCAAGATGTTAGAATACGTTAGAATACATGTTAAAGATATAAGTGCCGTTACTATCAGAAATGCATATATAATTGTTTAGTAATATCTAAATGTAAAAGTTTGATGTATTTTTAGAAAAGCCGACATTTTGTAAAATCATTAGTTTATAAAAACTAAAGCAGTGGCTTGAGTTAATTAATTTGGCTAAAACAGCAACCATTAAAAAATTTAAGTTAGCCAGTGTAAGCCTATACTATATTATTATACTTGACTATTTTTAGAACATGTACCTCGTCTCTCAATACAGTAAGATAGAAAAACTTTATAAACATTTATATAAGCCAAAACGAAAGTTTGATTATACTTACTGCATCGGTTTGTAGGACAACCACGACTTGTTCTGTAACCATAGTAACACTTCACAGACATATCAAATGGGGGACATTCAGCTATAAACACAAAACACTATAAATTAGAACCAATTTTTCGATGAGCATAGAATATAAATTCTAAAGGAGCTACTCTTAGTTAATCGATCATTGCTTTGGTGCAATCTACCTACAGCTCTTATCACTAATCTATTAGTAATGAGCAATTAATGAAACATACTCAAATATTATTTTATATAGTATTGTAACACAATTGAATATCAAAAAGTTTAGCACTGACAAAGCCGTATTTAATGGGATTCTATACAATAATTGAAGCAAAATGCTCACACACTTTCCTAATTAATTTGATAAGCCGATTAGTCATAACATTATCTGAAGCCACATGGCTTCCAGGAAGGAATAAATCTACATAAAATAGATATGCAGCACAATTTACTTTTCAAAGTAACAATAATGAATAAAACATTAAATAGTTGTCATAGTGTTTCAACTTTTACTATCAAATAATTTGCAACGGAAAGAAAGTGTAAGATTTACATGTTTACTGAGATAATGAGTATAGAGAACATCTTACCACACTGGCAAGTTGGTAGTTCACACCCACAAGCATCCTTGACATAGCCTTTGGGGCAAGAATACGGTGTTCGTCCAAGGTGGTGAAGAATTCCACATTTGCTAGGTAGGCAACCTCTACCACAATGTGCTACAGAGATTCAAGCTTATTGCATACATAACTTCTGTTATGGAAAGGCTCTCAGTGAAAGCAATTATAAGTTTTTCGACACGCTTTAAGCTATGAGTATTGTCATCACTTTTCTTATGGAAGTTGTTGCTATGGGTATATATTCACTATACATCTCCATGCATGGAATGAAAAACAGTTTCTATTATGGCTATGTTTTTTATTCAATTGACGCTGTCCCCATGCATAGAATAAAAAATCCATATTCACATAATGCCAAGCAGTAGACATGCACTGTGATATAAGTCATAAAATATTGTGACTATTTTATTTAGAATATAATTTCTGATTCGCTAAAGTAAAGTAAGCTGCGATTTAAACATGTATGCATGCATGCAAGTGTAAATTTATAATTTCTCATTGAAATGTTTATATAAACAATAGTTGGGGTAGAGACAGCTATAGGCCCAGAAACTATGGCTATATAGTAGGCAGAAGTACCCATAAGATTAAACTTATAGCCTAAGATAAACTCAAGCTGTGGTTTTAAAAAAACTGCTTTCATTCAGCACATCTGCTAAAAATAATCATATCAATAATTGCCAAAATACCACTTGGAGGAAAGTAGTTTTGTTATTATGCATTTTTATAAAATATTATGGACATACTTTGAATATGTCACAGCAGGCTTTAATAGCTATAAAGTTATATTATTACATATATTAATTACTGGTATTTGCATACTGCTAAAATATGTCATCATTGACAGTTTATGATTTAATTACGATGAATACATGAACGTGGGACAAAATTAATTACAATTATTTTTTGCAGTCTATCCATTCATTACTAACTAAATTATTTTGTTTACGTTGTTAGGCCTATATAGACAGAAAGTTATAAATACAAAAAATAATTACATGTAGTTTTAATGAATCATTCCTTGATTATTTTTGGAACGAACTTGAAGAAATATAGAAAAAGCTTACAATAAAGCTTTAGATAAGCAATTCAAGGGTTATATTATTATTTGACTAATTAGGTTTTAACAAAATAATTTAGAGTTTATGGAGTTTTGAGTTACGAGAGAAAATACAACTAAAATAGCCTCCAAGCCAAAACAAATAAAATGCTGCAGGCTTCGCCAAATAACTATAACAAAAGCTTTGAACCACAGAAGGAAAAAGTACTTTAATTCAAAGCAGTATACTTTCTTACTTATGCAGTCAAAGCTTTTTAAATAAAAAGAACTTGAAAAATGCATGTTAAAACTTACCTTGAGAGTGTACAAGACACAGTTCTAATGCACACAGAGCTAGCAAGAGTAGTAGACCATTAGCAGTCATGTTGAGTTTGGCACTGCAGTTTAGTGTCCGTATGCAGAAATTATATTGCTCAGACTATCCTAGTGCATAATTATGTAAAAGGAACTTTTATGCAAATGAAATATTACGACAGATGTGCAAGTTAACGTGGAGTTGGCTAAAGCACACAGACTAGATAGGTGAAGTGTGTCACCGTAATCCTGGTACATATTATTACAACACAATTATATACCATTGACAACCACTTATATGCAACCATAAATATTTCCTAAAAAAACAATATAAATATTTCAAGTGTTTTAATAAAGCTGTTATATGTGCCACTATAATGTTTAACCTATACAGTCATTATGATTTGCTGGAGTAGAAAAACCAAACTTTCACAGTTCAAACTGTTGAGTATGCAATTTCTCTCAGCATTTACAAAGATTTACACTTAGGCCTAGGCAAAAATACTTTAATTACATGCATAAGATATTTTAGGGGCAGGTTTTGGATAAGCTATACTACTCATATATACTTTAAGACTCTAGTAAACTTTTTATAATTTGTGCAAAATTTTTTTTGCAGCTCCTGTCTATAGTGTTTAGAGAAAAATAGAAACAACCAATATAACGCCTGTAATTTTGAATTATAGTTTCTAGTTTAAAGATTGTGAAAATAAGATTCAAAAATTATAAATTTGCAAAAAAGTTAGTTATAAATACGTTTTCAGTTCATTATTATATAAGGAAGCACAACTTGTGTAAATAAAGATTTGAATGTTGAAGGAGCTGGCACTTGAATACATACACCACTGCAGTGTATCAAATGGACATAAGTACGTGTGAATTTTTGCAAATAGTTCAATTCAATCGGTTATTTTCAGTAGGAAAGTTGTAAAACATTTTAGAATTTAATTAAGATTAGCTTGTAGAGTAAAAACCAAACTAAAAGCATCTGCACTTGTTTGAAAAGCAATTAAAATTAAATTAAATATTTTATAGAGCATAATAAATTGTTTTATGAAAATTAGGCAATGGCATTTATATATTACATTTTAAACTCTGACATGGAAGCATATGATCTATATCTATGTATTTATGCATTGGCATGCATCTCAAATATTTTCAATTAAAATTGTTGGCTGCAAAAGTAGTTTTTGAAAATGAAAAATATAGCAATATGCATGCCTGCTATTTAAAAAGTTTTCCTGTCGACCAGCAGAGTTTCGCAGTTTCGATGATGTAAAAAAACCTCATGCAGTCACTGATGAACTTGATTAAACTTGAATTACAATATTTGAACCTGAATTCTGAACTTTGAACCTAAATTCTGACCTTTAGATGGTTATAAGCTTAGGATTTAGATTGATGAAAATGTTAGATAGTCTTGTCATTGACTATAAGGTGAATAAATCTTAAGAAGCAAGTAAAAGTTAGTATGCATGTATATAGGTGTGTGTGTGTGTGTGTGTGTGTGTGTGTGTGTGTGTGTGTGTGTGTGTGTGTGTGTGTGTGTGTGTGTGTGTGTGTGTGTGTGTGTGTGTGTGTGTGTGTGTGTGTGTGTGTGTGTGTGTGTGTGTGTGTGTGTGTGTGTGTGTGTGTGTGTGTGTGTGTGTGTGTGTGTGTGTGTGTGTGTGTGTGTGTGTGTGTGTGTGTGTGTGTGTGTGTGTGTGTGTGTGTGTGTGTGTGTGTGTGTGTGTGTGTGTGTGTGTGTGTGTGTGTGTGTGTGTGTGTGTGTGTGTGTGTGTGTGTGTGTGTGTGTGTGTGTGTGTGTGTGTGTGTGTGTGTGTGTGTGTGTGTGTGTGTGTGTGTGTGTGTGTGTGTGTGTGTGTGTGTGTGTGTGTGTGTGTGTGTGTGTGTGTGTGTGTGTGTGTGTGTGTGTGTGTGTGTGTGTGTGTGTGTGTGTGTGTGTGTGTGTGTGTGTGTGTGTGTGTGTGTGTGTGTGTGTAGACCTAGATCCCACTCTACCTCCACTTTAGGTTCATTGAAATAGTTATATTACGAATTACTTTCATCTCACATTGGAAATGTTCCAAGTTCAAAGTTACTTCCTTAATTTACTATCAGATATGGTATCTGTTTGACATCCATAGATCAAAAGCATTATTTCCCTTGCACTGCTTAAGTTCTCCATAAGCAAAATATTTATTATCTAAAGCGATTGAGGAACTATTCCAAAACAAAATAAAGACAACAGGGCCTTTCCTTACACTACTTTACTTATTCAGGTGAGATGGTCTACGATCACCAAAAAGCTAAAGGTTCTAATTGCTGCATTAGTTATAAGCTTTCTAAAACCTGCCGGCTTAATTTGTCACTTGGATTATATTTTGATGCTATTCAAAACATATAAATACTGCCAGCATATAGCATGTAGATGCATGCAGCAGGTGATATACCTGTGCATGTAAGAGTTTAAACTGCATATACAAATAGTGTATAAGTTGCAAAATGCATTGCATATGTAACGTTTAAGTTTTCAAAAGTTATGCTTGGCATTGAAAAATATAAATTGGAAATTTTTTTTATTTTCTAATTATGTACAGATTTTTAGAGTTAAGAGCTTAAAATTGGTAACTGATGGTCTAGCTTGATTGGAATAGCCTGCAGTAAAACTGTCTTTATAAATGTGCTTCAATAGCTTTAAAAATGAAAGTTTCATTATGCAATAAAATACATAAAATACATGCTTTTTGATTGTTTGAGGAAAGCTTTTTGTGAAAGCTTTTGCAATAGCTTTTTACTGGTAGCTTTTGTTTAGTGAGTCAGTACAGCTCAATTTACCTTTTGTTAAAGATGCGGGCAACTTAAACTTTATTGTCCAAATAATTTTTACAGTTTGAGTTTTGTGAGAAATATAAACTGTTGGCATTAAGCAAAAGGTTGAGTTGTGTCCTCCATCTGTGCAACCACCCTACAGCATCTGTGCTACACGTAGGCATTTGTACCATTCAGCATTCGTGCTGACAGAATACAGCAGTAATAATATATCTCATAGTTCAATAAAATAATAAAAAATTTTGCAAGTAGGAAAATCCGTGAAAACAAAGTAGAGAAAGTAAAGGAAACTTTATGTTATTTGAAGTTGTCACACCTTTGTTCTGTTGCACCAAATATTTTATATTATCATGTGTTAAAGACTTATGGTCAAACTTTACTTTAAATTCTAGACTGCAAACTTTTAAAGATAATTGGTGCTCCCACTAGAATTTCAAGAAACTAAATCGAAGTTATACCTAATAATTAGTTATATTACAGGTATTTATAGATTTGTGTTCTATCATCACAAGTAGATTTCAACTAAGTGCTATAGCTGCACACACACTTAGCGTTTCACATAATGATATACTAGCGAAATAACATGGTTTCGAACTTGATACATTTAAACAAAGTACTGAAATTAACTGTTAGTTTACTTTTTCAAAAGAAGTATTATATTATCTTAAAAAGCTTACAAAGTCTCTCTGAGCAAAACATTTAAGTGTAGATTTTTGAAATAAATTATTTTTCAAGTAAAAGATTGGTTGCAATGGCATCATGAGCGGTTACAAAAAAAAGAAATGCCGAAGTTAGGTAATAATATAATGATATGGCGATTATATAAAGACTGGAGTTATCTACTCTATTAGTATGCAACATAATATATAAGCATAATTATAGAGAAGGAAAGATAACTCACAGCTTTATATAGGAAAGTGTTAGATATTTGGAATATTATTATTTTTGCTGTCTTTAAAGTAGCTATATTATGCTAGAAAATGAAACCAAGCTGTAAAAGTTGACTACTTTTGGAAAGCACACGTACAGTAATTGTTTGAATGCAGAGCTGCTTTTGAAGATATACTGTTATATGTAGTACGGGTTAGAATGTTTAATTGATTTTATTAATTAAACGAAAACATTGACATAAAAGTTAAGCTGTTAAAATGTAAATACAAACAATTAATTTGTGTAATTTAGTGACATTTTTTGATAATTAAAAATTATTAAAATTAAAAATTTTAGTTATTTTAAGCTTCATATTTTAAGGCTTGTTTCTGTGACGATCAGCTGAGAATCTTAAAGGACATCTACAGAGGTCTAAAAATAAATAATAGTTCAACATGCTATATCTAGTATAATAGGCTGATATATATACCACATATAAACATACCTTTTCTACTTGCTCAATTATTATGGAGAGATGAACCTAAGGCTTATATACAACAATAATGCATAGCAAAACTTTTCTTGTAGTTTATAGCTTTTTTTCTCAACATCTAAGCTTTGTCTCTGTATGTGATAAATACCTTATTGTTTGTTTTCTTTAATTTCTTTAATTTACTTTACATCCTAATAATACTTTGTGTATATGTGCAACTTTATTCACCAAACATAATATGATTTGACTTTAAATATATATTAAATGTGTTTTTAAAACAAACAATTCAATGTATAAGTATCTTACTCGAGCAAAATTCCATCAACACATCTTCTGTCTCCAGTACTGTATACTTTACAGCAAAGTCTTCCTGCAGGGCCACACTGACTCTTATGTGTACAGGTGTAAGAACTTGGGTTATTGGCTGGCTCATCTATGTTTGGGCATCTGTACCCAATCTCTACACCATTTGTTACTGGAAAACCATGTAAATATGTAAAGTGGTGCAATAGATGTAAATCAGACGGCATTATACAATCTTTTTATACAAATATACAACTATACTTATAGCTATAATATATTAGTAACTGAGCTAGTAGTATTATGCCTATACTTACCACAAGAGTTTGTGTTTGGACAACCTCCCTGTGTTCTATATCCATCTCTACAGTATATTGTGTAGTCAGTTGGGGGACATCCAACTAAAATCATACAGAAAATAAAGCAATGTAACTATGTATATATAGAAAGATTAAATTTTACATTATAAAGTAATAGTCTACACACCATGTTACTATATACATAGCTATACTTTTGTATCATGTATAGTGATTAGAGAACTACGACCAACTTACAACACTGACAGTCCTGTTTCTCACAGCCACATGCATCCTTGACATAGCCAGATGGACAAGAGTAAGGTGTGTTACCAGGGAAGTAAGCTCCACATCTACTAAAAGGACATGGGTGGGGGCAGTGGGGGAGAGAGGCTAAAAATATTTCAACAAAATTTAATAATTATACTTTGTTTCTCAAACCTGATTATGCTCCTTATATATACATACTTGTGTAATTTGCCCCTGTTACTTTACTTGATTTTACATGTTACATGTTTTTGAATAAATGTGGAATTGAAATCCTTTGTGTTTGAATATAAAGTTTTACATTTTTCATGCTGAGCTGTGTACATGTGCAAATATAATCATTCTTTTGTGTGTCTATATAAATTAAGCCAAACTAAATTTAGTTTAAATTAAAGACAACTTGTTCATTTTATCTCAATAATCTACAAGGCAAATAGAAGAAACCAGTTTTTTCTGAAAGAAAAATATTTTTCAAAGCACAAAACTGCTTCTTTAATTTCAAGTTTGCTAGTTGCATGTGACAATGTTTTCTGAAGGAAAATTTAGCACAGCTTCTATTATATTATACCCGAGAATTAGAAAAACAACCAATAATTGATAATGAATAATCATTGATAATTGGTATTATAATGGCAATTGATTGCATTGACTAAAGAATATCAAATAAAATCACTCCATTAATAAAAACATGCCATGCCCATGCTACATGCAAAGACTTTGATTGATGATGTATAATGGCATAAAAAATAAGGTCTATTTTTAAACAGTGCGAGACTAAATTATTAAATGAACTTAAAAAAATATTGCCTATACAAAAAAATTTTTATCAAATATTTTTACAATTGTAAAAATATTTAGAATCAACTTTAAAAATATGAATAGTGAAGTTTTTTTTAATTATCTCTTCTTACCTTCAGTGTACGCTGTGAAAGCAACTAGAAAAGCAAGAATTGTTATAGCAAAGACATTCATTGTTGATACTTATTCTAATCTGCTATCAAATGTCATGATTAAGAACTAAAATCCTGACCTTTATATACTAAAATTCTTTAAAAATTATGCAAATATGTTGCTTGGTAGCAACTCATTGTCTGGAAATGATTCCAAGCTAAGTATTGGTATATATATATAATAGTTTTAGAAAGACATCATGCAGGATTCCATTCCTTCCTTATTGGGCAACAAGCTTATTAAAAGTGATCTCATTTTATTCAAATAATTTTAGTATAAATAATTGAAAGTTTGCCAATTTGATGAGTAATATATAAGGAACTTGGTTTTAAAAATAAACTTTTAATTATTATTCATATATTTTTTAATTGCAAAACAAGTCTTGTTTTTAGAGCATTTTTGATGGTTCAGAATGGGTTTGTTTTTAACATAATGCAATAATAAATTAGCGTTTACTATTGAGATACACTCTATAACATATACTTTGCTATGCAATGGTATAGTAGTTAAAAAATGAATTTTGATTTATATTATCCTTATATTTCTTTATAACATGTTGTGGACTCTACTAACTGAATTATAATAAAGTTGGGATAAGCACATTAAGAATACAACATTTAATTTAATGTATATATATATATATATATATATATATATATATATATATATATATATATATATATATATATATGTATATAGCTTACGTATCCAACATGTTAATGTTAAAGTTGCCAATGGAATTTTGAAGCACACTGTTTTGACATAATTGAGTAGCGTGAATACAGTTTGCTCTGTTTGCAATATTTATAAACAGTATTACAAGAATTAATTATTTAATATGAGAGAGAAGTTACCTAAAAATGCCATTTAGAATAAATTCCATTTGTATGACATATAGCTTTAATTTATGTAATGCTATAAACGTACCAAACTGATTTTTTAATTTATATTGCATAGCTCTTCTAACACATATGAGGTGTTTTGGTACATACGTGCAGCTGCTGTGAAAGTACACTATAAATTGTTAATGGTATACAGAGTTTACACAGAGCTCGGTAAATGCAAATTCTTATTGGGCAATTCAGGACTTGAAAATATGCATCCTACACCAAGCAGAATTATTAAACAAAAGTTATTAAATTAATGATTCAAAACTCTCTAGGTGTGATTGTTCATTAGCAGAAACCATATTATATATACTTTAGTTGGTTTCACTTAAATCAAGAACTTCTAAAGCACGTACACATGTTAATAACATATTTATAGCAAATATACAGCAACGACTTACAACTGGTAAACAACTAACATAACAGCTGTTTTACCCATCAGATTTCAGAGCCACGTTATAGCATATTGTATTTATATTTACAGTCAGAATAAGATATAAGATGCAAATGTTCCAAAGCCGCATTTCACAAATCATAAGACCGGTATAATATGATTACCAAAGCAATGCTAAACTATCTATGGTGCAGGATTTTCTTTTTTTTATTCAAAACTAAGTTTTTTTAAAAGAAAATAACAACATCGAGATATTTAAAAATATGATTTGCAAAACATACATTGCATTATCTGTGAACAAGACCTGTTTCAGTTTAAATTATATTATTGTTTGGTCATACTGTATTCAGAATAACTTTATATCATATTATAGTTCCTTTATGTTGTGGCCACTAACTGTTACAAAAATGTGACATTGCTTAAAATATAATTTTATAAATGTTTGAATGTTGCTTAATAAATTTTCAAACTTGTAACACCATTTTCTTATAACTATAATGTAGGCTTGATTAATACAATAACAACGTGAAAAATAATAAAATAATAGTCTTACAAAGGTTTGAGATATAATTGGAAGAAAAATTGGCTTGCGTACATGGCATATATTTCTGTTGCGATTTTTCCTCATTGCGGTTGGCAAGTTTGACTTCTGTTATCATTGAGTTTCCTATTACCTGCATATGTGGCATCTACTCTCCTTGGGGTGGTGCATATTTCCTCATTATTTGCTGGTATTGGTTTTACCTAGAATTTATAAATTGATATTGGTTGTACGTCTTACGTTTAAATTTCTCTGTGTTTTTACCATGTTATTACTTTTATGTTATGCATATTACATATAGTCACTTAATTTATAAACTATTATAGCAATGGTACTGATATAAAACTAAAACTTCACAATGTCATTGCATAGCAAAGCTTTTCTTGTGGTTAATAGTATTTAAGCGCTTTTTTGTTCATATCTAAACTTGATATCTGTTGAGACATTATATACGTGGGCTTGGAAAGCTTTTTCTAATTCATTATAACTTTACTTGTATTATCACAGCTATGTTAGCTACATTATGCTTTTCTACAATGATTCTAGCAAAATTTTTAGACTAGTATATAAACCCAACATTTTCTGTTATTTATCTACTGGTTTATTCACTTGCAACTTGCAAATTATAACTTAATACTTAGCACTTATAATTTATCTCAGTGCGCTTTTATTTCAGTCTAGCCGTGACAATAAATACATCTATATATTAAAACGCAATAATATCCTAAATAAATAAATACTCCAACATCTTTTGTTTATAATTCCAGTTATGGAAATGCATTCTTTTAAAGGCGGTGTTTGAATACAATTGATCTGTAAATTTTGATTTCGCTATTAATCAATTTTGAATTGCAATAGAAACTTTTTACAGACGATACTTCATTATGGTAGATATTGCCTTCTGCACATTGCTATTCACCTTAATTTATAAACTCAGGTTTCAGTGCTCTCTCAATCTGAATTCTATTCAAGAAGATACTTTTTTATTATAAATTTTTAGGCTAATCAACATGGTAAGTGTTCATTTCAATTTTAAAAGACTTTTAAATTAGGTTTGACAGTTTACCCGATTACTGATAGGCTAGTTTGATTGGAATAAACTATAGCAAAACTTTCTTTGTAAGTGTGTCTCAATATGTTTTGGAAATAAAAATCTCATTAACTACAATAATTTATAATAATTTCAAGAATTTTAATAAAAATAAGAAACCTTACACATATAAATAACCACAAAAATTATTTAACAGTAGAATCAAATGATAACTTTCTAGCTGTAAGTGATTGGAAGTTGTCCCACTTTTGTTGCAACAACCAATGTACATAATAATTATTGTTATAACCATATAGCCTTAGGATAGAAGCTTTAATTACTGGGGTGAAAGGAAAGACAATTGCATTAAGCACAGTTGCCTAATAGGTGAAAGCAAAAATAATTGACTATATTTCGAATGTTTGACTTCAAGATATAATATTTATAACAATACTATCTTAATTGCCTCAGTAATATAGTGAAGAATTAATTGTATAACGTAAATGATAACTCATGTTTGTTTAATACCTCCATTCTTGTGCAAACCAGTTATATTAGAAGTGGGCTAAGAACCATGCTTATATACTTGTCACAGGGTCAGTTATGATCAGATGCTCTTTCTGATGTCAACATGTACTTGATTGATTGATTGATTTTATTTCTATCACTAACATGATATATGTTGTGAAAAAAAGGTGTTAAAAACCGATGCCCATGATATTAAAAATGATAACAGTGTAACATACATAACTTAAAAATAGGAGTAAAAAGTCTCTGAGGCTGGAAGTTTAATTAACAAAAATTATTATTGTACTTCAGAATCTAACTCATGCATTTTGGCCCTGAACCTCAAACCTTTAGACTCCAGCTGCTCCCGAAATTATAATTTCAACAATTTATATATTAGCAAAATAATAGAAAAGTTGGTAGCTGCAAGTGTTCCATTTCACTGAATCAAGTTATGTTGTATCCACCTAAATATTCCAAACTCTAGTGCTGCCAATTATGAGACCAGCAAATGTTTAATGTGAACCTAAGATTGGAGTTATGCTACTGCAGACTGCAGTGAGCACTTTGTAAAAAATATTCATTGAAAAAGCTGTACCAAGTCTGATCAAGCTATTTTACAAGATTCGTTGAATAAGTAAGCCTAAACAGATTAAGTACACCGGAAGGGATTACAAATTCTGCTCACATTGAAGTCAAGAATACATTTATAATAATTATGTAATATGTATATACTATAAGTGTTAGTATTTCTACACCATTGTTGGCTATATAGTTGAGTTTAATAATTGTATAATTGTAATATTTATGATTTGCAACATACAACATGCATACTACCCAATGCAAATAAAAGCAAGCTTAGAAACTTGGTAAAGTTTTATTTTATTTTAATTACTTATAGATATCTTAAAACATCTTTAGAATGAACTGTTTGAAGTTAGAAAAATCAAAAGAAAATTATGGAAAATAACATTCATTGATCAGCAACTAAGTAAAAACAAATTGCTATCAATTCTTTAGGCTTTAAGGGTCTTGTCAAGGAGAGGGTTGTGCTTGTGTTGGAATAGTTGACAGTCAAAGGTGTTTTTTTAGTGAGTACTACAATAAACATCAATTTATTTTCTAATAACAGACAATAGAAATTGATAACATCTATAAAATTCTGTTACAGATACACATTGTATTTAATTTTGTGCTTGTGCATGTATCCATCCATAGCTGCTCACCTGATCTCAATTCCATCAACACATCTCATGCCACTCTTGCCGTATACTTTACAGCAAAGTCTTCCTGCAGGGCCACACTGACTCTTATGTGTACAGGTGTAAGAACTTGGGTTATTGGCTGGCTCATTTAGGTTTGGACATCTGTACTGAATCTCTACACCATTTGTTACTGGAAAATCATGTAAATATGTAGAGTGATACAAGAGATGAAAATATGACTGCATTATACAGTATTCTTAGTATATAGTATCTAGTATATTAAATTATTATGTCACTTACCACAAGAGTATGCATTTGGACAACCTCCCCGTGTTCTATATCCATCTCTACAAAATCTCGTGTAGTCAGTTGGGGGACATCCAACTAAAATCATACAGAAAACACAGTAATTTAGATATATAAAGTGTCTTATATATTTCTTATACTTGTATATATTTAGATATATAAAATGTCACATTACAAAGTAAGGATTTACACACCATAATAATATATTACCATACAGATTTACTTAATGATTAGAGACTATACAACCAACTTACAGCACTGGCAGTCTTGTTTCTCACAGCCACATGAATCCTTGACATAGCCGTTGGGGCAGGAGTAAGGTGTGTTGCCAGGGAAGTAGGATCCACATCTACTGGTGGGACATGGGTGAGGACAGGAAGGGCGAGATGCTAAAACCAAATAATTATATATATATATATATATATATATATATATATATATATATATATATATATATATATATATATATATATATATATATATATATATATATGTATATATATATATATATTATATATATATATATATAGGCATGCATTATCATGAAATATAAGATTTCTCCTGATTCATACACACAAATATATCTTTTGTCAAATTAGTTTATATGTTTCTTCAAGCAGTGTATTTTATTCCTATGAATTATTTTGTAATTTCTTTACTATTACTTTTTATAGAATTTATAACAGATTAAAACTTGCAAGATCAATAAAATAATTTTCAATAATTTACAAAGAAACTAAAAAATATTTAATGGACATGTGAAAGTAATAAGTTATATATTGATAAAAATTAACAATAATTTTAAATGAAATAAAACTTTGGCAAAGTTCGATCAACCATTGAAACAGCATGTGACAAATGAAGACATTTAATTTAAATAAAATTTTATATTATTGATCCCATATTCTTTGTATAATGAAGATTTGCTCATGCAGTAATATAATAATATTATTTACATAATTATAATATTAGAAAAACTGCCTACAAGAAAAAAAAGCTCATGTGTTAAACAGTAAAATAAGTTTCCATAGTGATTTTATTTCTAATAAAAATAAAGAAAATAAATATTTACTCACCCTCAGTGTAGGCTGCACAAGCAGCTAGAAAAGCAAAAGCTGTCAAAGCAAAAGTATTCATCATTAGCACTCAGTTTAAATGTTAAACTTGTTCTGTTGTAGAATGTTGTGATGAGTTTGTAAAACACTGGCCTTTATATACTAGAAGTTCACGGAAATTAAACCTATATTTGTATCCATAGCAACAGTTAAGGTTCTGGCTTTAAAGTGTCCATAACTAATGTATATATAGTAATATATAGAAATATATGGGTTTAGTCATGGCACATGGTGACGTGTTTGTTCCTTATTGAGTTACACAACTTATGTGTTAAAAATTGATTTTATTATGTTGTTTTTTAAAAACTAGTTGGACTTCAGTCAAGAAAGTTTTTTAAATGTTGATAAGCTGCGAGTTAAAAATTTATTTTTAGCTGAAGGCAATATGCTATTATACTCTTACTTAATTCATGGCTTTTAAACATTGCAAATAGATTGTTTCATGTACTTGAAGAGTAAATATATGACATTATTATGTGCAGAAAAAACTTTTTAAAAATAATCATGTTGCAATCTGTCACCTTCCTTCTTTATATCAGCAATTTAACAATTTAGCAACTATTTAACAATTAAAGTTGCCAATTAACTATTTTAGCTAAAATGATGTTATTTTAATTTAAGTGTTATAGCTATATAATAACAAAAATATATTTTTACTTCTAAAATTATTCTGTGTTGTATGTTTGTTTATATTCCTGACTTTTAACAGAAAAAACTAAAATGATAACTACATTTTCAATGCAGTAATTTGTCACTTATTCGGTGCATATTAACTTTGTTTTAGTCCATTATATATGTATTACAATAGTTTACCATTTTGTTTTGAAAAAAAAATGTTTTTCTGATTTTGAAAATGTCATACATGCAGCTATAAGCTATACATATAAGACACTTTCTCAATTTTTTAATTTTGTTTACAGCATAAATTCTTGGCACAGAGTATAAATAAATTTAAATATCTACTTGTTATATGCTGAGTCAGTATAAGTGTGAAAACTACAAGGAAACTATTAGAATGATTTCACACTCTCAATTGACACGTATGTTGCATACATGTGAAAATATCCTATTTTACATACAGAATATCATATAAACCATTTTATACTGTAAATGACATTTACTAATTTTACATTTTTTCTACTCCAAAAATACAATTTCGAATTATGGCTATTTACATATTATACATGTAGTTGCATGTAGTTCAGAAAATTTATTTTCGCGCTATTAATTACATTCCTGTTTATAGCATATATAGCCAATAATGTGGTTGCTTTACAACACTCTGCTCACACTGTATCGGATATACTCTTTGAGTAATCTCTTTTAATCAAAGCTTTGCAGTTATAGTCTTCATTCAACAAAAACTTAGTTCAATGTTTTATGAATCTATAATACTAAACTGCTCACTAGTCTTAAGTCTGGTAAATCTCTCAGTTGGAGCTTCAAGGAAGCTTAGAACTTTGTAGTCTGTTTTAGAGCTGGGCAGAAAGAGGGGTTCCTGACAATATCATATTGCGCCTGAAGGATTTGAGTCTATAAGCAATAGTAGATTCTAAAACATGATTCTAGCCACTAAGCATAAGTTATTCTCAGTTTAAGGTACACAAAACATTAATTAATAGTTAAGTATATAAATTCTGTGCATTAGAAAACAATGACATATAATATAACATTAACCAAAGTTTTAAATTAACTTTTGCATGAAGTGCTGTTTAGTTATATGAGGGATGCAGCTGGAAATTCCTTGTATTGCATCACAAAGTTTCTTTTCTACCGTTACATACTTTTACAGCAAGCATGTTTAAAGGTAGAATCGTGTTTTCTAATAATATTCAAGTTACAAATATAAGCAACAACACATGAACTCCCAATTAACAAGCTGCTATGTTACATTTAGTCTCTAATCTTTGCAAAAAGTTCTTATTGTCAAAGTCTTTTTGTGAAGTGCAATAATTAAAATACGACTATAGCAGTCTTTTATAGTCGGGCAGCTATTATTCCAACTCTTTTTTAAAAAGTGTTGAAAGTATAACTTCCCAATATATGCATTTAATAACTTGCCTAATGAAAGATCTTAAAGTTAAGTAATAGCAGACTGAGCTAAGATAAAAATAGCTACTAAATGTTTGATTGCCTTAAAACTAGCATCTATTAGTTCAACTCTAAAACACAAACTGACACCAACGGTTGGGCAAGAATATATTAAATTCAATAACATAATATTGTGAATAATCATATATAATGTACGTATGATGCAAGTAAACTTTAGCAGTTGTTCCTTTACAATTAGCATATTATTATATTTTCACTATAATGTAACCATGGTAACAAATTATTACTCATTATAATTTGTTTTGATGTGAGGAAAATATGCAAAATTAGTAAAACTACATTTATATATTTATAAGCTGAAACCTTGATAGACATTGCCATTTGTGAATAATACTTTAAATACAAATTATATTGAATATTATTGAACATCAAGTTCTGCAAGCAAGCAAGTATAAAAGCATGTTTCATACTATATAGCCAGTGATCAAAGTCTAGAGAATATCAGTGAGGTACTACATACCATGGCGTACCCCTAACTTTGTTTTGAACACATTTATGATAGTGATTTCAATTGCATTAATCAAATCATACATATTGCTATGGGTTCATTAGAATATTGGCAATTAATTACAGCTTAAGTACTCTATAAATATTTCATCATAAATATGTAGGAGTATGAAGCATTGCAAATGTAAAATAGAAAAACATATTTGTAATCTGGTTTCAGCCTGAATAATCTATAAAAAGTTTGACATCTGTTGTTATTTTTCAATAGTGTCCTTTATTTATAGGTTATTTCATTGCTATATATATATATCAGGGCATAATTTCACAGTATCTCGTCCTCAGACATAACACTTATGTATCAATACGAGATACATTACATCATAATTAAATGTTGTCTATCGGCAAAAATTTTGCAGTAGCCAATCATAGTACTATAACAGGGCAGTCTGAGTGTAGTATCTCGTTTATCGGCATAATTATAATAGCCCGTAGTTGAAGATGGAGTTGGAAGCTTTTCAAATACCTCCCGCATATTATAGCATTTATGCTAGTCCTTAAAACTAAATAAACATTATGGTAGACCAATAATCATGAAAGCTCTACTCATTTGTAACTGGAGGATTTGCAGCACCACAATACTAAATTTCTTGCATTGGAGGTGCTTAGGCTGTGTTGTCATAGTTATATGCACTTATTGGGGCTTGGTATAAAATTAAACCTGACAATTATAAGGATTAAAGTATTATTGCTGTGGTTTCAACTGACCAACTTTGGAGTTATTATCTCGATTCTTTGTCAGGAATGGTTAGATAATTTCATGCAATAATGAGTTTTGGCTTTATATCATTATAAATATCTACATTGATGGCAGCACTGAGCTAGAATTCTAATATCTTCAAGCTCATTGGGTGGCAGCTTATCGGCTAAATTTTATGCAGATATTGAATAATGTGGTTTGATAGTTATGCTATATTGTTAGGTTCACAAGCATCTTTAAAAAGTTATAATTATTGCGTTGACCATAGGTCAAAAAATTACCTAAAGAGAGGGCAGACAACTCCAAAAGATTGTTTTCGCAGAAGCAAGTAAAATTCAGCTAAACTGAATACTCCAACTGATCAACATTTTCATCTATTGAAATTGAAGAAAAGTTAAATATTATTATACTATTCTAATCATGAATAGGCACAAGCTAAAAAGATATTTATTTCAAAAAATATAAAAAGTAAAGTAACACAACAATGTTTGCAAACGCAGACCTAAAAATGTGAATATTCTAGCTTGAAATTAAGTCTGAAATTCAGACTTTTCTAGGTTGAATTGACTTTAATTGACTCACCAGAAAAAACAATTAATAAAATTATAAAGACAAGCATATAATGAAAAATGTAGTTCATTAGCAAAACTGGAGGAAAGCACTTTTTTTTCTAGAAATTGTTCGATTACATAATACATTTTTGTGCAAATGATATTTTTTAATGAAATGAAACTGTTGTATTGTTTGGCTAGATGAAGTTTCAAAAGTATTTTTAATATTTTCTCAAATAAAGTAGACATGCACACCATTTTCACATTTTTTGGCAAAACATATGATTGGGATTCAGTAGTCAATCAGTTAAGCTTGACACAAGGAGTTGTCACATCCATCCCAAAGAACAAGACCATCTACAATAACAAACATGGAAAGTACTTAAAATTACATTTAAGTTTACAATAATCCTCAAAATATATGTTGCCTTCTGCAAATGCTAAATAAAACACGATGTAATGCTACGTTTACTTAGACTAAATCTTGCTGACTTACAATGAAATTCATTCATTTCAATTTGAAAATTCCTGTCAATAACTTGACTCTATGCTAACAACTAATTGTAATACCAAAATCACACTGCTACTTTTAGTTTAGGGAATTTATTTTCATTATTAGTTCAATATTCAGCAGAGGTTTTTCTTTAATGAACAAACAATAGGCATACATGCAGATGAAAGATTAGGTCTAGTGAATACTAATTTTGTGCCTAACAAAAAAAAATGAAAGACTGCATGAAAAACTAACAACTCTAAAAAGTTGCAATTTGAATGAGGCTCAGGCTTTTAGGTGAGCAAGAGTAACCAGAAGAGCTACTTTAATGGAAGAAATTACTGACTGATTGTGTAGTTGCAGGCTGCATGATGTGTTTTGATTGTCACAACCACTTTTGAAAAGGGAAAATCCATTAAATTAAGACTACTGGCAAACAACAGAACGATAAGGAAAAAATACCAAGTAGAAATTCACTTCTCAAAGCAAACTGTAGTTAATACATTATAGATGCTTAGAAGAAGCAGGCAATAGTGAATGCTATATAGTGTAGATCAGGATTCTATACAATGACAAGTAAACTGAAATTCCAGTGCACTTTGAAACTACTTGTAAGAATAGGCTTAGTGCTTTATAGTGCCTTGAAATTTTTTCAAGTCTAATTGGCACCATGCTATTAGAATTCGCAGAGAGATGACCCTCTAAACTTTCACTTTAAACTTTAATACCTTCACGATTTTCAGTAAGAAATTCAATTTATCTAGGTCTGAAATTTCACCGAGTTGCATTGCAAGCCGCTGGTCAAAATGTTTAGTTTGTGATAACTTAATCAGCTGATTTCAGAATAACAATCATTGGGAATGACATCTTCATGTAGATATAGATATTTATGCTTATAATTATATCGGCTGCCTTCATCAATTATCGATACTATGCTGCCAAATCAACTAATTAATTACAGTTGGAAACTTCAAAGGGCATTGAATAGCAATTAAGCAAGTTATACTTTTAATATTACAAAAAGAACTTATGCATCAATATGATTTAAAATATAGGTGGGCACTCCGCTAGTGATATTAACTGAAACGCATCTCAACAGAAACCTAAAAATTTCCAGCACACTTTATGCTTTGACAACACGCACACAATAACTTTGTTTATGGTACAAACCTTTTTGTTGATTGTTTTCCAACATTTTCACTAGAGCAAAGCCGAAAGAAATTTGGAAACTTCATAATGATGCCAGCCACCGTGGCATCATCTTCTCTGGAAAATTATTGACAAATCATCACCCAAAAACTTCAGCAAAGCCTCCATCAATAGTATGTAATACTTTAGGTGAAACTAAAAAGAAAGAGACAATATTTTCGTGTAATTTAACCCATCAATAAACGCATCATTAGTTAGTGTGGCCACGGTTTAAACCTCATTAATTTCATGCTATTTAAGGCTTTTACAACTTAAAAGATGTAATTCATCTGCAAGAGAAATGTTAGGTATATGAAATGAGTAGAAGTGCAAAAGCAAGCAGGTATTAATGCAAGGAAGAGTTAGTAGGTGTACTTTGACTTGCGATAAATCAATGTGATACCAGATGTGAATTTTGAGGTGTGTTTACTCCAATCTCACTGAAAAGGTAGAAATAGCTAAATTTACGAGACACACAATATTTTATAAAATACTGCACATTCATTAAAACTTTATAAAACTCTAGTGTGAAGGGTGACTCACACTTTTAAACCGTCGATGAGCTAAGTTGTAAAAGTTTGATGAGAACCTTTTACTCTATAAATTTATGCAATATAAAATACTCTCCACATATTCAACAGCTACGGAGTTTTGTTGAAGATAAACTTCCTCAACAAATATACAGAAAAAAGCTATTTGAAAGCCAAATTTCATTAGCATATTATAAGATTATTTGTGTTTCATCTTTATAAACAATGATTTAGTCATTTACCGGATAACTAATGATTTCACTTTGTTTTTCATTCAATAAAAACTAAGTGTAGTTGGTATTAAAAACACCTTTCATTTCTCACCCTAATCTGCGTAGGCAAACAATTGGTTTGTTTCAAACACTACAACAGTAAAGCGTGACAGCATAGCCAGTGGGAGAAAACAATCATCTATACTGCTGGATCAGTGGCAACTTGTGAGTGTGTCAGAGTAGTGTCTTGTTGTGTGACTCTACAAATAAATTATGAATTTGAATATACTACAAAGTTGCAAACATTGTTTTAACAAAACACAGCATTTATTTGATATTATATGTAAAGCTCAAGTTGGTATAATATATATTAAATAAATTTTAGCTTTCCTTTTGGATACTCTGAAACAAAATAAAAAAATAAACCAAAATTGGGTAAAGCCATGCAAACTAGAGAGAGAACGAGAGTGGGAGAGGGGGGGTGGAAGAGAAAGGTTAGGAGAGAGGATGGAAGAGAGATGGGGTAGAAGAGAGAAAGGGAGAGAGTCAGAGAGATAGTGGAAAAGGGAAGAGAGAAAGGTTAGGAGAGAGAGAAGGTGGGAGAGACAGAGGGTGGGAGAGAGGGAGGGTGGGAGAGAGGGAGGGTGGGAGAGAGGGAGAGAAAGAGAGAGAGGTTGAGTGGAAGGTGTGGGAGAAAGAGACAGAGAGAGGAGTGAGAGAGCTTCCAAACTAACACCATTGACTTAAAAAATGTTGATAATAACTGCAGCAAGTCTTTAAAAACGATGCTAGCAAGTTCAAAGCTCACTATAACTTTCAAAATCAATAAAATGTCAAGTTCCAAAAACTCATCTGCAAGCAAAAAATAGTTACAGAGACAACCAGGTATTGGGCAAGAGCCAGCTAATAGGAGTACCTTTTTAGATAAACTGCATGCAGGCACAGTGAGGTAGCATCGGTGAGTTGTGTCTTCATTTTAATTTCCTAAAAATGAACATAAACAAATGCTTTTATCACTAAACATCATAGCAATAGCAAAAATTGCTCAGTACAAATTTAAGAAAAATTTCTTTCATCCATTACATAATACCCGAAATCAAATCCATTTATTCAATTCATCAAGCTGAAAAACCAAGAATAATCAGAAAGACAGTAAAATCACTTTCTAGTAAAAAACAGCTTTAGATCATAATTGTTGGGTTCAGCTCTTAAGCTAAGACACTGATGCACTGAAATACGAAAAAGATCAGCATACTTTTGACTGTCACAAAATTTATTTTACGTGCAACAGACATTTTAAGGTCACCGGCCACCCGCGCAGGACCACGTTGGTGAAAGGTGACCAGATATTTTAAGGTCAATCAAAATCAAGCAAAGTTCATCGTCATATTGCTTACTGCTTAATGCTGCAGCTTATTTTTGCTTACCAAGTTTCTTTCTGCAGAATAATTGTAGCTAGCTTCTCGATTTGCCATCTTTATTCCAGTCCAGGTTCAAATGACATCTTGATCGTTGCAAATATCCATGCAAGCTAAAAAATATTTATCAATCAGTACAACAACAGAAATACTTACAATGATCCAAATATTACTATTACATTACTATAACATTACACAGTAACACTATGTTTATAATTGTAATACGGAAGCATGACTTTGTGGTAGTTTGATATGCTATAGCAAAAGGTAGAAAAATCAACTGAAAAACCGACAGAAATAATCAAGTACAATTAACTAAAGTAAATAAACTTACTGAATAGTAGATATTTTACTATATATACTTAGTGAATTGATTTACTTCCACTAGGTTTACTTTCATGATTAAATGCTTCTGTCTATTTTCCAGTTTATAGGAATATATTAAAAGTGAAACCAATTATAATTACTATTACCTTATCTAGTTTTGACTATATATTTTTCACAAATATAAACATAGTTATATGCGTATTCCTATTGTGACTGCAGATACCATTGCGGTAACTGAAATCAAACTTCATTCTACTTCAAGTTTCAAACATTGTCCCAGTTCAAAGACTAACAAGTAAATAATTAATAACTGTGAAAGCTCCAATAAGTTACTTCATTATTAAATAAGATACAACTGATTCTACTGTATATGATACTATGGTATCTGTATTAAATTAAAACATAATTATGAAAATCAAAAGTTGTATTTTGAGCACTTATATTATAGTAATTAAATTAACAGCTTAAAATAGGCACATTAAACCATGATAGGAATTTTTATCCATTTATCTTTATAATTATATTTATTCTTTATTCTGAAAGTTGACCCAACACTGGTAACAAAACTAAAAGTAATTGATTAAGTATGATTTATTCTTACACACTTTACCATTATATTTAGTCTTCCTGACTTTCAGTCTGTCATAGTGATTACTACTATATGAAAATGACTTTGACTTAGGAGTCATAATTATAGTCACAGTGTTGATAAGTCAACAGTGTAGGATTAACACAGCACTAGACTAGTACTACCTCCAGCTTTCAAGTTTATGTTAGGGTATCTCTAAGACTAAAGAGTAACCCTAATAATGTAAGCAAAGAGCAGTGAGTAATAAGCATGCTATTCAACTTCAAGTTTCACTAGTACTATAACCAATACCACATGTATTTTAATAAAATTATGTAGCTGGTGAGTGAACTATAAAATTAAATAGGGATCAAACTTTGAGCAATATTAATAGAAATAATATTAGGACAGAGGTTTCCAATTATTAGTATGTGAAACCAAAGGGGAATGGATAACTACTATTAGTATTATTACATTTGCTTTATATTTAGTTTTACCAGTTCGTATTATGATTATCTTACTTTGAATTGTAAAGTATAATAATTATAATATTCATAGTAGTATATTTATATTAGTAATTAATATGTATATTAGTAAAAACATTTGTTTTAAGTTGCTTGTTTATTAAATTATTCTAAATCCTAATAACGATAATCCTAATATTAGTGATAATCATTATGCTCATCACTGTCCCCAAGTGCTATCAGTATGACCATCGCAATGTGAACCTAGACGTGAATGTAAAAAGGCACTGCAAAACAGAAATGGGATGGAGGCAGATATCCATACCACAATACAAATATCGATATTGAATTTGATAATCATAATTATTATACAAATATAATGATAATAACTACAATGATCAAAAATAAATAATACCAAAGAGTTTTCGAATTACTATTCATAAAATCAAATATCACATTTATAAAGATATAATCATATATATTATTAAATTTAAGTCAATTATACTAATAGCAATAGTAATATAAATAGAAAAAAGAATCATTGACCAGGAGTAGGTGCAAAATAAAAGTCAATTTTAAGACAAAGAGTAAGAAAAATACTAAATCGATATTTAAAATTACTTATTTTTAATCTTAGTCACTTACAGTCAGTCTTAGTTTAATTTTTACTACTAAGTCTTTAATTTCAAGTTCATTTTGACAATAAACTTGAAGACTTTACAAGGATTTGTATAATTCAAAATTCCAAACTGGTACAAGTAAAAGTTGCTAATGAAGCTTTGTAATATTATTTTAAATTATTGGTATGATAGCATTATATTTTGATTCATAGCAATACTGATAGTGACAATTTCAAACATACCCACACCATTACTGTTACAGTTTAAGTTACTATTGCCATTGTGATTGCCGGTAATGAGTAAATATAACTTAAATTTATATGACTATTACTATTACTATTAGTATTACTATCACTTTCAGTACCGGTCTAGTATCAGTATCACCTTAATTCAAAATCAATGTATAATTTATCAAATTACTTTTATATTATCATTTATCAATAATATGTCTATCACTATGATATTATCATGATATTGATTTTTAATTTAAACATAATAAAATCATAGGTATAATCATAATGATAATCATAATCATAATGCTTAATTTTACTTTTAGTTCAGGTTCAATGATTTAAGAGTAAGTGAAAGTTACTATAACTATTGCCATTGTGATTGCTAGAAATAAGTAAATATAATTTAAATTTATATGACTATTACTATTACCAACACTCAGACTTACTCGGACTCACTCTGTCTCTAACTCTAAGAGTAAGTCTGAGTCTCACTCCACCAGAGTGAGAGTGACACTGAATTACTATAACTATTACTATAACTATTAGTATTACTATTAGTATCAGTATTAGCAAAATATATCAACCTTATGATTATCTCATTAGTTATTACAATATGTTCGGCATTGATGTTGAACTAAAAATATTAATAGTTATTACAATCACAATGACTATGCCAATATGATCAAAGACAAATGATTCCAAGCAGTTTCAGTTTGAGTTTGAGTTGAAGGTAAGTTATAAGTTGAAGTAGTACGTAAGTGGTAGTTGATACTGATACTATCAGTGATAGGTCTATACTCCATACCAATGAACTCAATAATATTACCTATATATTACCATAAATTATATTACTATTAGTATTACCTATAATTAAAATATATTCTTTCTTTTCCAGCTCAGTGCTTCATACCCTCTACTTAGTCTAATGCCGCGCACATGACGAGAATGTGAGGTGAAGGTCACTCACAGCTAAAATCGCCAAGGATCTGTAATCCATCACTAGTAGTAGTAGTAGTTCTAGTAGTCGTACTACCAGTAATCTGGCTTCGCTATGACACTACGAATTGAATGTTGACAAGACGCATGCATGTTTGCTGTTGGTAAACTAATTTTTACTGAATTTTAATCATGCTAAGCTGCAACCTATTTTCTAATGAAATAATATATTCAATAATAATATAATAAATATAATAATTATCATTATGATTATCATTATAATATTTTATCATTTAATTTTATAACTTTTACTTTTAGTTTTAGTATTTTGGTTTTACATCAAAATTTACATCATTATGATTATCATTATGATTACAAAATGAAAATAATTATCATTAATCATTACCTTTTAATTTATGATTATAATTATTGTTAGAATTACCACAATTACAATCATAATGATAATGGCATAATGCCAATGATAATCACAATCGTAACACTAATAATAATAGTAATAGTCAAACTCAAGGATTGAGCCAATGATTCAGATTGTCTAAATTTAATTAAATAAATTTCAGCCTTGGATTTAACTTTACAGTTCACAATTTTATTTTACATTACGACTGAGAGTCACAGTAAGACTAAGAAAAAGAGTAAGTCATACCTTTCTTGCAGTTATTTTCAAAGTTTGTAGTTGTACTGGTACAGTAGTAGACCTAGTAGTAGTACTAGTAGTAGTAGTAGTAACAGTACTATTAGTAGTAGTAGTAGTAGTAGTAGTAGTACTAGTACTAGTAGCAGTACTAGTACTAGTTGTAGTACTAGTATCAGTGGTAGTAGTAATAGGACTGCGATCTTAGATGTAAGTCTAATGAAATACGAATAATATTAGTATAAGTATAACTTTTACATATTTAGTTTTACTATAAGTGTAAATATAATGAGTAATAGTAAAACTCAAAGTATATACATTAACTCAGTTTAGCATTAATGATAAAATATAATAATTATAATAAAGTAATGTGATCACCATTACGATTATAATTAAAATTCTTAGTAACACTTTTATGATACTCAGTTTAATTTATTAATATTAAACATTAGTTTGGCTACCACAAATAACTAATAAGTGCTACTATAGGTAACTGTAAAGATAAGTATAAATTTAACTATAACATAGACTATCAGCAATAATAATATATCATATTGATATTAAACTATAAATGGATAATGCAAATCATAGATCATACCTCATGATAATTATTCCTAATGATCTTACTTTTTACATGCTGATGCTAATAAGTAGTAATTTTAAATTTGATAACTCATGAATGATGAATAAGATAACAAGAATAATACTGGACCTAGTAATACTATTAGTCCTACTACTAGAATTTTATTATCTTATATTTGTAATACGCTTCTTTTAGTAATACTGCTGGTCAAAGTTAGTGTTAATCATATTTATAGTTAAATGTTGAAGGAATAAATTAGTTCATAACATAAACATTGCACTATGTGAATATGAAATTTAATATGAATATCCCAATTACACTTGCTGTTGCTCTTTAGAGACTAGAGTTATAACTTATAACTATGATATAATAATCAATACCATTATTTTAACTAATCATATTACTCAGCTAATGTTAATGATAACTGTAAGTCTAAAAACCATTACGGTTATAGGTATCACTGACTAATATTATTAATAATATAATCATTCGTTTTATACTTGTACCTATATTTATATTTATACTTATACCTATTTTTATACTTATGATCATATCTATACTTTCACGTATGCTTGTACATTTTACTCATAGTATCAGGGTGGCAATCGAAAAGTCATAATCGATATGCTAATCTTATAATAGAACCAACTGCACTATTATTATTATTGTTGATTGACCGTAGTTTTTTAGCTGGTGTAACCTTTTACCATTGGCCTAGTTATACTAGGCTGAAATGGATAGAACTTTCCTCAGGATGTGAGCTTATCCTGATCCTAGTAAGGGTGTCTGCTGAATTAATGAGCATTTGTTTTCAGCTACTCCAAGTAGTGTCAGCCAGTCTACAATCTTGTATAAAGCTCCAAAGGCTCCAGTTACAACGGGATGACTTTTTTGATGTTTTCCAAAGGCGGGTTTATTCTAGTGCTAAATTCTGATATTTTCCTAACTTTTCGAATTTTTTTCTTTTACTCTGTAGTTAACAGGGACTGTGATATCAATTATCGTTGTTTCAGCATTATGCTTGTCAACTACTAATATATCGGGTCTCCTAACTTTGATGACTACGTCAGTGTGTATGTTAAAATCTTACAAGGTTTTCACATTATCATTTTCCAGTACTTATTCTGCTTGATGGCCGTACCAATTCTTACTTTTCTGAAACTCACCAAGTTCACACAACTACTATTGAAATTATCAATGCCAAAAGGTTGTGTTTTTTCTTATATTCTCCTTCTGCTACCTTCTCAAACTCACTCAATACGTGCATCGAAGTTTTGTCTCTTGCGTTACACATTCCACACTTCTTGCTACCCTGTTCTCTCATCATAGCCACTTTATAATTTCTAGTAGTGAATAGTTGATTTTGCGCAGCTGTCAGCAGTCCTTCTGTTTCCTTTTTCAGCCAACCATACTTCAACCAGTTCCAGGAAAATGCTTTCATGTCTTCCACCATTTTGATGTATTTACCACAGGAAGCTTTTCTTTACACTCATCAGTTCTTTCTATCACTTTATCATTATTTAGTTCTACCGCTGTTCTGTCTTTTAGGAAGGTATTCAGTGTGGTGTTTCTATCAGTCTATGTTATATTTATGTAGTCTGACATGCTGCAGTTTTCAATCTTTATGCATTTTTCAGTTGACAACATTCTTCTACCGCCTTCCCTTCTGCTAAAATACAGCCTGCCTACATCTGCTCTCGGATAGGGTGCACGGTTTGTTGTCATTAGCTTCCTTGTCTTTCAGTCCATATTTTTTAGCTCATGAAACAGTTCAGTCAAGTATTCTAGCTGTGTAATGCACTGCTGTTACTGCCCATGTGTTTATTGCTTTGATTGTGTTCTCACCATTCAGTTTTGAATCCAGAACTTTTCTTATTTGTTTGTAGTACTCCTTGATCTTATTTTTCATTTCATATATTTGTATTCCATCAATCTCAAGAACTCCTAGATATTTATACGGCTTCTCACTCAGATCTTTGATTACCTGTTCATCAGGCAAACTGATTCCTGTGTCCTTAATTTTCTTTCCCTTTCTCATAACCAGTGTGGCACATTTTTTAATCCAAATTTCATTTCTATATTCCTTGTGAAGATCCCGGCAGTGTTTACCAAAGCTTCCAGTTCCCACTTTAATTTCCTATTTACCTTCAGGTCATCCACATATAGGTGATGGTTTGTTTTCTGTCTCGTCGAAATTTGCATCATTGAGCCGCTTCTGTCATGCGAATCGGTAGTTGGAGAAAAGGGATAGAGATAAAGAGTCTCCTTGGAAAATTCTTAGTTTGATCTTTATTTCTCCTATCTTTTCTTCCAGGTATTTCAGTTGTGTTTTCCAGGTTTCATGCTTTTTCTTATCAACCTTATGACATTAATTGCTATTCCAGTTGTTTGCATCGTTTCTAAGATCTAATTTCCTTGTCTTTACATATGCTCCAATTTGTTGCTAACTTTATTTAGTCATTCTGCATTGGTATTATTTTTAGTTGGCTGACCCCATATATTTTATCAGAATGCTTTTGATTTCCTTGTCAGGTGCCTCTTTAGATGTACGTATTCATTTCCTCGTAATTCTTGATAAAAGCGCTTATCATTGTAAACATTGTGTTCTGATTATATTGATCAACTCATTCTGTATATCTGTTTATCTTCTGGCTTACAGCTCTCAGGTTTTGCTTCAGTTTTTCAATCACTACACCACACTCTTTGTTCTTTATCCTATATTTTTCTTCAACCATTCTTCTCAATGAATCATTGTAAGCTCTACTTTTTCACTCTGCTATTTTACTTAAGTCTGATCTAATTTCTTTTTATTTCTTCTGCAGTCGTATTTTCCATACTTGTACATTGTCAGTTTTTCTTTTTCCTTTTTGTTACACACTTGTTCTGTTACTATTTTTCGCACAAGCCATGGTGGTGTTATTAAGCTCAATGGTATTAATAATCTCAACACAGTTTAGCACATCATTAATCTGTTTTACTGCCTGTAGTAATTTGACCCTCTCAATGTGCCTAAGGGCTCTTAGTGTTGGTCGATCATTAGATAGTTTGTTATGCTCATTTATAATTTTTCTACTAACACTTTTTCTACCTCTGAACTAGGTACTCTTAAAATTCTCATGGCTGATTTATATGCTATCTCATGTTGTACTATAACATCCTCTATTTGCAAATTTAGCTCTTCATTATCTTCTTCACCAATTGATGTGCCTAGTTCTTGCAAGGTTCCTTCTTCAATCTTATGGAGTTCTTCTTCCATAAAATGCTTGTGTTTCTTCATAGTTCTTGCTTAATCCGCTAGTCTCTGTTCGCTGATGTTAAACTCTCCTCTGTTTTCCAGCGTTTGCACATTCTTTTTAAATAATTCTTTGATCCGGGTCTACAGAGCTCATACATTGTTTTTCTATAACCTCTCAATTTGGGTGTACTTTTGAAGCAGCATTTCATGACGACTTTGTTGTCTTCTCTTGAGTATCTTCTTCTAGTTGTGCCATTAACGGGTTGACGGCCGTAGGTTGCCTGGCCCTCCACATACCCACTGCCAGACGAGACATGCCATGATTAGTTAGACATACCATTAACGTCGTTGGCTTTATTAGTTCTATTTTAATGGATCATATTATTATTTTTAATTATTATTATTATCACTATCAGTAGCAAATAAATAATTTTATATTTGTTATTAGTTACTACTTATAGAAATTGAGTGCCACAGCTTGAGGGTTATAAAGTCAGTCTTAGTCAATGTAATGGGGATGCTGATACTGACATTTGGCTTCGAGCTCATAGTTAAATTGCTAACAACTATACCTAAGGATAACAGGAGTATTAAAATGTTAACTTATAAGGATTATAACCTTAGAGTGGAGATATTATTCTCAATTTATTTAGTTTTTACTTTACTAACTTTTATTTTATTCATCAACCTTACTGTCTATTTAAATAGCAAACTAAAGAATAATTATGAAGGCCTTTGAATTGAAGTACTTTTCTGTAGCTGATTAGATTTCAAGTATTAAAATAACATACTAAGACAGAATACCATTATATGAGCTAGATTAATAAAGTAAAGAAGATTTCTTTGTTAATCAAAATATAGGTGTCACATATGCCTATTTTTAAGATTATGTTCTTATATGTGCTGTCTTTTTAATATTTTTAAAGTGCTACATTTTGAGGGTAGCCTACATCAATATGACTGCCCTGTAATTGCTTGTCAACTATAAGAGTTAGACCTATAAACTGTCTCATTTTCAAATTATCTTTACTTTTCTAATTGATGTTAACATGACTATTCCTATTAGTATTTTGGTGTTTACCATTGGTAATGTTTGAAGTAACATCAATATCATTGTTAATTTGTCTAATTATTCAAATTTTAATATTCATCATTTGTGAACAGTAATAAAATTTTGTCTTTCTTAAATTAATGTGATGCTAGATTAGCTACTCTAGCAAGTGTGTATTGTGCAATGAGTACTAATGCCATATTTTTGCACTTCTTGTTCTATATAATTTAGATTTAAGGTAACAATTCCTAAAGCTATCACATAATGCTGCTATCAGTTATAAAGATGTCACTGATCCAAACATTGAAAACCAGCTGAGTGCATGCAAGGTTGAACACTTATTTTCTCTGGTTAGGTAAGTAGAAAGGTATTTGCTGTAATTTACAACTATTTTGTTTTCAACATCCTTGATGTTCATCTCTAAAAGATAAGTAGCACATAATGGTACCTGTTTTACTTAGCAGAAGAAATTATTGTCAAAGCTCTATTACTACATTTTAAATTGTATGACACTCTTTTGACTACATTTGATTTCATATCTCAAATAATTATACTTCTGACTCATGAAACTGTAACCACACACTTGAGAACAAAATAAATAATGATATGGAAGCTTTCTTTAACTTTGTCAATTTAGTCAACAGCCAATGACTGAAAACATGTTTTGTACACTATTGATTGCCTCTCTATTTCCGCTATAAGGCAGAAATTTTAATCTCAAAATTTAAGACACTGGCAATTCTTCCCAATAATACGTTGTTCAAAACAAATATTTTTTGCCAAGTAATATAGTATTTAATTATATTTTTTAGTCAAAGAAATTTGTTTGGTTTCTTGTGTCATCTTGAATAGGTTGTTATTCATTATCTTTTTCTTCGTGTTATGGCTATGAGTGTATATAACCTTTGCTGACAGGTTTTTCCCCCATCATTATATGTTTCTCTGTTTACTCTCTAACAGTTTTATTTCCGTTCATTTTTTAGAGTTTACTAAAATGACATGGGTGTGCTTTGTTGTGGCTCCTAATTGAGCGCATCCGTTGAGATTATTGGAAGTTTTGTTGAAACTGAGCTGAGGCCTCTTACTCCTAAAGGCAAGAATTTGAGTCATCTTAGCTTATACTTGTAGCATATCAACATCGAACAGCACCATTCCACTACTCTAAGCTTAAGGTTTTGGCTGCATTAGATCAACAGGTAAGTTTAATAGTTTGTATTTCGTACACTATTTCATGATGTCTGTTCGGCATTTACTTGGTAGCACACATTTATAGATTTTGCATTCTTTTAGTTTTTTGCAGTACAACTTTTCTACGCAACTATTACACTGTTGTTGCTGTTAATTGTAGTTTATTCTGCTTGACCATGCAATTATTGAATTATGTTGCAAAGGTGATTGAGTCCTTTTATTTAATTTAGTACACACTGGAAATCTGCAGTTTTTAGCCATTTTTACATTTTAGCTGCTAATGAACAATGCTTTTTGCTTAAAATTAGTGAGACATCAAGAAATACACCTAAATAATCAAGGTTCTTCTTAATTTTGCATGATTTCTCATGTTTTTTCCTATTTATTCATTCCATTTGGATTGCCTACTGTTACAAACTAACCGTGGCGATCCCCAGTCAGAAGTTGCTGTAATTAGAAAAAAAGCATAGGAAATCAAAGAAAATTAAAAAGAGCCTTGATTATTTAGGTGTATTTATTGATATTTTTTTAGTTTCGGGCCAAAACTCATGTTCATTAGCAAAAACTTGAGATCTTCAGTATGTACTAACTTAAATAAAATGAACCAATTGCAGTAAATTTCTGCATTTTCTAATACTTCTTAAATTTATACCTAAAATAGTGCTGTCTTAAGAAAATGACACTAGCTGCTGTTTTCATGTATGTGCCCCAATTGTATATAATGCTGTTGATTTGTTTAGTGCTTTTTCTATTTGTTTGTTATATAACTTTTCTTTTATGGTTGTTGCCAGCACCTAAAGCATTATTCATTAGTGTCAATTAATTTCTACTCACAGTTTTACTGTTACATAGTTTATAAAGCCCTTGTGTCAACTTTTCTAGATATCCTGGTTAAAATTGTTCTACTTGATGAATGGCATAGGGCATATGCAATAGCAAAACAGTTGCAGGCTGTTTTGGAAAAACAATTGTGCATATAACCTTTATTTTATACATGTTATTTAGGCTTTGGTAGAACTGTTGGAGAGCCTTCCTCTTGGATAAAGCTACTCAACTTCCCGGATTCTACTTTATTGACATTAACCCACTACCTACAAAACGCCTTGAAATTTAGCTAATAAATTATGTATTTTGTGATTTTTTTTAAATGTACAATGTTATGTATAAATTACAATCAGTTTATATATATATACATATCTTTTACTACTTAGTATTACAGTGTAAAAAGCATTTCAAGGTTAACAATTTAATTAATTGGCCCTAACAGTAATTATGTATAATACAGATTTGCAGATGCTTTAAATGAACCCAAAAAGCTGATGTTGTTAAACAGTGTACAAAATAGTCACCTCATATCAGCCAGACATGCTTAGTCATTACCTAGCATTAAAATCATATTATGAATGCAGTCAAGTTTTGATATGCATCCCTATTATTGATAGTTTGTGAACCAGCAATTAAATATCAAGAAGCAATATTACTAACCAATGTGCTGGTTAAAGAGTTTCAAGTTGTAGTTATAGTATCAAACTATTATAATGGCATAAAAACTATCAGTTAAAACACCTTATTAATATTTACTACAGGAATACATATTATAGGTGTGCTAAAAATCTGGTAGAAGCATCAATTATTTTAGATGTTTTGGATTTAGTATCTCTGTACTATAATGTAATATACAGAACATCAGGTGCTGTCTCCACAGTGCATTGATGGCACTAATGAATATTAATACATGCAGGCAGTGTTGGTAATGATTTATTGAAATAGGAGTTTAAAAACTGTTTAAACAACAATGAAAAGCCTGAGATTAGTCCAAGGAGAGGGGTATTTCAAGCTAGCAGATGAGCAATATAGATGCGAAAGTCTTGCCTAAAAATCATTATTGTTATATCTAGTCATTAATTTCTTGCAATAGATCTATTTCACTATTGAGAAGAACAAAATTAGCTAGTAAACACTGTAATAGAGTCAAGGCACTTTGGCAGTGCTAGTTTAAAATAAACCTGGGATAGTCGAATAGCAGAAGTACTTTTTGATGCATAATATAATTATGTACAGCTTAAGATTTTGCAATACTGTGTTTTCAGTGCGATATTAATTTCAATAGCTACATTAAAATAATGTACAATTCTAGCAAGTGATGCAAAATCTTCTAAGATGCTATGACTGTAGCAGTTTGCTACTAGTCTCAAGTAACAAACCAAATAGCCTTTCTTTGTGCCATCATCCAAATGCCAAACAAATAACTCATTCACTCTGTAACAACAAGGTGGTCTCCCAAGTAGATTGTTAGACATTTCAGGCATTAATAACCAAAGGCTTTTCACTTTGGCATAATTGTATAGTTACCCAGCTAAATAATGTATTCATGGTATTGTAATTCCAAGCCATGCATTTATCTGTGAATGCAGCTAAGTATTTAATACGGCCATATATTTATGTACTATGTAGCAATGCCTAATGTAGCTGTCAAGCTTCTACTTATACTCATTTTACTGATGCTTTACTTCTGATTACATGATTACAAACATAGCAGTTCAAACAAAATTATTTTAGATAGGAATAAATATAATGCTCCTAGCAAATGTTGTAAAACTATTTTCCAAAAACATATACTTTGCAAAAAAACTTTTCAGAAAGTTATAATGCATTTATCATATTATTGTTTCATTTAAAAGTTATAATGATAGAATATTATACTTAAAACACACTCAAATTTTTAGATTCTTGTAATATTGTTAAACAAGAGTTAACAGTAAGATTGGCTGTAGAGTAGAATGTTTAGCTGTTTGTACTGAAGCTAACAAGTAACTGGCATTAAAAAGAGATGTAGATAAAAAGTGACAGAATAACAACTGGCTTGTATATTGGTAGTGCAAAAAGCTGTGTATAACAGTTTAAACAAATACCCATTAGAATAAATGGTAACCCAGTACCTAAAATGTGGTATGTCATAATACATCTTTGTGGTGTATTGACTAGGCTAGATCAACACATAGCACTATATAATTATTGCTTTAGTATTTACAATTAGTTTGTGGTCTGGTGGGATTTGTTGATAGCCATTGTCTTTTATTAACATAACAGTTTCATAAAGTTAGCAGTTTTCCTTATTCACCTAGTTAATTTTTAAGATTTATGTACAATATTTACATATTAGGATATAAAAAATATCTTCAACCAGTGAATATCAAAATAATGATTAAAGACATATTTTACGTCATATTTTTATGGCAATCTAAATAATAAGCTGGTCTAAATTGTACTTGTGCAAACAGAACCAGCTCATGAATATATGTTGTCTTTTTTTAACTTGACAGTTAATCTAATATGGATGTGTATTTTATACTTGCTTTTGTGTTTAAGGTGATAAAATTGCACTGGTAAGGTAAATAAACATTGCTTGTTTGGCATGCTTTTGCGTGGCATTGCATATTATGCTAAACTAATGGCCAGTTTTGCAGTAGCTTCACCATAACCTTCAAAAGAATGCAAATATCATCTAATTATTGTAAGCTTTTTAAGTTAATTTGTCTAGCTATAAACACATGTAAAACTATTAGGCTATTCCAATTTCACGATATACATAGCTCTATAATTCTGAAAAACTGCTAGGTAGAGTGGAAATTAAACATGATCTATTCATTGCTAAAGTATTACAGCTATGAATAATATATATGTGATTACCTGAGTGATATCACAATCTTCACTTGCTAAGTTAGTTTAAATACATGAAAAAAAATTAATCTGGAGAAAGATTATATATGAGAAGCTGTTTTTGTAATAATTTCCTGCTCTAGGGTGATTTAGAAGAATTGTTTTAATGCAAAACTTTTGCATACATGAGTTGAAAAAAATCATTGAGAGTTTTATGAAGGTCTATTTGTGTATAAGTAGCCCTAATGCATGTCACAACTCAAGTTTTTAGATTTTATGTAATTTGTGGTGCAAAGTTGCAAATAAAAACCTTATTTTAATAATACTTAGACATATGCAAGCAATAAAGATAATGAAAAAATGCTATAGTTGCTAATTAGCTAATATTACTTGCATATGATGCAAATATTTGTATGCATGCATGTTTAGTTTATTAGCATTGGTTAGATATAATTGAATATATATAGATTTGATGTGGAAATTGAAGAAAATCAATATGTTGTGTTCTATATACAACAACAGTTTTTACATTGGTTTGTTAATTACTTCATAAATCATTTATTACTTCATGATATATTTGTTCCTGCAATTTTGCAGAGTGGCAAAATGCATTTCAAAGACATATATTAAGTGATTTTAATTATACTAGAATTTTCAAACTAAGAATTTTTGGGGAGTTTTCTTCTTCCTAAGACATATGTGGCAATTGAACACATAATAAGTTGTAGGCCACAACTCCTTTATACAACCTTGCAAGAAATTATGCAGCCATTTAAATAGAAAAGGAATTATTAAATTTATTTATTCAACATTATTAGTATTATTTAATTAATGAACATAAAATTTGTTTTACAAATACTGTAATTAACAGCATATGGTAAAAATATATTATATATACTGGTATATATTTTGTATTGTATTAGATTTAGGCTACATTGCTAATTAAAATGAGTTAATGGCTAAGTTTAAATACCTTCGACTTATAGATTACATTTTTATGTGCTATAAAAATTTAACTCGTTTGTTACGACATTTCTCCGTGCATAAAAGCAAAACTTACGGCAAGAAATCCTTAGCTAGAAAGATAAATAATAATTTACTTTAATTACATCAAAAGCTAATATCAGCAAGCATTCTATAAATAATGGGAATTTACCTAGTGTAATTTTTCTTAAACTAGCTAAGCTTGCTTGGTACTTTAATAAGTTTATTGGCATAGTGTATTATGTTATACTTATATATTTTTAAGACTTTAAGGAAAATGATGTTTTAGCTGCGTTATTCCTAATGCAAGCCTTATAAATTTACAATATATACTAAAATATTATATTTGTAATTAGAAAGAAAACAAATTACTTTCATAAACTTATAATTATTGCATTCTGTTATTGTTAATGCTAGAATAACAAATTGAACACGGCATATGCTTCCCTAACCAGATGCTTTTAAACGGATTAAAAATAATTTGTCAATTTCTAATTATGAGGAACAAACTCCTCGGTAGTTTCTACATTTGCGCATGATTTTATCAAGATAGGCTTGCTTTTGTGTCAACCTGTAGCCAGTGCAACTATACTTTATGTAACGAGTAAAACAGACTCAT
The DNA here is from genome assembly GCA_964035545.1 of Bugula neritina. NCBI lineage: Eukaryota > Metazoa > Bryozoa > Gymnolaemata > Cheilostomatida > Bugulidae > Bugula > Bugula neritina. Next base: position 14,039,594 of record OZ037770.1, on the reverse strand, counting down.
TTCAAAGTACACAGTCTAAAGGGTAGGAATTACTACAAAGAAAAGTGCCGGTTAAAAGTTAATTATAATTGGAAATAAGGTGAAATATCAGTCAGAAATTAAAAAGTGTCAACTAAAAAGGTGTATTGTTATTTCTTTTTGGCTTAATGAAAATGTTTTTTGAGGAAGAAGTACGAGAAAAATCTAGGAGGGGTTCATATCCACCACTGGCGACTACCTGTTTATTGATGAAGAACTATCCAATGATAGTACAGTATTATGGTCTTTTGCCTTATAATTGGCTTTGATTTTTTTTATGTCTAATTACGAGATACTAAACAGATGCAAAGTATGTTGCGCATAGGCAGTTTTTTTATGTCTCTAAACAACATTCTAGGAAAATATATACTGATATATATATATTATATATATATATATATATATATATATATATATATATATATATATATATATATGTATATATATATATATATATATATATATATATGAATTATAGTATTTATAAAAATGCAATTATTATTAAAATGTACATGCAACAGTAATTTAAATTATAAAAAGTTTTATTTTTACCATGCAATAAATGTTTGCTAAAAAGTTAATAAGAGTATAGTAGTTATTATTGTGAGAAACAAGGGTATTATGCAATACCTATTTTAAGACTAGATATGAGAATGGATGCATGTAAACAATGGTGGGATTATAATTAAAAAGTTTTTAAGCCCATATATACATAAATTTTAGATAGACTTATATATATCATATACAATACAAGTAACTAATTAGCAGTTTTTCAATTTCAAGAATAACATGAACAAATTGGCTTTTGGGAATTCATCATTTTAAAACTTGTTCTTAACCCAAAATTTTATTTCTCTTTATTATAATGTATTTGAGTATTTTTTTCTATTTGGCTGACTTTTGGTTGATTCAAAACATATTTTATTTATTTATTTTGTTAATTTATGGATGCAAATCTGTAAAATACTTTCATGTTATTATATATTTTATTTAAAAGGTAAATTTTAGATAGAAACAAAATGATTTCATTTCAATGCCACTGAGTTGACAACTTTTTTTAAGTTTATAAATAAAATAGCTAAATCATAAGGAAACTAGAATTAAGCGCATATTCATGTACGGTTATGGTTCAGTTACTAATATCATAATATCAAAATAATATGTGAATATGAAGTAGGCGATAGCATTAAGGAAATTAAAGTTATGAATTTAAGGATATTGATGATTTATCAATACAGGTACCAAGTATGGATGACTTTTCAAAATACTTTGATAAACAAAGTCATTAGTGCAGCTATCTGCAACTGAAATTGGTACACATGTCCAACTGGTTTTATTTTAAGGAAGGTCATTAATTATTTACAAGGATATTAACAAGGAAGGTGATTAATCTTTACCTGTAAAAGTGTTGAGTGTTGGACAATTTGTGTTTAAAAGACAACAAATTTGAGCAAGATGCTTTGGTTTCAAAGTTGCCATAAAATACAAAAAGAGAAAATTTATTGCAAATTTGTAAAAAATGTGCACTTTTATAAAAGTTACACCAATTGATACATTCAAATATTCTTGAAAAACAAATTAAATTGACACTTCGTAGGTTAGTAATTAATTGAAATAACTATATACTAATTGCTGTTATTATATATATCACACTGATTAAAAAGAGAGTTGTCAATAGAACAGATATATAATATTAAAACTTATGTTCAGGCCCACATATTGAAGCTAAATTTCATGTGAAAAACCTTGTAAAGGTTTGCTGTAGTATTACCTGCTATATACATGCAAACAAGACTTTGCTAGCTAGAGTGAAACTGAATGACTATGCAATTGCATTTGCCAACAGGACTTTACTGCCAAATGTTATTATATAATTCTTTCCTTTGAGCATTTCACTCTCTATACTCTCAACAATTCATGAAGAATAAAAAATAAATTTAAAACTGACATTAACAAAAACCGAACACCTAAATATGCAGTTATATATAGCTACTATTCATCACATAAAATATGCACATGCAAAGTTTTTGTGTGGAGTATATAATTTAAGTTCGTTTCATCTATGCATGACCGGCATTTCCTAATTAGATATAATGTACTTTCAAATTCTATTGTGGTGCATTTATTTTAGAGTTTCAAGTTACTACCCAAAAAAAATTCATAATAAAAGTCTAAATTTAAAATTAGAAAAAAGTTAAATGGCACTTCTAATTTCTTATTTAATAATAACACACTTGTTGCAGGAGCTTTTTGTTATAGATTTGAAAAAAGTATTGTGTGATGAAAGCTGTTTGTGAAAGCTTTTGCAATATCTTTTTAGTAGCAGTTTTTGAGTCAGTTTAGCTCAATTTTCTTCGTGGTAAAAATGCAGGCAACTTAAACTTTATTGTCTAAATAATTGTTACAATTTGAGTTTTGTGAGAGAAATAAACTGTTGGCATCAGACAAAAAGTAGAGTTCTGGCCTGCATCTGTGCATCTGCAGTGCAACTAGCATACAACATCCGGGCTACACATATAGGCATCCATGCTGACACAGTAACAATTATTCGCTGACACATTAACAATTATTCGCTGACACATTAACAATTATTCGCTGACACAGTAACAATTATTTGCTGACACAGTAACAATTATTTGCTGACACAACACTAACTGTGTTTTATAGCATAGTTGACACTTTATAGCTGCCTTTCTCTTTGTCTAAAATGTGTAGAAATGTATTTAAACTCTTTATTTTGTTTGGCATCCACTCACATGAGCAGTTATGCTTACCTATTTGGTACGTAAAAATATATTACCTTATTAAGCAAATATTGTAAAAGAGAATTTTATTAGCTGAGGTGAGGCTCAAGAAAAGTGCAAGTCAAAAAATAAACTAGATACTTATAAAAATAAAAAATGGGTCTATAAATGAAAGAGGTTTCAAAAGATAAAGAAACTATTTTTTCAAAATGCAAGATTGTGAAGAATTAATAATGTGCATATTACAACATTGACTTAAAATTAGTAGTTTTGCTAAACAACAAGAGTGTAAGACCCCGTGTAGAATATTTACAGCGGTTGAATAGTGTTTCAGTAAATGTGTGTTAAAACAAATGAAAAAGTTTGAATACAAAATGCACTTTTATTCTAATTTGAAAAGCAACCTATTGAGAATAATATAATGGCACAAACTTTTAAATCTTATTAATGACGCTTTGATTTAGAATAATCTTTTCAATTTGAATAACTTTCAACATGCAATTCATTATTACAATTAAGTTGCAATGTATTATGTTATTTGATACTATAAATAATATAATAATAAAACTCAATAAAATGCCAAGCTGTCTATATTAAGTCAAATTTAACATGATACAATAATAGTGAGTGTAGTGTTGAGTTTACCCAGTGGCCCCTGTGGTATAGTGGTTAGCACGCTTGCTTGCAAGCCGGAGGTCTTGGGTTTGAATCCCAGTTGGGTTAAAAGTTTATAGAGAGATAACTCTAATTTGTGCACAGCATCACGATCAAAATGATATACAATTAATATACTGTTTTTATTGATGTAATAATTTCAATAGTTTTGCATGCCTTGGGTTATAAATAACAATTTTTAGACTTTAGAGCATAGATAGTATACGTTCTTGTTGTAACTACTGTTCTAATTACATATAATCATTCACAAGCCTATATACATTGGTTTTATTTTTGGTACAACAAAGAAGCAATGGGATATTGTTTCTTTGCTTGCTTACAAAAAAAGAATTAAAACGTGTCAGATTATTCTTCTCAAACTGTGCCTTTGATTTAACCAGAGGTTTATTATAGACGCTTCCCAGTAAGACGCTAGACTAAATTTCCCAGTTAAGCACTTCTCACTTGGACGCTTCCCACTTGGACGCTTCCCAGTCGGACGCCATTTTTTATTTTGATGTAATATAAAACTTTCCAACTTGCATTTCAAGTTTGTAAAAGTTGCTTGCGCAAGTACTACTATAGTTGTTGTTATTCTGAGTGAATAAATTAAATTTAATTTTCTCAATTCCAACCCACAAAAAAGAAATAATTTTGCAAATAAAATTTGGATAAACTATATATTTAACTAACTTCATCCATCGACCAACTTTTTTGAGTATTTATTCAAAACTAAAAGAAACCATTTTATTGATATATTTTTAAAGTGATTCAACCTCTACAGTTCATAACTGTTTTGTCAGGTATATTCACACATTCAAAATATGATTAGATATTTTTCTTTTGATTGCAGCCATTGTTTGTGTTTTTTTACACAGTACTCAGACTTAGCAGCTTGATCAATAGTTTCCTTTTTTTTCTATTTAATATGCATGCGCAAGTTTTCAACATGGATCGATGTCATATGTATAACAACTTAGAATGACCATATTTTAGCATTGCTTAGGTTAGAAGCAAAACAGTTGCTTTTTTGCAAAACTTGTAACCACGCTGTGGTCTTTTATGATTAGCAATATGCAACATGCATCTTACCGAATGCAAATACAAGCAGGTTTAGAAACTTGGTAAAGTTTTATTTTATTTTAATTATTTAGGAATTTTAAAACATCTTTAGAATAAACTGTTTGAAGTTAGAAAAATCAAGAGAAAATTATGAAAAATAACATTGATCAGCAACTATAAGTAGAAACAAATTGCTATCAATTTGTTAGGCTTCAAGGATCTTGTCAAGGAGAGGGTTGTGCTTGTGTTGAAATAGTTGACAGTCAAAGATATACTTTTAGTGAGTCCTACAATAAACATCAATTTATTTTCTAATAATAGACAATAGAAAGTGACAACATCTATAAAAGTCTGCTATATACAGATATATTGTAATTAATTTTTTACTTTTGCATGTATCTATATCCATCTATAGCTGCTCACCTGATCTCAATGCCATCAACACATCTCATGCCACTCTTGCCGTATACTTTACAGCAATTTCTTCCTGCAGGACCACACTGCCTGTCATTTGTGCACGTGTAAGAACTTGGGTTATTGGCTGGCTCATTCAGGTTTGGGCATCTGTACTGAATCTCTACACCATTTGTTACTGGAAAACCATGTAAATATGCAGAGTGATATACAGCAGATGAAAATATGACTGCATAATATATACAGTAATAATTCTTAAATACAACTACAAGCTATAATATATTGGTAAATCTAGTATATTTGAGTATATTACTAACCGCAAAAGTATGCATTTGGACAGCCTCCCTGTGTCCTATATCCATCTCTACAAAATCTCGTGTAGTCAGTTGGGGGACATCCAACTAAAATCATACAGAAAATACAGTAATTTAGATATAGAAAGTGTCTCATATATTTCTTATATACCTGTATGTTTATAGATTTTTAGATATATAAATTGTCACAGGATTTACACACTTTAATCATTTTATCATACAGCTTTAATCAACAAATAGAGACAAATTAATAACCAACTTACAACACTGGCAGTCCTGTTTCTCGCAGCCACATGAATCCTTGACATAGCCGTTGGGGCAAGAGTAAGGTGTGTTACCAGGGAAGTAAGATCCACATCTACTGGTGGGACATGGGTGAGGGCAATGAGGGCGAGATGCTAAAACCAATTAGCTATATATATATAGGCATGCATTATCATGAAATATAAGATTTCTTCTGATTAATTGTTGTGTGCATACACAAAAATATTTTTTGTAAAACTAGTTTATATGTTTCTTCAAGCAGTGTATTTAATGCTTATGAAATAAACTCTCGCAATTTTATAGTCACTATCTCTGTGAGAACCCCTGATAGAAAGGGTTTTTGTTAAAGCGGGCTAAGGACTTATTTAAATGAGTCACAGGAGCAATTATGACTGGATGCTCTTCCTAACATCACCAATGGCCTTTTCTGTGCTCGAACCAATGACCTTCGTGTTTACTAGGCAAACGCTCTAACCCCTAGACCACGGCTGCTCCCTATTCAATTCTTATGAAATATTTCGTAATTAGTTTACTAATATTTTTAATAGAATTTATAACAGATCAAAACTTGCAAGATTAAAAAAATATTTTCAATAATTTACAAAAATAGCTATAACAGATTTAATGGACATGTGAAAGTACTTATAAGTTCAATGGAATATATATAGGCATCAGTAAAAATTAACAATAATTTCAACTCAAATGAATTTTTAGTGAGGTTGGATCAATCATTGAAACAGTATGACAAATGAAAACATTAAATTTAAATAAAATTGTATATCATAGTAACATATTTCTTGTATATAATAAAAAATTATTTTTTAATATAATGAAATATTATTTATATAATTATATAATATCAAGATTACTGCCTACAAGAAAAAATAGCTCATGTGTTAAACAGTAAAATAAGTTTCCATAGTGATTTTATTTCTAATAAAAATAAAGAAAATAAATATTCACTCACCCTCTGTGTAAGCTGCACAAGCAGCTAGAAAAGTAAAAGCTGTCAAAGCAAAAGTATTCATCATTAGCACTCAGTTTAGATGTTGAGTTTATTCTGTTGCAGAATGTTGTGATGAGTTTGTAAAACACTGGCCCTTATATACTATAAGCTCAAGGAAACTAAGCCTATCAGTTTCCATGACAACAGCTAACCATCTAATTGCTGTATAGTAATATATCAATATGGGTTATAAATAGTCATGGCACAAGCTGACGTGTTTGTTCCTTGAGTTACACAACTTACCTGTTAAAAATTTATTTTATTATGTTGTTTTTAAAAAACTACTTGGACTCAAGCCAAAGAATTTTTTTAAAGTTTGCATAATTGCTACAATAAGTAAATTGAAGATTTTTTTAGCTTAAGGTATTGCTATTATATACTCATACTTAATTCATGAGTTTTGTGCATTGCAAATATAGATTGTTTCATATACTTAATGAGAAAATATTATATATAACATTATTATATATATGTGCAGAAAAACCTTTATATAATAATAATTCTATAGAATATAATCATATATTGCAACTTTCCATCTTCTTTCATTATACCCTAGCTTCAAAAGATTGCGCATTTAAACACTTAACAGCACTAAATTTTAAAATTGGTATACAAATGAAAATTTTCCGGGTAGATTAGTAAATCAGCATAAAATTTTTTATTTTAAGAGCTCCGGTCTAACAATTTAGCAACTATTTAACAATTATAGTTGCCGATTAACTATTTTAGCTAAAATGATGTTATTTCAATTTAATTGTTATATAGCTATAATAACAAAAATCTATTTTTACTTCTAAAATTATTCTGCATTCTATGTAATTGTTTATATTTTCTACTTTTGGCAGAAAAAGTAAAATGATAACCAAATTTTCATCGCAGTATGTGCCACTTATTATATATCAGCTTGTTGTCTATTTTATACTTATATAATTATAGTTTGCCATTTAGTTTTGAAAATTTTGTTTTTCTGACTTTGAAAGTGTCATAAAACTGCATAATGCCAACTTTCAATTTTCATATTTTGTTTACAGCATAAAGTATTGGCACAGAGTATAAATAAATTTAATTATTGACTTGTTATATATGCTGAGTCAGTGTAAATGGGAAAACTACAAGGAAACTATTAGAATGATTTCACACTCTCAATTGACACGTATGTTATATACACGTGAAAGTATCCTATTTTTCATAAATAATATCATATAAACAATTTTATACTGTAAATGACATTTATTAAATTTACATTATTTTTAATAAATATTATGCATTTTGAATTGTATGTGCTACTAAAAGCTATTGGCATTAGTTGCATTTCCCAATGTTTATTTTTATGTCACAGCAATTAACGGCTGGTAATATACAAACACCCACGCATATATGTTGACACTGTATTTAATACACAGAACTTATTGTGTAATCAGTTTTAATCTCAAATCTTTCATATATTAGACAAATGTGAATCTGATTACTTTTGTGAATCTATACAAAAATGCTAACATGCCTTAAAAGTTTTGCAAAAATATGTGATGAATTTTCGAGCTTCAGAACTCTGTATGCTGTTTAGCGGTTGAGGGGGGGGGTTTTGAAAATACCATAATGCGCCTGAAAGATTTGAACTCATGAACTATAATAAACTTAATCTAGAGCAGCGCTATAATCACTAAACGTCGGCCGTTCTTAATTTACAGCAGTTTAATATAAACGAAGCATTAATTAATAGTTAAATATTTAAATTTTGTACATTAGAAAATATTGACCTAAAGGAATACATAGTTTTTAATTGACTTTTGCATGAAATGTTGTTTAGTTATGAGTGATGCAATTTGAACATTCCCTGTATTACATCACAAAGCTTCTTTTCTACTGTTGCTTAATTTTACACTGTAAGCATGCTTAAGTAATAGCGTGTTTTCTAATAATGTTTGAGTTACAAATAGCAATAGTACATGAATTTACAACAGCCTGCTATGTTATATTTATAGTCTCTCATCTTTGCAAAAACTAATTATTGTAAAAGGCTTTTTGCGAAATATAATAATGAAATAAAATAACACTAGCAGTCCTTCATATAGTCCTGCTATCATTCCATTTCATTTTTAAAGGAGGTGTCGAAAGTATGTTTCACAATATGTAGATCTACCTTGCCGCATGACAGACTTGCATGAAAAGTTACTGTATAAACAAGCCACTGAGTTAAGCTAGCATCTATTTATAGTTCAACTCTAAAACACAAGCTGACACCAGCTGTTTGGCAAGAATATATTAAATTCAATAACATAATATTGTGAATAATCGTATAATGTATCATGCAAGTAAACTTTAGCAGTTGCTCTTTTACAATTATTATATTAATGTAATATGTAACCATGGTAACAAGTTATTACTCATTATGATTTGCTTTGATGTGAGGAAAATATGCAAATTAGTAAAACTACATTTAGATCTATAATAAGCTGAAACCTTGATGGACATTGCCATTTGTGAATAATACTATAGAAATACAAATTATATTGAATATTATATCTTCACATCAAGTGCAAGCAAGCAGGTTATAAAAGCATGTTTCATAACATATAGTCATAGTAGTTAAAGTCTAAAGAATATATCATTAGGTACCACGTACCATGCATGCAGTACCTCTTAACTTTGATTTGAACACATTTAAAATAGTGATTTCAATTGCAATAATCAAATCATACATAGCTATGGGTTCATTAAAATGTTGGCAATTAATTGCAGCTTGGACTTTATAAATATTTCATCATAAATATGTAGGAATTATATGAAGCATTGCAAAAGTAAAATATAAAAACATATTTGTAATTTGGTTTCAGCATGATTAATCTATAAAAAGTTGGACATCTGTTGTTATTTTTCAATAGTGTCCATATCTATAAGTTATTTCATTGTTACATATATATAAATTATATATATTAAGTGTTATTAAAAATACAGTTATTTTCAAAATATACATGCAGCAGAAATTTAAATTATACGGCATTTTATTTTTACCATGCATGCAGTAAATGTTTGCTGAAAAAGATAGTTATATATATTACAGTTATTCATTGCAAGAAAAGATTATAGTTTTATATTGCAATATATTATATACCTATATAGTAGGAATGAATGCAAATAAACAAAAGTAGAATAATTCAAAAGCCTTTAAGCTCATACATAGAGTTTAGATAGACTAATGTTATATATACATTACTTAAGCTATTAGCAATTTTTCGATTTCAAGAGTAACATGAACATATCCTCTTCTGGGAATTAAAAATATTTTAAAACTTGTTTTTAACAAAAAAATTGTTTTATTTTATAATTTAGTTGATTATTTTTTTGTTTAAAAGATTTTTGACTGATTCAGAACACATTTTATCTATTTATTTTGTTAATTCATAGATGTAAATCTGTAAAATATAACATTATATAATACGTTCTACTTAAACAATAAATTTTACTAATAGTTTGCATTTTAATGACTTTGCAATTTTTTGTAAATTTTCTTAAATTTTAAAAATAAAATAGCTAAATCATGAGGAAACCATTAAGCACATATTTATGTACGGTTATGGTTCAGTTACTAATATCATAATATCAAAATAATATGTGAATATGCAGTAGGCGTAGCATTAAGGAAATTAAAGTTATGAATTCAAGGATATATTGATGATTTATCAATACAGGTACCAGGTATGGATGAGTTTTATAAATACTTCAATAAACACAGTCGTTAGCACAGCTATAATCTGCAACTGAAATTGGTACACATGCCCAACTGGTTATATTTTAAGGAAGGTCATTAATTATTTACAAGGATATTAACAAGGAAGGTGATTAATCTTTACCTGTAAAAGTGTTGAGTGTTGAACAATTTGTGTTTAAAAGACAACAAGACCAAGATGCTTTAGTTTCAAAGTTGCTATGAAATACAAAAAGAGAGAATTAATTGCAAACATGTAAAAATTAATTGTTCAAGCTTTTATAAGAGTTACACAAATTAATATACAATCTATAATATTCTTGAAAAACAAATTATATTGAAACTTTGTAATTTAGTAAATTGAAATCACTACTATAATTGCTGTTACATCACACTGGGATAAAAGCATAAAAAGTTCATAAATGAATAAAAATAAAAAATAGTTGCCAATAGAAAAGATATGCATTTATAAATCATGTTCAGGCTACATGGAGCTAAATTTCATGTGTGAAACCTTATTTAACGTTTGGCTGTAGCACTTATTACCTGCTATATACAGACAAGATGTTGCTAGCTAGAGCGAGACTTGAATGGCCATGTATTATATTTGCTGGGAATTCCTTTTGTCTAAAATGTGTAGCAGTTTATTTAAACTTCTATTTTGTTTGGCATTCACTCACAGTAGTTAGGCTTATCTATATTTGGTACTAGAAAATATACAACCATAAGCAAATACTGCAAAAGAGAATTGAATAGCTAAGGTAAGGCTCAACAAAGGTGCAATTTATAAGTTCAAAAATAAATTAGAGATTGATAAAAATAAAAAATGAGTCTATAACTAAGAGAAGATTCAAAAGATAGAGAAATTGTTATTTTGACAATGCAAAATTGTAAAGAATAATATGCGTATTACAACATAGACCTAAAACTGGTAGTTTTACTAAACAACAATAGTGTGAGATTGTGTGAAATATTTATAGTGGTTGAATGGTGTTTCAGTAAATGTGTTATACAAATAAAAAAATTGAATACAAAATGACCTTTTGTTCTAACTTGCTATAAGCAACTTCGGGTCTAAAAATGAAGACACAACCTTTTAAATTTTATTAATGATGCCATGTAATTTTTTTAATATAAAATAATTAAAGCAAGCGCAATTCTTTAACCACAGATATTATAAAGGAAATTGAATGCGTTTTTAAAAAGCATGTATAACTGAATAACTAAACATTAAAAAATGCTTAATCATTTAATTATTTTACCCTACAGTACCTAATAAATTGCAGCAGGGCAACATCTTGCCAACAGTTTAAGGAAAAATAGATATTTAAATTTTTAAGACTATATAAAAGCGTTAACGTTATATGCATTTTATTAATAAACAAATGGTTGCTAGGAAACAAAAATTAGCATTTCTTTGAATGTTTAGTATATAAAGGCTGAAGTTTCTCTACCACATCACAACATTCAACATCAGATCAGATTCAATACTCTTATAACCGAGTAAATCAACAATGAACACCTTCGCTATCACAGCTTTTGCTTTTCTAGCTGCTTTCGCAGTCCTCACTGAAGGTAAGTATATATATAACAAATTTTGTTTATGAAATAAAGTCTGGGTTTTATAATTAATCTTTTTTGCAGGAACTTTTTGATCTATATAGCAATTCAAGTAAAATATTGTTTGATGAAAGCTTTTTGTGAAAGCTTTAGCAATAGCTTTTTGCTGGTAGCTTTTGTTTGATGAGTCAGTAGAGCTTAATTTTCTTCTTGTTAAAGATGCAGGCAACTTAAACTTTATTGTTCAAACAATTCTCACAGTTTTGTGAGAAATATATAAAATGTTGGCGTATTAGGCAAAAGGTTGAGTTGTGTCCTCCATCCATTCACCCTTCATCAAGTGAATTGCAACTGTGCCATTCAGCATCCGTGCTGGCACAGTAACAACTATTTAAACACACTTTTAGTTATAAAGCTTTAAGTTACACATGGTAATTGTCTTCTATTGACAATTAGTAGTAGAAAAAACATTTTTCACACTTAGAAAATACCAAAAAGGTACAATTTATAGTTTTGAATCATAAAATTTCATGAGGTGTTTATTTGAGAATTTGAGCAGCTGTCAACTCAAGTGTCTGTGTCTTGTTTAAATACTTTAAACATATACACTATTTTGAAAATGTCAGGGGAAATATGTTTTAAAAAGAATAATAGTCACCAGTTTAACAAGAAAAATTATATTTTAAGGTGATGTATTTTAGGAAGCTTGTTTTGTTTTAGCATCTCGCCCTCACTGTCCTCACCCATGTCCTACCAGTAGATGTGGATCCTACTTCCCTGGTAACACACCTTACTCCTGCCCCAACGGCTATGTCAAGGATTCATGTGGCTGCGAGAAACAGGACTGCCAGTGTTGTAAGTTGACTGCAGTCTATATAGTCATTGTAATAGTTATATTACCAAATTATAGCTGTAAGATAATATGGTGCATAAACCCTTACTTTACAATGTAACATTTTAATCTTTCCATTTAAAATATTGTATTTTCTGTATGATTTTAGTTGGATGTCCCCCAACTGACTACACGAGATTTTGTAGAGATGGATATAGAACACAGGGTGGTTGTCCAAATGCATACTTTTGTGGTAAGTAATATATTAAAATATATACTAGAGTTACCAATATGTTATAGCTAGTATATTAGTTGTATATTTAATAATACTGTATAATGCCGTCATATTTTCATCTGCCATTTCACTTTGCATATTTATATGACTTTCCAGTAACAAGTGGTGTAGAGATTCAGTACAGATGCCCAAACCTGAATGAGCCAGCCAATAACCCAAGCTCTTACACGTGCACAAATGACAGGCAGTGTGGTCCTGCAGGAAGAAATTGCTGTAAAGTATACGGCAAGAGTGGCATGAGATGTGTTGATGGCATTGAAGTCAGGTGAATATAACTTTATCAACACACAAGTTAAAATTAAACACTACGGGTTTCTGACAAGTGCTATTGCATGCTTCATCAATTTTTTTTATATATTTATAATAAATTTGTTCATATTTGTAGAGCTCATTAAAGATTTGCCGTAACTGTCAGTTGATTAAACACAAGCTTCCCCTAACAAAACCAACTATATTCTAAGAAACAATTTATTATTCCTCACTATTTTATTATAATATACACTAACAGCTATATTGATTTTCAATAATCTTTTCAAGTTACATAACTTTCAACAGTTCACTTTTACGATCAATTAGCTACAAAATAGTATTTTATTTTAAGTATAATATATAATAAAACTTTCATTAAAATTCCAAACTGATGACTTATAATTGCAATTGTAAATCGCTTTATTATGCAGAAGTATATAAACTAACGCTGTTTTAAAAATATTGGGAAAACTTACATATATATACATAACTTCAAACAAGTGCTGCACAAATGTTGATTTATAATATGGTTGCATTGCATGTAATATCTACAAACTAAAAGACAAGAAAAGTTTCAACAATGAAACAACATAATCATTGTTGTGTGTTGAACTACTTTTTAATTTATTAGATAGACAAAGAAAGAGGTTGCTCATGTTCAGATTTAGGCAATAAGGTTTTAGTAAGCAAAACAGTTTGTTATTTTTTTTCTAGTTCTCCTCTTTTGCTAGTTATTCAGCTTTGACAAGATATAATGCTATAACTCAAAAGTATAAAACATCATTATCAAAATAAAATACAATAATATTTTGACTATCAATATTATTATATTTCTATAGTTTTGCATACTTGAAATTATAAATAACAGTTTCAGATAGTACGCTTTAGTTATAGTTATTTTTGCTAATAATTCACAAACGTAAATGATTTTTTTCTGGTGAATTGGTACAACACAAATCTATACTGATGTCTAATTAGTTCTTTGCTACCTTAATTACAGGAGATAAATTAGAACGAGTCAGATTATTCTTCTCAAATTTTGTTCCGTAATTTACCAAATGGTGCAATTTAGATAACAAATATCTTTATAGAAATAGAAATATAAATATAGAAATATCTCAGTGTAAAGAGCCTAAAGGTTTGAAGCAGATAAATTGACATTGTTGACTAAAACTTGAACTTTGAATTACATTCAAGTTAAAACTGAAATCTAAGGTGCATTCAGCTTGAACTCTAATGTGAGTTAGTTTTTTTCTGTTTCAGAATGGTAATTATAAACACTAATAGCACGCCGCGCTAATAATATGCAACTATAAGTGAAGCTAGTGTGCTCCAAGTTTAATAGCAAAAATGTAATTGAATAAAGTGGATTTTATTTTAGTTTCAATGAATTATATTTTAATATTCTTATAATTATAGCATAAGAAATTTTTTGATATTATCAATAAAATGAAGTCCTTCAATGTATAGCTGCCTAATTGAGTTGGGTTATGAGAGTTGTTCTAGTAGTGTGGGTTTAGCGGGGGTACTCTGTAAAATACACGAATGAAATTAATTTGTAGAAGATTCATTCCAAAGTTAAATATAATAAGTCATAGGTTTAAATTTGAGAAGCACATATAATTGATGAGAGTTATCAAACACTTGATTGTGCAACTGCAGCGATAATTGTAAATATTTGAAAGCAGCAGCTATAATAGACAAAATGAAAGTATGATCCAATAAATAAGGTTTTTTTAAACTAAATTGCATTCAAATTTGTGCAACATATTGTCTAATTATTACTTTATTTGCTGTTAATTTCTACCTGAACATATGTACACTCATTTATTTACTTGTATTTCTAAGATATTCATTGCAAAGTCAATTAAAATAATATATATACATAAGTTTTGAAAATCGTTACTATAATATATAAAGAGATCAGCTGGGGTCTAGGAGTTAGAGCGTTTGCCTAGTAATCACAGGGTCATGGGTGCGAACCCGAACAAAGGCCATTTGGTGATTGTTAGGAAGAGCATCCAGGCTCTTGTGCCTTATTTAAATAAGTCCTTAGCCCTCCTTAACAAAAACCCTTTCCATCAGGGGTTTCTCACCGGGATGGTGACTATATAAACATGCATCATGAGTAAGTTTTACTATATATATAATATAAAATATAGGCTGTAACATATATACCAAATTTCCTTGCTGATGACAGCATTGCCAATTTAATACAGGACCTTATTTACACCTCCCTAACAGCTACATGTAGGCATTATAAAAAATATATAAAAACAATTATTATGATAATAATATAAAAGATGAAAAGTTGTATTTTTTTTATATAGAACTACATTTTATATTTACTGTATATATACAGTAGTAAGTATACTTACACTTCTCCTTTAACGCAGTACATTGTAGTAGAATAGGGGGCAGCACAGCACACATCAGGTGCAGCACAATCAGCTTTACTTCTACAACCTGGGTTATACTTAGGTCCAAATGGTTCCTGAGAGTTGGGGCATCTTCTAGTGAGTCTCACTCCATTACTCACTATGTTCAATAATGCATGATAAGTAGAATTAGGCTATTTAGTGTACTTCATGTTTTTGTATCAATTTTGATACAACCTCATGTATATTTAATTCTAATTGTTTAGTTTACGTTTTAATAATTCTGCAATTTTTTTTTGAGTATATAAACTTTTGAAAAGGATAATCGCAATACTGTAAGTTGTCTTCCCAATAGGTAATAAACTACTCACCACAGAGGGAAGTGACGGGACAGCCCCCACTAGTTCTATATCCATCCTTACAGAACTTAGTGAAGTCTGCTGTTGGACAATCGACTGAAGAAAGATTAAATACTCAATAATAAATACTTTTCTTTTGCATATATCATAATAACTAAATTTGATGCATACTTATAATTCATCGCTTTGTAAGTTTTAGGTGCTTTTCCATATTTTAAGAATTTAAAGTAATTTTATATATTAATAATTAAGTAAATTGGATGCCTGAAATAATTTTAGAAGTTTTATGTTGTAGTTATATAAAACACTTGCTACAGCAATACAGTTTAAGGCATTACTTAAATGTAAAACAATTAATTTAGAAACTAAACTCAAACAGGTATGTTGAAAATTTTCTGTGAGGGTAAGCTGATCAATTGATTTCACAGCTGCCATTTATCGTTGCAATCAAACAATTTGAATATTATATACACATGTTAGACTATAGTTTTCAGCCAACTTACCACACTGACAATCCTGTTTCTCACAGCCACAGTCATCCTTGACATAGCCTTTGGGACAAGAGTATGGTGTGTTACCAGGGAAGTAGGATCCACATTGACTAGTAGGACATGGGTGGGGGCAGTGAGGGAGAGATGCTGATAAAAAATGACAATTTGTACAATCTTATAATCTAAATTTTACAAATGTAAAAAGCCATTGTGGCAAATAATAAATATATAATTGGTTGTATTTTAATATAATGCATATCAAAACAAATAAAGGCATTAATTATGAAATTTAGTTAACTTAAGATTGTAATAACATAATACAAAATTGAGCTTATAGTAGTTGTGCTCTAATAAAATAATTTTATATTTATGAGCTTTAGTTATCAAAATTAGCGGTCATTCTCATAATAAAAAAAGACTTTTGTAATTCCTTTTGCTACTCACCTGAACAAACAGCTAGAACTGCAAAGAAAGTAATGATGAGAGTATTCATTCTTCTTATTCTTGTTTTACGACAAAACTTGTTATGAAAAATAGATAAAAACCACCTCCTTTTATACTAAAAAGCTTGAGGAAACCTTACTCAAAAAGCCAGTTGTGAAATTCCATGATTTCATTTTCAGTGCACCAAAATCATGCAATACTAGAAATACCAGGAACACTGAAGTAATATATTGGCTGCACTGCCAACAAATATATTTAAATATTTTGGTGAGCTCTTTTTTAGCATGACTCTTTTTTATACTGTATATTACTCAATAATTAGTACAATAATCATAACCTGGTGATAGTTTAGGCATTAGTAAATTAAAAGAATTTAATATATTATATTATATATTTTTATAGTGACACTAAGAATGTAGTATGTGTGCGACTTTTTTTTATTTTAATTAGAATACTGGCAAATATAAATCATGCAGACATCTGACATGAAATGTTTTGCTTTTTCATTTTTGCAAGACTTAGTAACATGACTCACAGTTTTGTAATTAAAATATTGCTACTATAGATTTAAAAGGTATGCAAGTAGTTCAAGCCCATGCAATGAGTTACAAGTTTTGTATAATGCTAATAACTTAGAGTATAATAGCGTTTGTATGTTTGTGTGCGCATGTGTGTTTAGTATTCGCTCAATGACACAATACTTATTAGTATGAGTTGGCAGCTACGTATAATATACATGCACTTGTTGCTTTTGTTTCCTCGCTAGCCCAGAACAAAGTTATATATGGTAGCTCATATCTATGTATCTAAAGGAGCTATAATATGGTTTAACTATTAAAGCATAATACATTAAAAATTATTAGATAATTAGAATTATATATTTTTATGCAGTTTATATAAATTAAGCCTGGTTAAAAATAGTTTAAATTAGTCTCATATAATAATAACACCTGGGTGAGAATGATCAGCACTAGCTTGAGTTTAATAAAACCAGTCAGTCATCAAACTGAAAAGTATAATAATATAATTGTACTTCTAGAATGATATAGTGGCTATTCTATACTTTGACATTTTATGTTAGCTGTAAAACTATATAATACATAGGTTTGTATCAGATAAACATTGTTTAATTTATTTGATATACATTATAGTAATTTATTGGTTGTTTTTGTCTAATTATCATTAGATGACCGCATTTATAATAAAATGGTGAACATTAGTTTCAAACTGATGATTTTATAAATTGAAACAAATTCTATGAATATAACCTTATATAAGTTCATGTAATTGAATTAGAATGTTTTGACATTTCATATCAATATATGATATTCCATAGTTGAAGTATATAGATAATATATATTGTATTGTGGGCATAGCTAGGTTTGGTTTGTTAAAATGTTACATTAGTGTTTACGAACATTATAGCTAATAGATTGGTTTCAGCTTAACATATAAGCAAGAGCAAAAATCCCAAAACTATTCTTACAGCCATGTTAGCTGCAAAAGTCTTTTTTAATCAAAGTAAAAAGCTAATGACTATTTCATACAAGGTATACTATTCCAGAATTTGAATAATTGTAAAGCTACTTTTCAAAAGCACAAATTTAAAAGACGGATTAAGCCAGATATAGTGTGTGCTTGTTATTTGTTCCAAATATAAATGTAAAAAGTTATGACTGTATTTTCACAAATGATTTGCCATTTTACATTTTGAATAATTTTAAAATAACTTTCGAAACAAGCTTGACTTGTCTCAAATTGATTGAGGAACCTCCATATAAGCATGTCAAGATTCAGGTACAGTTACATAAAGGTATATCCATGAGGATCCTGTATAAGTTATTGTTGTTTGTGTATTGCAATCACTCTGTGTGTAGTGCCATAATCCAGTACCATTACAACATTCCAGGTTGGTATGACATTGAGCTACGTGACACGTGGTATGATTACATGTCTTCAATTGCAAGTGACAACTTGCCAACAAAGATGAGTTTTATATATTTACATGTCACTGTTGTAAGCAAAGTAGACACATTGCAAAACATATTATACACAAGTGTGTGTATAATATGTTACAAAATTCATTGCCTAGTGAAATAACTTTATATATTCACAGTCACAACGCTTCCTCCTTCAAAAACAAATGTATATGCCATACTAATTATTTATGCTGTGCACATATACATATGCATATCATTATGTACACTATAATTAGAAAAAATAATATGGTAAAAATCGTGCAAATTTACACTTGATTAGCTATTGAAAACATGTGATGTCAACATGAGTGCATTATGAGAATGTTTTTTTCCAGGATTTGAGACAATATGTTGCCATTAGCAATGCTTCATCATCACTCATATGAGGAATGGCCAAAAACAAGTGTGTTTTATGTAAAAAGATACACTCGGTGAATTTCTTTACTATAGTTATGCTTTAAAAATAAAAAAACTATCAACTCTGATACTGTTTTCTTCTCATAAAGGACATTTGCATTGGAAGTTTAGATTCATTTATATACCTTATACTTGCTGTACAATTTAATTTAGCTGTTAATTTCACAACAAAGCTTCAAACAAAATGTTCAATCATTTCGTAAATTATTGTCAAATTATTTGCAGCCCAAAAAATATTGAAAATATTAAAACTTAAAAATGTCTCTTTTGCACTTCAGTCACTGTGTACAAGAATATCCATGTAGTCTGATAATTTCTTTCTCAAAAGTTTAAAATGTTGCTTAGAACTCCAGGTAAGTTTATTTTTTGCTATTGAATATAGCTATCCTAGACCTATATATTGCTATATCAAATAGCTATAACATAATTCATTTAATATAAAGTTATATATATTACTTATAAGCCTATAATACTATATTGTAAACAAGGTACACTTGGCTAATTTGCCACAAAACCTTGGAAAGAACTATACCTGTAGGACAATTTTTGGAATATATAGTGACGTTTGAATTTAAAAACCAAGCTAATGATAAACCATAATTTTCAATAGCTTGGGGTAATATTGGATTTAAGTTTACTTTATTAACTTATAACCAGTTACTAAATAATCAAAGCTGTGCGTTATAAGGACTCATCACTTATAATAATGCTGTTGGCAGCATCATTGTCAGAAAAATGCATTCTATAATAAACTAAAGTTATAAAGTATGTTAAAATTGCAATAATATTGAATCATTATTCTAAAACTAAATTTTATCCAAGAAATTGTGAAAATAATTTCACTTTCAAAATAAATTTTTTAGTCAGATTTTTTTATCACAATGCAAGTAAAAACAACTAGAGATTTTGTCCTTATATGCATTAATGAATGCAAATAGTATTAATTAAAAAAACAGATTGAAATTAGTCCGTGATAGCTGATGGTGTTGATTGAATATTAAAATTTTTTGCTTTTTGAGATGGTGGTGTACAATGTCAACAAGTACACAGAAGATAATTTGTTTTGGTAATTATTTTAGAAGAATACATCAAACATTCAGGAGAGCTCAGCAATATAGTAAGAGCTGGTGTCTCCCTTAGTTAATTTATAGTGTGATGCGGTTTGTTTGGCTACACACTCTAAGCAAATGTTTTGTTTAGCTTGCACCTCTTTTCAGTTCTCTAGTTATGGCTATCAGTTACATAATTTCTAATTAAAGATTAGCATAGCATGTTTTAAAATTTATTTTAGAATTTGTTTTAAAGGTAATTTTCTTAGTTATGTCTATGTTAAGTATATTAAGGCTTGGCTTATAAATATAATATTATGACGATGGTCTCCTTATGTATAGTTGATTAGATATTGCAATAACCATTTTATTTTAGTGTTTGAGGTACTTGCAAGTTTTATTACTTGATCACAAAACTATTATTTCTGATTTTGTGTAAGTTTAGTTTTTAACTTAACCAAAGGTACATATATATTATAGATTGTAAATCTTGTTATTAGAAACAGCTCAGTAGTAAGTCTAAGGGCATATGAAAGAAAATCAGTTAACATTGTGAACTTGAATTTGAATTTAAAATTAAGCTCAAATTAAAACTGAATTTGAAGATGCAGCTTTTGTGTTTTATTGGAGCATTCCACACTATATAGCATAATGTTATGACGAAGAAATTGAGTAAAATGATTAAATATAAAAATACATCCATGCACACCTAGCTCATGTATAACTGAATGAAGTTGACTTTGTTTTAGTTTCAGCAAAATATATTTTTATTGTGTTTGTAATTATAACATAAGTAATTTATTATTATCATCAATAAAATAGAAGTCCTTCAACGTATATAGCTGCCTTGAGTTGGGTTACCGGAGGTTCTAGTAGTGTGGGTTTAGTGGAGGTACTCTGTAAAATACACAAATGGAATTAGTTTGTAAGATATTCATTGAAAACTCAACTATAATTTATTTGTTTAATTTCAAAAGACCCTTTCGAGTTAAAAGATTGTCAAATATAACAAACTGATTGTACTACTGCAGCAGTAATTGTAAATGTCTAGCAGTTACATCTATAGGCAGATTGTAATTTATCAAAGTTATATTGAAATAAAATGCGTTCAAATTTGTGCGACATATTGCCCAATTATTATTTTGTCACCTGTTCATTTACACTTGAGTACATGTACACTTATTAGCTTACTTATTTTTAAAATATTCAGTGCAAAGTCAATTGAAATGTTATATATTTAAAATTTGAAAAGCTTTACCATATTATATAAGAGATATGCTGTAACATAAATCATTTACTTGCTGGTAACAGTGTTGCTAATAATAATTATACTTATAATAGCTATACATGCATAGGCCTTAAAGAGAATTTATATAAAAAGCAGTTATTATGATAATATCCAAGCAATTAACAAAGTTGTAAGAAAATTGTTTTTATCTTGGTTACTCTTTTATTTTTGCTTTAAATACTTACACTTCTCCTTTAACGCAGTACTTGGTGGTAGAATAGGGTGAAGTACAGCACACATCAGGTGCAGCACAATCAGCTTTACTTCTACAACCTGGGTTATACTTAGGTCCAAATGGTTCCTGAGAGTTGGGGCATCTCCTAGTGAGTCTCACTCCGTTACTCACTGTGTTCAATATGATAAGTAGAATTAGACTAATTATTACACTTTATGCTTTCTTAATAATTTTGATACAACTATATACATGTTTTGAATATTTACAAGTAATTCTAAATATTTAGTTTTCTTTTTAATGATGGTACAATATTTGTTCTACATTTGCTCATCATAAATACTTTGACAATGAAAGTCACACCATCATGTGTCATCTTCCGAATTCAAACTAAAAAAATTGTCAGTTTAAGTTATTCAGAAAAAAATTAGCATGTTTTGAATATTTAGCTCTAATCATTTAGTTTACCTTTTAATAGTTGTACAATATATTGTCTTTATATTTGTTCTGTATATATAATGTGTGTTGACACTGATAGTCACAATATTATTAATTGTCTTCCCAAAATTAATTATGTGTTTATAAACTATAACTCACCACAGAGAGAGGTGACGGGACAGCCCCCACTAGTTCTATATCCATCCTTACAGAACTTAGTGAAGTCTGCTGCTGGACAATCGACTAGAAAGATATACATTACTCAAGTATCAAAGACTTTCAGTTGATTATATAATATTATATGCATGTATTATATTATATTTAAATTTGATGTTTATCCATTGCTTTATACGTTGTACATATTATACTGTTATGTATTTCCCCGAAATTTTTTGTAAATTTATATTGATGCTTTGATAAAACAATAGGTTGGTAAATTTGGCATTCAATAGAAAATATGAAATATTGTGCTATGCTACTTTTATGTTGCATGATTACATAATATAGTTATCAATTAATAAAAAATTATTATGTTCAGTTTTTATAATTTTTTATGAGCTTTTATGGAAAAGTCTAATATAACTTGCAGATAATATTTATAAACAAAAACTTGAAGCTGACCGATCCTGTTTTTGTATAATAACTAATTATTAAAAAATCATATACCTATAGATAAGTAAATAAATTGACTTCACCAAGTTTAGCAGTTTTGTAACTACATAAATAAATTCAGTATATAGAAAACCCTAAAGACAATACTTAAATGTTGAGCAATAAATTTAGAAAGCAAACTCAGAAAACCACGTTAAAACTTTTCTGTAAGCTCGAAAGCTCACAAATCTGTCTCACAGTTGCCATTTTGTTGAAATCAATCAAGCAATTTGAATATGCACAAGTTAGACTAGTTTATAGTCAACTTACCACACTGACAGTCCTGTTTCTCACAGCCACAGTCATCCTTGACATAGCCGCATGGACAAGAGTAAGGTGTGTTTCCAGGGAAGTAGGATCCACATTGGCTAGTAGGACATGGGTGGGGGCAGTGGGGGAGAGATGCTGATAAAAAATATTAGAGCTACTGTATATTATAATCTAAAGCTTCAAAGCTTGAAAAACCTTTTTTTTTTTTAAGGGGGGAAATTTTGGTTTTATTCTAATATATAGCACAGATTACAACAAAGAAATGTATGCTATTAAGCTCTTATATATATAAAGCTAGGCTTTTAATAATGCAAAACTGAGCTAATGGCAGTGGTGTTTTCGTAAAATAATTCAATTTTTATTAATTATTCATAGCTATCAAAAATGGTAGCCATTTTGATCACCCATAATTAAAATGGAATATTTTATTTTGTTACTCACCTGAACAAACAGCCAGAACTGCAAAGAAAGTAATGATGAGAGTATTCATTCTTCTTATTCTTGTTTTACGACAAAACTGGTTATGAAAAACATCTGAAAACCGCCTCCTTTTATACCCAAAAATTCAAGGAAATGTTGTTTAAATAATTTGTTGTAAAATTCCATGATTTCATTTTCAGTGAAACAAAATCAGGCAATATACTAAAAATACCAGGAACACTACAGTAGCAAATTTTCTGCATATTGCCAACAAAAATATTTAAATATTTTGGTAAGCTCTTGTTTAGCATGACCCTCTTGTTATATACTGTATATTACTTAATAATTAGTACAATAATCATAACCTGGTGCTAGCTAGTTTATAGGCATCAGTAAATTGAAAGAGTATATATTATATAGTTTTATAGTGACACTAAGATATGTGCGAATCTTTTTAAGTTGGCAAATATATATCATGCAGTCATCTAAGATAAAATGTATTGCCTTTTCATTTTTGCAAGACCTAGTGACATGACTCACAGTTTTGTAATTGAAATATTGCTACTATATAGATTTAAAAGGTATGCAAGTAGTTCAAGCCCATGCAGTGAGTTACAAATTTTGCAAAATAATAACAGCTTAAAATATGATAATTTCTGTATAGTTGTATGTATGTTGGGTACCTGCTCAATGACACAATACTTTTTTAGTATTAGTTGGCAGCTACATATAATATATATGCACTGCTTTAGGAATTGTCCCCTCGCTAGCTCAGAACAAAGTTATATATATATATATATATATCATTACAGTAGCTCATATATCTATGTATGCGCTGAAAGAGCAACATGCTTTTAACTAATAAAGCATAATATATTAACAATAATTAGATATTAGATATTAGATATTTTCATAAAGTTTATGTTATATAGATCTGTTTTGCCACTATGTATAAATTAGGCATGGTTAAAAACTAGTCTAAATTAGTCCCATATAATAATAAGACCTGGGTGAGTATGCTTAGCATTAGCTTGAGTTCAATAAAACTAGTCAGTCATCAAACTGAAATATATAATAATAGAAGTGTACTTTTAGAATGATAAAGTGGGTATTCTATATTTTTACATTTTATGTTCACGGCTTTACTAAACATATAGTTTATATTAGAAAAATATTGTTGAATTTATTTGATACATAATAATTTAATGATATTTGTTTAATTATTATTAGATAACTGTATTTATAATAGAATGTTGAACAACAGTTTCAAACCGAAGGTTTTATAAAATGAAATAAATTTTATAAATGCTTATATAAGTTTATGCAATTGAATACTATATAATGTTTTTGACATTTCATATTAATGATATATTCAGTTTATATTTATAGAGATTATTGTATCATGAGTATTATAGGTTTGGTTTATTGAAATATAATGCATACAAAGTTATGAATAGCTAATAGATAATTTGTTATTCTAAATTTTTAATAATATTGTAAAATTACTTTCAAAACAAGCTGGACTTGTCTCAAATTGATTGAGGAACTTTCATAAGCATGTCAAGATTCAGGTACAGTTACGTAAAGACACAGCTATGAGGATACTGTATGTGTTATTGTTGTTTGTGTATTGCAATCACTCTGTGTGTAGTGAGTGCCATAATCTAGTACCATTACAACATTCTAGGTTGGTATGACATTGAGCTACGTGACATGTAGTATGATTACAAGCCTTAGAATGACAACTTGCCAACAAAGATGAGTTTTATATATTTACATGTCACTGTTGTAAGCAAAGTAGACACATTGCAAAACATATTATACAAAAGTGTGTATATATACATCAAGTATGCATACACACATGCTGTACATGCACATACTGCACAGATATTGTACAAACATACATATATGTACATATATGTATGTTTGTACATATATGTACATACATACATACACAAATACATACATACAGACATACATACATACACACATATAATATATACATACATGCATATGTACATACATATATATACATACATATGTACATACATACATACACACATACATACATACATTATTATACACATATGCACACATGCACATATGCACACATGGGCAGATGGACACATGCAAACATGCACACGTACATACATACATACATACATACAGACATACATACATACATACATACATACATACATACATACATACATACATACATACATACATACACACACACATATATATATATATATATATATATATATATATATATATATATATATATTTCTTAAACAGCAGGTTAATGCTATACTTAAGGTTTAATGTGGTAATTAGCCTAACATTTTGGATACTATATTTTGGTGTAGTTTTGTAATTATCTTTGAAACTTTTGCTTCTTTAGTATCAATTACTAAACCCTATCTTATGCATACATGAACTTATCTTGTATATTTATAAAGTTCCGGTCCAATGATTCAAAAGAATATAATGCTATGTTGACATGTTTACACAGTTGTTATAGTCTATTTGATTTACTGAGCAAATACTTGCACAATTTTTGCAGAACACAAAACTGTCAATTTTTCATAACATGCATATCTATTGGATGAACAGAGTTTGTTCCTCCAATAAAAATGAAAGTTATGAAAATTTGACTTAATGCTTATAATCATGCTCTTTCTGTATTTTTAACAATATTTGTTCACTTCAACAGTAATATGAACTCTTTTTATCAATCCATGGTAATAAAATAGGGCAGGTTACATTTAAATTATAAATTTCAAAGTCATAATTGAAGTCATCTTTGTGTTTTTGTATTGTTGCTATATATACACATCTGTTGGTTTTTAGGCAGCACAATGTGTACTAGCCGTTGTATGTTGGTTACAAAATTAATTGCCCAATGAAATAATTTTATATTCACAGCCACAAACTCCATCCTTCAAGAACAAACGCATATACTATACTAATTATTTATGCTGTGCACATAGACTTACGCATATTAATCTGTACGCTGTAATTAGAAGAACTAATATTATTGTAAAATTCATGCAAATTAGAGTTTTTTACACTTGGTTGGCTATTGAAAACATGTGATATCAACATGAGTGCATTATGAGAATGTGCTTTTCCACATATATACAGGATTTTGGACAACATTAATGCTATTAGCAATGCTGCATCATCACTGCATATGTAGACATGGACACATATGAGGAATGGCCAAAAACAAGTGTGTTTTATATGTAGAAAATACACCTGCGATGAGTTTCCCAACAAGTTGTGCTCTAAAAATAAAAAAAACATAGACGCTGATACCGTTTTTCTTCTCAGAAAAAAAATATTATGCATTGGAAGTTTAGATTCATTTACTTACTTGCTACGTTATAATTTAGCTGTTAGTTTCACAAATCAGCTTCAAACAAAATTTTCATTTATTTGGTAGATTATTGTCAAATTGTGTGTCACCAAAAAGTTTTGAAAATATTTAAACTTAAACATCTCTCCTTTGCACTTCAATCACTGCATGTGCAGGAATCTCCATGTAGTCAAACAATTTTTTTCAAAAGTTCAAAATGTCACTTAGAAATCAAGGTAAGTCTAGTTTTTTGCTATAATGAATAGCTATCCTAGACCTATTGTCATATCAAGTATTGCTATAACATAATCCATCTAATGTAAGGTTATATATTACTTTTAAGCATTATATAAGCTGTATATTGCAAACAGAGTAAAAGCTAAGTTGCTACAATATTTTGGACAAAATATACCTGTGTGACAATGTTTGAAATAGTGACATTGTCAATCGGATCTTGCTTATCAGAATTCAAGTAAAAATCACTTGAGATTTTTCTTTTATATATGCATTAAATAATGTAAATAGTATTATTATTAAAAGAAAAAGGTTGAAATTAGTCGTGAAAGCTGTCTGTGTTGATAAAATATTATTTTTTTTACTATTTGAAATGGTGGTGCAAAATTTTAACAAGTATACAGAAAATAATTTGTTTTGGTAATTATTTTAGAAGATTACATCAAACATTCAGAAAGGCCCAACAATATAGTAGGAGCTGGTGTCTTCCTTAGTTTATATATGCACAGTTTGTTTCATAAGCAAAAGTAAGCAAATGTTTTGTTTAGCTTGCACCTCCTTTCAGTTCTATGATAATGGCTATCAGTTACATAATTTCTAATTATAGATAAGCATAGCATATTTTGTTATAGACTCATGACTCTAGTCAGTATACAATGTTTCATTGGTTATATACATTTGTTTTAAGTCTTCAAATTGAATTATAATTTTTACAATATATACATTGAATTATAATTTTTACAATCGTTTTGTCAACCTGCAGAAGTTGCACAAATTTTAAAAATTATTTTCCAGGTGATTTTTTTGGTTATGTGTATGAAGTATAGTAAGGCTTGGCTAATAAATATAATATTGTGGCGATTGTCTTCTTTTTGCAGTTGAGATATTGCAATAACTATTTTATTTTAGTGTTTGCGGAACTTGCAAGTTTTATTACTTGATCACAAAACTATTAATTGTAATTTTGTGTAAATTTTGTTTCTAACTTAACCAGAGGTACATTATAGATTGTAAATTTTGTTATTAGAAACAGCTCAGTAATAAGTCTAAAGGCTTA
The DNA here is from genome assembly GCA_964035545.1 of Bugula neritina. Taxonomy (NCBI): domain Eukaryota; kingdom Metazoa; phylum Bryozoa; class Gymnolaemata; order Cheilostomatida; family Bugulidae; genus Bugula; species Bugula neritina. The sequence continues at coordinate 14,011,468 of OZ037770.1, read as the reverse complement.
TAAAAGAAGATCAGTTAACAATGTGAACTTAAACTTTAATTTAAAATTAAGCTCAAATTAATACTGAACTTGAAGGTGCAGCTTTTGTGTTTTGGAGCGTTCCACACTATAGAGAATAATGTTATGATGAAAAATTTGAGTGAATTGATTAAATATAAAAATACACCCATGCACACCCTCATATATAATTGAATTACGATTATAACAATTGCATGGTATTGTGTAATTGTAAATTGAATTTGTTTCAGTTTTAGTATTATGTATTCTTTATTATTGTGGTTGTAATTATAACATAAGTAATTTATTATTATCATCAATAAAATAGAAGTCCTTCAACGTATAGCTGCCTTGAGTTGGGTTACCAGAAGTTCTAGTAGTGTGGGTTTAGTGGAGGTACTCTGTAAAAAATACAAATGAATTAGTTTGTAGGATATTTATTGAAAACTCAACTATAATTCATTATATTTGTTTAAATTTCAAAAGACGCTTTCAAGCTAAAAAATTGTCAAATATAACAAACAGATTATACTACTGTAGCAGTAATTGTAAACGTCTAGCTGTTACATCTATAATAGGCAGATTGTAATTTATCAGTTATATTGAAATAAAATGCGTTCAAATTTGTGCGACATATTACCCAATTATTATTAATTTGTCACCTGTTCATTTACACTTGAGTACATGTACACTTATTAGCTTACTTATTTTTAAAACCTTCATTGCAAAGTCAATTAAAATGTTATATATTCAAAATTTGAAAAGCTTGACGATATTATATAAGAGATGATATTATATAAGAGATACGCTGTAACATAAACCATTTACTTGCTGGTGACAGTGTTGCTTATAATATACTTATAATAGCTATACATGCATAGGCCTTAAAGAGAATTTATATAAAAAGCAGTTATTATAATAATATCTAAGCGAAAATGTTGTAAGAAAATCTTTTTTATATAGGGTTACTTTTTTATTTTTGCTTTAAATACTTACACTTCTCCTTTAACGCAGTACTTGGTGGTAGAATAGGGTGAAGTACAACAAACATCAGGTGCAGCACAATCAGCTTTACTTCTACAACCTGGGTTATACTTAGGTCCAAATGGTTCCTGAGAGTTGGGGCATCTTCTGGTAAGTCTCACCCCATTACTCACTGTGTTCAATATGATAAGTAGAATTAGACTAATTATTACACTTTATGCTTTCTTAATAATTTTGATACAACTATATATACATGTTTTGAATATTTACGAGTAATTCTAAACGTTTAGTTTTCTTTTTAATGATGGTACAATATTTGTTCTACATTTGCTCATCATAAATACTTTGACAATATGAAAGTCACACCATCATGTGTCATCTTCTGAATTCAAACTAAAAAATCTGCCGGTTTAAGTTATTCAGAAAAAAAATTAGCATGTTTGAATATTTAGCTCTAATCATTTAGTTTACCTTTTAATAATTGTACAATATATTGTCTTTATATTTGTTCTGTATATATAATGTATGTTGATACTAATATAGTCACAATATTATTAATTATCTCCCCAATATTAAATATGTGTTTATAAACTATAACTCACCACAGAGGGAGGTGACGGGACAGCCCCCACTAGTTCTATATCCATCCTTACAGAACTTAGTGAAGTCTGCTGCTGGACAATCGACTAAAAAGAAATACATTACTCAATTATTAAAGATTTTCAGTTGAGTATATAATATTACACGCATGTATTATATTATATTTAAATTTGATGTTTATCCATTGCTTTATACGTTGTACATATTATACTGTTATGTATTTCCTGAAATGTTTTGTAAATTTATATCGATGCTTTGGTAAAACAATAGGTTGGTAAATTTGGCATTCAATAGAAAATATGAAATATTGTTTTAATTATAGCTACTTTTATGTTGCATGATTACATAATATAGTTATCAATTAATAAAACGTAATTATGTTCAGTTTTTATAATTTTTCATGAGCTTTTATGAAAAAGTCTAATATAAATCAGATAATATTTATAAACAAAAACTTAAAGCTGATTCCTGTTTTGTATAATAACTAATCATTAAAAGATCATATACCTAGATAAGTAAATGAATTGACTTCACCAACTTAGCAGTTTTATAACTATACGTAAATAAATTCAGTAGAAAAGCCGTAAGAAAATACTCAAATGTCCGGCAATAAATTTAAAAAGCAAACTCAGAAGGGCACATTACTTTGAAGCTTTCCTGTAAACTCGTAACCTTACAAATCTGTTTCACAGTTGCCATTTCGTTGCAATCAATCAAGCAATTTGAATATACACAAGTTAGACTAGTTTATAGTCAACTTACCACACTGGCAGTCCTGTTTCTCACAGCCACATGCATCCTTGACATAGCCGCATGGACAAGAGTATGGTGTGTTTCCAGGGAAGTAGGATCCACATTGGCTAGTAGGACATGGGTGGGGGCAGTGGGGGAGAGATGCTGATAAAAAATATTAGAGCTTCTTTATGTTGTAATCTAAAGCTTCAAAGCTTGAAAAACCTTTGTTGGGAAAAGTGAGTATTATTATAGTTTTATTCTAATATAACACAGATCACAACAAAGAAATGTACTATAAAACTCTTATATATAACAAAGCTAGGCTTTTAATAATGCAAAACTGAGATAATGGTAGTTGTGTTTATGTAAAGTAATTCAATTTTTATGAATTATCATGTAGCTACCAAAGATAGCAGCCATTTTGATCACCCATAATAAAAATGGAATATTTTATTTTGCTACTCACCTGAACAAACAGCCAGAACTGCAAAGAAAGTGATGATGAGAGTATTCATTCTTCTTATTCTTGTTTTACGACAAAACTGGTTATGAAAAATATCTGAAAACCACCTCCTTTTATACCAAAAAATTCAAGGAAATGTTGTTTAAATTTTTTGTTGTGAAATTCCATGATTTGATTTTCAGTGAAACAAAATCAGGCAATATACTAAAAATACCAGGAACACTGCAGTAACATATTCGCTGCATATTGCCAACAAATATATTTAAATATTTTGGTAAGCTCTTGTTTAACATGACTCTCTTGTTATATACTGTATATTGTTTAATAATTAGTACAATAATCGTAATCCTGGTGTTAGTTTATAGGCATCAGTAAATTAAAAGAGTATATATTATATAGTTTTATAGTGACACTAAGATATGTGCAAATCTTTTTAAGTTGGCAAATATAAAATCATGTAGACATCTAACATCAAATGTTTTGCCTTTTCATTTTTGCAAGACCTAGTGACACAACTCGAAGTTTTGTAATAGAAATATTGCTACTATAGATTTAAAAGGTATGCAAGTATAGTTCAAGTCTATGCAGTGAATTACAAATTTTGCAAAATAATAACAGCTTAAAATAATTATGATAATTTCTGTATATTTGCAACTGTGTTGGGTACCTGCTCAATATGACACAATACTTTTTTAGTATGATTTAGCAGCTACGTATAAGATATATGCACTGCTTTAGGAATTGTCCCCTCGCTAGCCAAAGAACAAGGTTATATATATCATTATAGTAGCTCATATCTATATGCTTTTAACTAATAAAGCGTAATATATAGCGTAATATAGTTTATGTTATAGATTTGTTTTGCCACTATATATAAATTAAGCCTGCATAGTTAAAAACTAGTCTAAATTAGTCTCATATAATAATAACACCTGAGTGAGAATGCTTAGCACTAGCTTGAGTTCAATAAAACTAGTCATTCATCGAACTGAAAAGTATAATAATAGAATTGTACTTTTAGAATGATATAGTGGGTATTCTATATTTTCACATTTTATGTTCACAGCTATACTAAACATATAGCTTATATTAGAAAAATATTGTTGAATTTATTTGATACATAATAATTTAATGATATTTGTTTAATTATTATTAACTGACTGTATTTATAATAGAATGTTGAACAATAGTTTCAAACCGAAGATTTTATAAAATGAAATAAATTTTATAAATGCTTATATAAGTTTATGCAATTGAATACTATATAATGTTTTTGACATCTCATATTAATGATATATTCAGTTTTTATTTATAGAGATTATTGTATCATGAGTATTATAGGTTTGGTTTATTGAAATATAATGCATACAAGGTTATGAATAGCTAATAGATAATTTGTTATTCTAAATTTTCAATAATATTGTAAAATTACTTTCAAAACAAGCTGGACTTGTCTCGAATTGATTGAGGAACTTTCATAAACATGTCAAGATTCGGGTACAGTTACGTAAAGATACAGCTATGAGGATACTGTATATGTTATTGTTGTTTATGTATTGCAATCACTCTGTGTGTAGTGCCATAATCTAGTACCATTACAACATTCTAGGTTGGTATAACATTGATCTATGTGACACCTGGTATGATTACATGCCTTCAAGTGACAACTTGCCAAAAAACATGAGTTTTACATATTGACATGTCACTGTTGTGAAAAAAGTTGACACATTGCAAAACATGGAGTGTGGACATGTAGATTATATTAAGTATTATATATACATACATGTGTGTATAAATGCATGCGTATTTGTGTGTGTGTGTGTGTGTGTGTGCGCGTGTGCGTGTGCGTGTGCGTGTGCGTGTGCGTGTGCGTGTGGTGTGGTGTGGTGTGGTGTGGTGTGGTGCATGCATGTGGTGTGGTGTGGTGTGGTGTGGTGTGTGTGTGTGTGTGTTTGTGTGTGTGTGTATGTGTGTGTATTTTGTTATGTTGATAAGGCTGTTTTAGTGGATTTTATTTATTAAGCAAGTATATATAACTTGCATGCTTTCTGCATAGCTTATAAACTTAAGAAAAGTCAATTTTTTACAATATGCATTTCAATAGACGAATGAATTGTTAGTTTATAGTTCCAGTTGCAAACTCGTTCTGCATTCCTTGCAATATTTTTTTAATTCAATAATATTTACTTAATAATTTATTTATTTCATAATAATAAAAAAGCACTATTGTAGCCTAATCACACATTTCAGGGTCAAAGGTTAAATCATCTTATTTCTTAGCAACACACACACATATTTTCTTTTTTCAAGATGTTCAAAATGTTCTACTGTATGTTGGTTACAAAACTCATTGCACAACAAAATAGCTTTATATTCACAGTTATGAAACATTTATATTTTTCAAAAACAAATGCAAAAATGCCATACTAATTATTTATGCTGTGCACATATGCATACCACTCTGTACGCTAAAATTAGAGAAATAATGCGGTATAGAAATCATGCAATTTAGAACTTTTTACACTTGATTGGCTATTGAAAACATGTGATATTTTAATATTATATATGAGTATACAAGGATGTGCCTTTCCACGTACAGGATTTGGGACAACATTGTCAGTAGCGATGCTTCATCATTATACTGAAGATATGAACACATATGAGGAATGGCCAAAAACAAATGTATTTCAAGTAAAAATCAAACATGATGAATGTCATCATTATAATTATGTTTTAAAACAAGAAATTATAAAATATAAACTATGATGCTGTTTTTTATAGAGCTGTATAATACACATCCAGTATAGACTTGCAACATATTTTTAAGCAAACATAGCATATATAAACTTATTTGCCCCAATATTTTATAAAAATGTATCCATTTGTTACAATTTTTGAATTAGTGACATCTTTGATTTTATAATAACTGAACTAATTGTAAGCCATAATAATTGGAAGCTTGAAATAACATTTGAACAAATTTAACTTTAATCAGCTATGTAAAACAGGAAAGTATCACTACCTTATTAAACCTGTGAGATGAAATAACTCGTCATTTATAATAATGCTGCTGACAGCATCATTATCAGAAAATGTGTACTAACAAACTAAAGTTATAATGATAATATATTAAAATAGCAATTATTTTACATCAATATATTCCAATGCCAAAGCTTATCGCAGAAATTGGAGAAACAATTTTGCTTTCAAACTGCATGTTTTTTTGATCAGATTTTACTTATGACAATTCAAGTGAAAATCACTACACTTTTTTAAATGCAAAGCTATTATTAGCCAGAAAATCAAATTTATAAAGGCCTTTTTTGCGAATTATTCCTATAGTTGCATGTCTAATGTAACTAAAATAACAAACCATCAAAAGCACAAATGCCGTGTCAAACTATTTTACAAATATAGAAGCTTTTTTAATGTAAGTTCTCTTTATGAATACATTTGATGGACAACAAAGAATATAAATTCAAATTCTGAGTTTTAAATATATGCTTTGATTTAGTCCAAAAACTCCATAAAGTCATATTATTATTATATGTTGCAAGATATATGTAACACTGTTAGGCTTATAATTAAACACTTTTATTTTACGCAATTTAAATTTGCTGAGTCAAACTTTAATGCATGTTAATTTAAACAATTATTGAGTACTATAATTATGGTGTGGTACCAGAATATTGGAGTTCAGGAAATTATAAAGACACCTGAATATATTTGTTGGCAGTGCAGCTAGTTATAATTATATCATATCTGCGTTCCTGGAAACACTGCATGAGTTTTGTTGACTAAAAATAAAAATATTGAATTTCACAACAAATGATTTAAACAACATTTCCTTGAATTTTTTGGTATAAAAGGAGGTGGTTTTCATTTATTTTTCATAACCAGTTTTGTCATAAAACAAGAATAAGAAGAATGAATACTCTCATCATTACTTTCTTTGCAGTTCTGGCTGTTTGTTCAGGTGAGTAGCAAAATAAAATATTTCATTTTTATTATGAGTGATCAAAATGGCTGCCGTTTTTGGTATCTACATGATAATTCATAAAAATTGAATTATTTTACATAAACACAACTACCATTAGCTCAGTTTTGTATTATTTAGAGCCTAACTTTATATATACAAATTTTATTGTACATTTTTTTGTTGTGATCTGTGTTATATTAGAATAAAACCCTATACTCACTTTTCCCAACAAAGTTTTTTCAAGCTTTGAAGCTTTAGATTACAATATACAGTAGCTGTAATATTTTTTATCAGCATCTCTCCCCCACTGCCCCCACCCATGTCCTACTAGCCAATGTGGATCCTACTTTCCTGGAGACACACCTTACTCTTGTCCCAAAGGCTATGTCAAGGATTCATGTGGCTGTGAGAAACAGGACTGCCAGTGTGGTAAGTTGACTATAAACTGGTTTAGTTTTAATAAAAATATCACTAAAAGCGTCGAGTAAATATAAAAAAACACAATAAAAATATAAAACTTAAATAGATCAATAAATAAAAATCACATTTCATTATATAATATTATATACTCAACTGAAATTCTTTAATACTTGAGTAATGCATATCTTTTTAGTCGATTGTCCAACAGCAGACTTCACTAAGTTCTGTAAGGATGGATATAGAACTAGTGGGGGCTGCCCTGTCACCTCCCTCTGTGGTGAGTTATAGTTTATAAACACATAATTATTATTGAGAAGACAACTCCTAATATTGCAACTATTGTTATCAACATAGTATATATTATACTCAACAAATATAAAACAAAATTGGGGAGGCAGTTCATACTATTGTAAATTAAAAACACTGTATACTGGATGAATATAAAACAATTTTTGAACATATGGTGAAAGTATTTAACTAATTGACTAAAAAAATAAAAACTCAAAACGTATAGCTGTACCAAAACTACTAAAAAACGAAGAAGTAATATCATTAGCCTAATTCTACTTATTATACTGAACACAGTGACTAACGGAGTGAGACTTACCAGAAGATGCCCCAACTCTCAGGAACCATTTGGACCTAAGTATAACCCAGGTTGTGAAAGTAAAGCTGATTGTGCTGCACCTGACGTCTGCTGTACTTCTCCCTATTCTACCACCAAGTACTGCGTTACAGGCATACAGTGAGTGTATACCCACTTAGTTATAAATAAACAGCTATATATAGATGTCTTACATTTTTTTATAATAAGAATTTCCTACAGTTTTGCTACATGCAAATTTTATTTTATGCTATTCTTTGAAGCCTGCATGTAGCTGCGTCAGAGAGATATGAATTTAAGATATTACGAATTAATATTATTACTGTAGAATATTTACGTGTTGCATTATAGATTTTATTTTTCATACTACAGAGTGTTTTCAAAATTTTAGATATATAAGATTGACGTTGTATGCAATGAATATCTTAGAAATAAGTAAATGAGTAGGTTTAAGCATATAAATAAACAGTTAGTTAAATAATAAATATAGGTATTGCCAACATTTTTTTCAAGCTACTTATAATTAATCAAAAGTTTGCTGAAAGCTTACAGTTAACGGTTTGAGTTTTCAAATACATATTACAACGAACAATTTTTGTTTTACAACATATTTTTAACTTGATTGAATTTTTTTTTAATCTAAACATATAAATTAAAGTTGAGTTTAAAGTTGAAGACTGAGTTTATTTTTATATTTTACAGAGTACCTCCCAGAATTGTACCATAATCAAACTTCTCACAGTTCAACTCAAGGCAGCTATGTACTATGTTGAAGAGAACTCTTGTGCTGATATAGTAAAACAAAATATTTTGTGATTAATTAGTAAATCTAAAATAGTAAACCTACTGAATGTGAAATAAAATCAACTTAGTCAACTGTATGTGTATTTATTATTTTTTGCAAAGTTAAGAGGAAAAAACTCTGATAATTAAAAGTTGCAAAAGATAAATTTCAAAAGCTAATTGCTTGAAAGTGTCTCATTATCAATGCAATATTGCAAAACTATCCAATAAATTAAAGTCGTCTGCAAACAATGCAAATACTAGTTTTAATATCTACCACATACCCAATTTCAAAATAATTACACTGTTTTTATTTTTTACTCAGATTCTTCAAGCTTTAGGATTTCTATTTTTTTGGCATCTTTAACTCGATCTCACTGGCTATAACTAAAAGCATGGATATATTGCAATATGATGAGCAAAATATATATATATTAGTCATGAACATCTCAAGAAGAAAATGGATCAAAAACTCAAGTTAGAGAGACATAAAAACAACATGTATAATTTATATTGTTGAGGTAGGCAATTTTTTCAAAGGAACTTCATTCTTTAACTTTTAGCTTTTTTTGAAAAAACAAACAAAGAAACACAGCTAAAAGGCTTATTATTTATATACAGCAATTAAGAAAATGCTAAAAACTGCAAATAACAATCATTGAAAAAGCTCTCATCTTACCCTTCAATAGAATAACAGAATCAAATACAAATAATTAAATTAATAAAAGAAAACTTCACTCTTAACCACTGTGTACTTTAATTTGAGATTCTTGGATGTTCAGCATTTGTGAAAATACTGATTTCTCATTGGCTAACAGGTTGGCTGGGGTGTCAAACTCTACAATCTGTAAAATAGTGAGTCAAGCAATAATATTTTTATAATTACTTCATATTATTGCAATATAAAAATTGTAGTTATATCTACACACAGAGTAAAGGATGTTAAAACTCCATGACTATTATAGACTCATCATGTCATCTCTAACTGCCTTGTGCTAATTATCTTTACACAGTAATAGTTCCTCAAGTTATGGTTGAAATTAATGGTAGCTCTCCAGTTATATAAAACATTCTATTTCATCAAACAGCTGGACAAACTCCACTTACCTGCCCATCATGCAGTACTAGTATTCTATCACAATTAGCTACAGTGTTGAGTCTATGAGCTATTGTCAGCATAGTACAGTCTGAAAATGCTTCTTTTATTGTCTCTTGTACTAAAGAGTCTGTCTCTGTATCTATAGCTATATATAGTATATAGTAGCATAAAAGTAAACTTAGAATTTCGTTGTTCAGACAAAAGCTAAATAACTTTTTATATCTGCTGAACACATCTAGTGTGACCGTTGAAACAGACAGAAAATAATGAAGACTACGTTATCATTTTACTATGAGATTTATTTACACAATTATTTTAAAGTCTGTGCAAAGTTACCTGCAGTGGCTTCATCCAGGACTAATATTTTACTATGTCTCAGTAATGCCCTTGCCATGCACAAGAGTTGTCTTTCCCCTACAGAGAAGTTTTCTCCATTTTCTACAACCAGAGCATCTAGTTGTCCTTCTAATTCCAATACAGTCTGTTTCATGTGGCATTTCCCAAGGGCTGACCATATTTCCTCATCTGTATAACTGTTGAATGGGTCCAAGTTATATCTACAGTACATAACATCATATTCGATTATTAAGGGTGCAGGGCAAACATATATTTATTAATTATTTATCTTTATTGATAAAAAAGTCATGCAGGTTTATAGTCACTATTTTTGTGAAAAACTCCTGGTGGAAAAGGTTTTCTCTTAAATTGGGCTAAGGACTTATTCAAACGTGGCACAGGAGCAATTATGACTGAATGCTTTTTCTAACATCACCAATGGCCTTTGTCCAGGCTCGAACCCATGACTGTGCTTACTAGGCAAACGCTCTACCCTCTGCTTGCTTCCTAATTATTTATTTTTAATAACTGAGTATGAAATATTAATTTCATTTTAAACAGTAATTTAGCTTTTATTGTTTAACTAATGAAATTAATAATTTTCATTACCTCACTGTACCCACAAATAGCACTGGATCCTGGGGTATTATAGATAGTTTAGATCTAAGGCTTTCTAGTCCAATGGTGCTAATATCTATACCATCTATTGAAATACTCCCACCATCCAATTCCATTATCCGAAACAATGCCATGGCCAATGAGGATTTACCTAAGAAAATGCGCATACATTAAATTAGGCCTGCATTATAAATAACAGAATCAGAGGTTTGGAAAATTAGAGAAAATAGAAAAAAGCCGTTAGAGGAAATGAGGCAGCTAGCAAATAATGAGCTAATCATTTAAAACATGATAATAATTATCATAATATTATTATAGTTGCCTACGCTGTAAGCTACTTCTACACATTAAAACAGAATCCTTAATTCATTGGCTATTTTTAGCAAAATAAAAATAATGCAAACAAATATTACCTACCTGAACCGGTTCTACCCACAATTCCTATCTTTTCCTGCGGTTGTATATCTAATGATATGTTCTTTAGTACGAGAGGTAAACCTTCTCTGTATCTCACATCTACATTCTTAAACTGAATAGCTCCTCCTTCTGGCCAGTTACTTTTGGGTTGTCTTCCCTCAATTATAGGCGGGGCTCCTGATGTCAGCCCCTTTTAAAAATAAAAAGTAATTGCATGTGGAAAATAAAAAAGATGCCGTGGCAAAATATTAGCTGTAAATACTTTTTGTTATACTATTATAGAGTGTTTTGAACTTTACACAGATTTGCTTGTTTTCAATGCATCAACGATGTTAAAACACTACAATTATTTTTTGTACAAGTGATAATATTTAACTTACATTTACATAACTTTGAATTCTCTCAACAGAAGTAAATCTGGCTTCAGTTTCTAACCAGAATCTGAGAGTGTACTGGAATATCCCCGTCATCTAAACAATATAAAAGTTGGACACATTAGGTAGTCTGAATAATACACATTTATAAGTAACTTGTCTCGATTGTAGCTTGCTCTAAAGTTTGATGAGTATTTTCTTTATTTTAGACATTTTTTTAGATTTCTGCAAATTAATTTATATACTCAATTAAAATAAAAACATGTGCTGATTATAGTGACAAAGCTTCACAATTAGCCAATCAATTTTTCAAATTATTATGCTTCTATAATTTGCTGCTACTTGCATCCAATTTAGATTAAAAATCCAAATATCATGCTTTATATGCTTTACACCACTTTAGCACCATTAGAAAACTTATACTAATTATATCTGACTTTAAATGCAAATGCTATTTTTAGAATTTGCAAAACACAACCTATATATAATCACCGGGCTGACCTAAAAGTTCAAACATTATGTAGATAAAAGCAATTATATATATGAGAATATTGTGTTACTGCAAAAAAAAGGAGGTGTGCCATAGATCCTCTTTGCAAACAGGACTTACATTGAGAGCATAGGAGAGTGCTAAAGCTGCTAATGATGGACTCACTACATCACTGGGGACATAGATAACAAAGAGACATGTCCCTATCAGGACACTGATGGTTAACACTTCCAGCCGAAAAGCTGTCCATTGGACTGATGACTGATAAAGAAACATGGCCATGTTGTTGCTGTCTTGGAGGTCATTGAATCTATAGAAAAAATTTTTTAAATCTTCAGTCAAAACTTATGAAAATAAAAGCAGTGATAGAATATTTAATAATGTAGGCTTTTTTAAAAAATGACTGGTACTAAGCTTTTTTAAAGCAATCAAACAAAAATGAATCAAAAAAAGGTTTTGGATAATAATAATTTTGCAAGAAAACAATTTAATTCATCAAATTATAACTTCTGAATTTTTGCTAATATTTTCTTATAATGTGGTCTGCGGTTTGCTTATAATTTACAATATATATTTATATAAGGTTGTCAAAACAACTTTTTACCAAACATTTCCTTACTGTTTGAGAAATCTATTTTCATTTTTGTAGGCCTTGATAGAATCCAGTCCTTGAATAGTTACAGCAATATGACTGAATAAGGGAGATCTGGTAATATTCTCTACTCTGTAAACAATATTAATTATAACTGACTCTAATAAACTGTTATTTATAACAATGAAAGATTTCTACATGAATAATGCACCAGCTGGATTTGGGATTCCCATAGAGTAATAGCTAGTATGTTAGCTTGCAAGTTGGAGATTTGATTTCTGGTGGTACAAGAGTTGTTACAGCTATACATATATAGCTAAATAACTTAGAGTAATATTCATTTATGAATTATATTATGAACACAACTAAGACAAAAACTAAATCAAAATGTTCTAAAATCATAAATAATTTGCAGTTGTCCTATCATTATATATGTGGGTGTCTTTTGCTTGCAGTACATACAGAGCTCTAAGTGCTAAAATTTTCTGCAGAAATAATTGCATTCAGGATTTATTTACAGCACAGTTTATTTGAACTATTATTGCTACTTTGGCTTGCTCCCTTAATTTCTGTTTAATTGGCAAAGAAAAATATCATGGCAATTAAAACTGAAACTGTGTTGTATTTTATATAAAATAAATAAAATTTGAAGTTGCAATAAACTCATCACCTTTTAGTAGATCGAATAGCCAGCTGACTGAACCTTGAACCCAGTACAAAGATCGCAGCTACTGGTAGCATACATAGAAGAAAGTAGGGGAACACAGATCCAATAATTCCAAGTATTAACAGAAGACTACAGAGCTCATTGAGAAATAGTTCTGAGTCAATTGGAAGATCAGTATCGACTGAAAGAATAAATAACTGATTTTATACTTTAAGCCAACACTGTATATGAAACATATTTTTCCATTTATTTAAAGCGTCTCTATTTACTCCGCCATTAAAGTGCTACTCACCAATATCCATATCTCTGGAGAATCTGTTGAGAATCTGACCAGATGGTGTCTCATCAAAGAATCTCATTGGAGCACGAACTACTTTAGAAAGTAAACTGGCATGGAGATTGGATGAAGCTTTTAGTGAAACCTGTTTGAAATAATGTAGAGTGCAAGCTTTGACATTAAATGCTCTTTATTCCTTTGTAAAAGTGTGATAAACAGCTACAACCTATACTCACTCTAGTATAAATCTGTGACTTGATTATGATAACCAGAATTATTACTATTAAACTAGTTCCATAAATCAGCTGGTAGAATCCAATGTTTGGGTTGTCAAGTATACTTTCAGAGAGGACCCTTGTCAGCTGCACAGTGCCATTTCTGGTGATTGTCTGATTTATGAGTGTATTCTATATAAAATACAAAAATACTTTAGTTCATGTTATATAATTTGTAATAAACTAAATAAGTGGATTTGTTATTGGTATCATGAGGCGTGAGAATGTAATATTTTTCAAGATTGAGGGTTATGCTAGTAAGGCATGCTAGACTTATTGAAAAAGAGTGGAGGTTTTGTAAATTAATATAAAATAACTTCAAATTTTTAAAGCAATCTTATTTCTTTTACTTTGCTAGTATAAGAGATATTCACTTATTACCACTGCATCATTCAGCTCAAAAATGCTATAGTAATTATAGTATAGTTTAGCTAACTATAGTATGTTTGACTCACCCCAGATCCAGCACTTAACCAAATAGACAGCCAGTAGTTAGAGAAAGCCTGAGTAGTCATGGCCAGTACAACTAGAAATATGACTATTAGAAACACACAGGATCCTCCTGCTGCGTTTATATAGTCTCTGTATATCTTGAGACTAACTTCTCCCTCTTCTAGTTTCTCCTCTTTTGTCAGTTTACCATCTGCAATGTTGTTTAAAGTTGGTTTTTTTGAGGTCTTCAAACAAATGTTTCAATTGGAGTCAATTATCTGGCGTATTATTATATTTACCTGGGCTAAAACAAGGCTGGAAAGCGTCTTTCTTTGTTTCTACCTGTTCAAGCAATTTCAGCAAAATAATATTTGCAGTAAACATTGGTTTATCTTTTTATAACATCAAAAGCAGTTAAACATTCATGTAATATGTGAAACATTTTTGTTCTATTGCAATTCCTCAAAGCTAAATTTATTTGTTACACATAGTACCTCAGGTAAAGTTCCCTTGATTGAATACGTAGTTGGCTTGAGATCATTCCAATCTGAAGAGCAAATAATACAGCTTACATAACATCAAAGATGCAAATTCAAATGCATAATTTAAATTTAGATAGGTTCAATAAGACCATATTAAGTAAAAACCACCTTTAGTTATAGATCTGTGTAAGTTTATTAACTTAACTGAGTTATATTACTTATTTTTCATATACAATTATTGGTGATTTAAAGCGGATGTTTTATAAATTGTGATTCTTTATTTATTAGGAATTTAAATATAAATTCTTTGCTTTTCATTTCCCTCAAAACTAATGGGGCAGCATTGGGAAGGTATAACATCAAATAATATTCTTTAAATTACCTTTACTTACCAAACAGCAGCTACTCTAGTTTGGTATACAATGAATACTTAATATAGATGTCATACATGTGTTTTTCCTTACTGGCTTTTTCTTCACATTTTCTCAAAGCATCATCTGTTGAAGTTTGAAAAGAGCGGCTCAAATTAGCATATTCTCCATTTCCATTCTCAAGCAAAGTTTGGTGTGTTCCTTCTTCAACTATTCGTCCATCTTTCATCACTATTATGTAATCACATTCACTCAGACACTAAAATAAAAACTAAATGAAGATGTCGCTTTTGATTTTTTTCTTTTGAAGAACTGTAATCAGATGTCCATGTGTAAATCCTTACCAATATTTCCACGTTTATAAGAAATAAAACTAAATTTAAGCATCGCTGTTGAAGCAGCTAGTTTATTGGTCAACAGATTATTAAAAGTTGCTACAAAAAATGTTGGTTTTGGTTGCCATGGGGATATCTCATCAAAACATACCTGCAACTGGTGAGTTACAAAGACAACAGTTTTATTCTTGAGTAATCTTTTGATACAATGAGTCATCATATGCTGCCCAACTTGTGCATCAACTGCTGACAGAGGGTCATCTAGCAACACTACGTCTGCAAGACTGAAAATAGTTTATGTGAGTTTTATTCTCTGGCGCTATGTGTTTTAAAAATAGTACTCATAAGAGTGTTTTTTTCTCTCTTATACTTTTAAAAATTGTGCGCCAGAGAGGTAATCCTGGCTGTTTGCAAAAAAATTAGATGAAATATTATGTTAGCTTTTTGCAGCTTGTTCAGCTATTCTTAGACAAAGTTCCTGGTGTATGTTATTTAGAAGAAATCTTTTGCTTTGAAACAATTAGCAGGGCTTGTACAACTATCTAAGCAATCAAAAACAGTTGCTGATGTAAAATAAGCCGAGTTCATTTTGTTATAGGCATGTGTTAGTTTAAGCATGCCTTGCTTTGTTTTATATGATTGTATAACAACCTTAAATACATTAGAAGAATTACTGCAAGGCTTTTTATCAAGACAAACTTTAGATATACAAAGAAAAATATTTGCTTTCAAGCTTAATAAATTCTCACACAAATTTATAGTCGCTATCCCTGCATGAGAAATCCCTGATAGAAGGAGTTTTTATTAAATAAGGCTAACGACTTATTAAAATGAAACACAGGAGCAATTATGAGTAGATGCTCTTCCTAACATCACCAATGGCTTTTGTCCAGGCTCGAACCTGTGACCTTATAGTGTTAGGCAAACGATCTAACTGCTAGACTACGGCTTCTCCCTTCAAATTTAATAATGCAGTACTATGTGATTCATAAAGAAATAACTACCCAATAATTTTTTACCCTGACAACAATTTTGTGAAAAATTTAAATTATAATGTTTTTGAATAATAATATCCAGATCTTCAAATTGCAATTCTTTTAATTTGGCAGATTTTCTTGCTCTAATTGACATATGCATAGATTTAGTTTTATAATAATACTATTGTTGAAATAGAAACAACTCTTTTACCTGTAAACAGCTCTAGCCAAGCTAATTCTCTGTTTCTGTCCACCAGATAAATTCATTCCTCTCTCTCCAATCTCAGTCTGATCTCCAGCTGGTAGCTGTTCAAAGTCACTGAGTAGAGCACAGGCAGCGATGACTTTATCATACCTGAGGTAATTATTGTATGGAATTCAATCAAAGTTGTAAATACATATAAAGTATTTGGGTTCGAGCCCAGACAAAGGTCATTGATGTTGTTAAAAAGAGCATCCAGTCATAATTGTTCCTGTGCAACATCTGAATAAATTCTCAGCCTGATTTAACAAAAAAACCCTTTCTATCAAGGATTTCTTCCAGAGATAGCAACTGTAAGCTTGTGTGAGATAAAGTATTTACACAAAATGTCAGCAAAACTGTTTTCTTTTTGTGTGAAGCCAAACAACCTTTTCCTGGAAAGGCTAAATTGTTTTATGTGCTTCATTTTTGTACAACAGTTGCATTCATTTAAAATCTCACCATGTTTTATCATAGGGATTTCCAAATATAATATTTTCCTTTGCAGTTGCATTTAGAATCCATGCCTGCTGTGGTACATAGGCTATGTTCTTAGACAGGTTGAGACGTAGAACACCCGTCTCTAACTCCATCATGCCAAGCAGAGCCTGTAGAACTGATGTTTTACCACTTCCCACAGACCCACACACACCCAGCGTCATTCCCGTCTTCACTGTCAGCGTTATGTCATGGAGAGTCACAGTTTTTATCTCTGATTCTTCATCGCTGTCGGAAATTAAGAGACTTTCTTTTTCAGAGTCTTTACAATCTCTACCTAAATGAGCCATGTCGTACAACTATTTGCTAAAAATTTGACATTTTATGGCCTGAATATCATTACACAAACAGTACATATGATTACATATATACATGTGAATAACATGCATGATATAAATTATGTTTAATGCATGAATGTTTAGTATTTCAGTCCTACCTTGATTAGAATCTTTAGTTGTATTTGACTGCATCTTCCAACCAAAGCTAGCACTTTTCATCTCAACAAAATGATTATCTTCTATTGTTTCAGGATAAACGCATTGCTCTTTGTCTTCTACCAAAATTTTCTTCAACACAAACTCAGTTTTTAAATAAACCTCATATAAGCAGTTTAATTTTAAGTGTACTGTAAAAAAATTAGTTATAACAAAATTTAAATTGCATCATTTTCAAATTAGTTTTCTGAGGTGCATCAAAAGTAAAATTAAATTATTATTTTACTGTCAGCTGTTGGTGAGATAGCTTACCTGTATTCTGAGACAAGCGTGGTATCCTTCTGCTAAGGCCTTCATACTGTATGGCATCGTAGCCTGAGTGAATGTTAATGAATTCAGCAGAGAAACAAACACAAATGCCTAGAAAATATTTATTGATTATACAATATGGTTGTAGTGTATTTAAAATGATATATTGTATAAAATCATTATAGATGCATTTGTAGTTTTATTGTCAATGCGTATAATATATGCATTGATAATAAAACTACAACTATCGAAATATTATTTTGATAGTCAACTTGATATTTTTAATTGTAAAACAATTTGTATCATAATTAGCCTTTAAATTGTTATACTACTTTATGAATTTATAAATGAGCCTACAACAAAACAATAAATTTGTAAAATTATTTAACCAATTTTGTTTTCTTATTTTTTATAAATTCCATTGTTTTTAAAAATGTAAATTTTAAGCAATTGAAAGTAATATATAAATACTAAAGTAAATAATATTAGCATAATGTCTAATAATTAAAAAACATGATTATAAAATAGTAAAATAGCTAATAGATTATAGAATATACTGTAAAACAATTATAGTGATAAAAAAGTATTCTTACCTGTGAAACTGTAAGATTATATCCGGTGGTAGTCATTGCTAAGAAGGTAAAGAAAGCAGCAGACACTGCGATTAGCTGAGATGTAGCAAGAGATATATTTCTCAGCCACATGGCCCATTCTAAAGCTTTTTTCTCTTCATTCCTAACGTCTGTAATATATTCATAGTTTTTTAAAGTTTTCAATGAAGTCTCTTTGCTAGTATATTATCATTAAAAGTAATATAAAACATTCAATAAGTTGTCTAAAAGTTTTTCATTTTTTTAGGTTTTAGAATTAACAAACTATAAAAGTATGTTGGTACATTTTGAATTTTTTAATTTGGTCATTAGAGTAAGTATTTTATATTTTACAAGAAAGATGCAAAACCACTGATCCCATCTCAAATATTCAAGCATGACGAACATATGTTAGATATTCCATTTCAAAATATTCCACTATATATAGGAGTTTTTTTTAAGTATTAAAAAATTCTTAAGAAATCATTTTAAAGTTACTATATATAGGCATAATTTTAGAACAGTAAAACATAATTTTAATTAGCAAAAGTAACAAAACAAACACGCTTATCTAACTTTATTAAAATTTTCTTCTGTCTTTTTGGGTGTTATGAATTATTTAATATTTCAATTAAGTTACTAATTTTAACTTTAAATAGAGCAATTTTTTTTACTTTTATTCAAGTACTTGCCATGGATTTTAGTAGCAAAGGATTTGTCCCAAGCATACATCTTCACTAGTTTAATAGCAGTTACTAATTCACTCATCAGTCGAACTCTCTTCTCTGTGATGGGAACTGATTTGCATCGGAGATGGAACGTCAGTCTTCCCATCAGAATCTGGTAAAAAATGTTAGTACTTGGTTGTCACAGATCTTTACTAAGTTTTATTTGTTTTTGCATTCCTTGCCATGACTGATCAAATACCTTTCTTGTACAACATAGCTTCAAAATTATTATTCAGGAAACCTTTGTTTATATTAAATGGATGAGCATGTCTAGTTGAAAACCCCAATAACATAGAAGGCAGTTGAAATAAACTATTTAATTGTTGAACCTTGTTGTCTTTTAAGTTTCAAAAATAATTACTATTTTTAATTCTCTCCAGTAGCCATGTAGACGCTACTATCTATGCTTACCGCAGCTGTTATAGCTTGTAAGTCAAACTTATGTTTGCTAAAATTGCTTTCTGTTTGGAATAATATGTGATGTTATACAAGCTAAAGCTTGTTGGAATATATTTCAAATATTATGTAATAATATATTATGTATTATTAAACTATTTAAGGGAGCAGCCGTGGTCTAGGGGATAGACCATTTGCCTAGTAAACACCAGGTCATGGGTGTTAGGAAAAGCATCCAATCATAATTGCTCCTGTGCCTCATTTAAATAAGTCCTTAGCCTGTTTAAACAAAAAACCTTCTATAATGGGAGAGGGTGACTATAAACTTTCGTGAGTTTATTATTAAACTATTTAAGCGTTACATAATATATTTAAACTATTATACTTAAGTTATAGCTTAGCTAATCATAGCTATGTTATAATGTTTTAAGCAATAAAACAAACCTGTATAGGGAAGAATAGGAAGAAAACAATGAATCCCAGTAAACCCCAGGGTCCTAGGAGATACATTGCGTAGACAACTCCACAAATACATCCAACTATTCCTGTGACCCCCACACCGTGTCTACACAAGTATAGAAGTCTGTCTCCATCATTAGCACACATATTTATTACCTGCGGTTATAGTATAATAAAAAGATTTATCTACCTGCATAAAACATGCATGAAGCCAGTCTTCGATAAACAGATAAACATTATTAAGTATACAGCATGTGCAGTGAATTTTCTTGGCTAAAAATAAGATTAATGACTATAAATTAAGGAATCATTAGATTAGACTGACACTTAGAAGACTTACTAATATGCTATGTACACAGCAGTACACAGTATGTTATTTACTTATAAGTCAAACAACCAAAGTACTATTTACCTCACCAACACTTCTGTTGCCAGCAACAGGATTGTTTATTATCTGTTTAAACACAAAGGAAAGTACTCCAGCCCTCACTCTACATCCTGTCACAAAACAATACAAACTCTAAATCTCTGATGAGGTGAATTACTGCTCAATTAACTGAATGCTTCAGCAGCCTACCCTGTAGCTACCACTACATTGTTCTCACCATAATTACTATTACCTCTTGTTTACACCCTACATAGACACAACGCAAGCTTCATACTTTAAAAACCTAAAGTTTTATGTTCAATTAACAACTCACAACCCATTAATTATATACTGTTGCTGCTGCTGCTGCTGCTGCTGCTGCTACTACTACTACTAGTACTACTACTACTACTAGTACTACTATTACTAGTACTACTACTACTGCTGCTACTACTACTACTGCTACTACTGCTACTACTACTCTGCTGCTACTGCTACTACTGCTACTACTGTTACTACTGCTACTGCTACTGCTACTGCTGCTACTGATACTGCTGCTACTACTGCTACTACTGCTATTAGCTGCTACTACTATATACTCTTGTCAAGCTAGCTCAAACTTGTTCAAACCAAAATACCTTCTCTAGCCATCATTACTGTCCTCAATGATGTTTGGATGATTGCCATGATTAGCTGACAGATTACTAGCAGGGCTGCCATTCCTATAAGATACAGTTTCCCTGGCCTCTCTCTTTCAGGTAATGACAGCGAGTCTGTCAATATTTTCAGAGGTACGGCCTGCAAATATAGCAGAAGTTTGATAACAGTACACTCCTCAAAATAATATATGCAACTGAACTAATAGCACTTAGGGCGGTTCTACTTTTTATCACTTTTGTTTAATGTGATTTCCCAGCAGTCTCTGTAGTTTATAATGAGAAGACTGGTTCAATACCTAGCTGGGTCGTCAGTTATTTTACAACTAGGGAAATCGGTGCATAAATAATAAATATTACTTGGAAAGTGTTGGGACAATAAAGACCGATATCTTTGTTTATTGAAATCAACATACATTCTTTTGGTAAACAATATTGACACTAGATATTTCATATGAATGATTTGGCAAAAAAATAATTTAGGTTAAGTGGCTTGTGCAGTTGTAAAGAATGCATAAATTGTAAATCTATGTGCTGGTATGATTTACAGCCAAATACCACAAATTCATTGGTATGAGACACCTCTGGACATACTCAGTATAGGTGCTGCAATGTTTATTGCTGTGGAGAGTGTATAAATGTATAGCAAGTCCATTTAATATTTTAGGCTATTTATTTTTTCTATTTGTTTGCACTTATACTATCTACGGCATGCATTCAAAAGCAATTACAACAATTTTAGTGATATAATATTGTACAATTATTTTCAATGACGTACAAATTCAAATTTTTTTAAATAAATAGTTTAATAAGACGAATAGTTAGAATTTTTTACTCACCGGTCCAAAAATAGCCAATAGAGTGATAACTGAGTACGCAAACGTCAGGATGTATACTTTCTCCTTAGCCATCCTAAACACTGCTCGTGCTACAGAAGCGTTTTCCTTGCCGTGTGTTGATAGTTCATTTTGCCATAGTTTTTCAAATCTAAAAGTTTATAAACTTTCAGGTTACTGAATTATAGCAACACCACTTATGGCATTTATTATTTAGTTAACCTCTGACAGCTATACAGGTTGCCGGCAGCTTATAAAAGCAGTTCACTACAAGGTGAAATCTGGTAATAAAGAGAAAATCCATAAATATGTTAGCTCTTCTGTTTGTTTTCATGAGGCGTATTTTTATTTTTATTTTCCTTCTAAATTAAGGTAATTAGTAATAATTTAAACATAACAAAAGGATTGAGCATTTTTTGTGAACTTTTAAGACTTTTAGGATAACAATTTTTCTACTGTTTACTTAAAATTTTAGACTTAGTGTTTGAAATTACTCAATTTAAAAGTTGTTTATTAAGAATAGTTTCATTGATTCATTTAGCAAGAATATCTCCACAGTTCAAAGTTCACCTCTTGCAGTTATATTCTGAAGAGTCTGTCCAGTGTGTATCAAACAGATTCTCCTTTGAGAACCCTCTTTTGTAAGTATCATACATGAACTGTGTAGCCCAGTGAGTAGTTATGTAACTGAGAAATCCAGCAGAAACTATTGGAAGCTCTTTGGTCTTTCTGTAAGATAAAATATATTTTTTATATTTTTGTTAAAAAGTAGTTCATGGCTTGTACAACGTACAGGTACAGGCACAAGCAAAGGCACAGCCACAGGCCGAGGCACAGGCGCAGGTACAGGTACAAGTACAAAGTTCATATATATATATATATATATATATATATATATATATATATATATATATATATATATATATTAGAAGAAATAAAATGAGATTTGATTAATATAATGGCATTTATTACTAGTAGTTTCGTACACAAGAACGATGTGCACTCGTCAGATAAATTAGCCACTATGATTGCTTACAACTATAAATAATGTAATATGTGAATATACACAGAATAAAGCTAGAAGATCAGAATATAACAAAGAGGTAGCATTGGAAGTAATTGGCTATGTTACAGCATTCTTGAGTAGAAATTTACTACTATGTCTGCATATGGGCTAGGAGTAACAGATCTTAAACCACAACTAGCTGAAAGACTGAAAAAAGATCTCTGCATATTATTCCAGTCACACGGTCTAAAGATCACCATAGATGTTAATATTAAGACAACTGACTATTTAGATGTCACCCTAGATCTGGTCAAGAAACATTATACACCATACTCTAAGCCTAACAACATCTCTCTGTATGTACACAAAGACTCTAACCATCCCCCTAGCATACTGAAAAACATACCAGAATCTATAAACCGCAGACTTTGTGACATATCTACCAATGAAACTATTTTCAACAATGCCATCCCACAATATCAAGATGCTTTGGCCAAAAGCGGATATAATTACCAACTCAAATACAAAGACTATACTGACAACACCAATACAAGCATCAAACCCATCCGACAAAGACGATTCATCTGGTACAACCCACCTTATAGCCGCAATGTAAAGACGAAAATCGGCTCCATATTCCTCAAGATGACAAAAGATACATTCCACACCAAATACCCACTGCACAAAATATTTAATAAAAACACACTCAAACTCAGCTACAGTTGCTGCCCAAATTTGGAGCAGACCATCACTGCTCACAACAAAAGTGTTACTAAATGCAACACCGCCCCTATATCACAGGCAGGCTGTAACTGTAGAAATGTAGAGACATGCCCGCTTCCAGGAGAATGCACCACCCCAAACATTGTGTACCAGGCCAAAGTATCCGTCCCATCAAACGATACTGTCGAAACATATGTAGGAATTTCCTCCACTGCATTCAAGGCAAGATACTACAACCACCTTGCTTCCTTCAGACACCCAACCAAGCGCTTGCAAACTGAGTTGAGCAAACACATCTGGACCTTAAAAGACAAAGGTCTGGATTTTACCATATCCTGGAAAATTCTCAGAAAAGCTCAACCATACAACAACATCACTAAAAACTGTCAGCTATGCTCATGGGAAAAATAGTTCATTCTTTATAAGCCACAGTTGTCTTCCCTCAATAAGCGCAATGACTTTTTATCCATATGCAGACATAGTAGTAAATTTCTACTCAAGAATGCTGTAACATAGCCAATTACTTCCAATGCTACCTCTTTGTTATATTCTGATCTTCTAGCTTTATTCTGTGTATATTTACATATTACATTATTTATAGTTGTAAGCAATCATAGTGGCTAATTTATCTGACGAGTGCACATCGTTCTTGTGTACGAAACTACTAGTAATAAATGCCATTATATTAATCAAATCTCATTTTATTTCTTCTAATATTTATGCTCTAGATTTATTTCTATAGAGCACTCTAGTAAAGTTTTATAAACACTCATTTTACTATATATATATATATATATATATATATATATATATATATATATATATATATATTTATATATATATATATATATATATATATATATATATATATATATATATATATATATGAACTACTTCTGAAAGCATGTGTTTTGATATCATAGCAATAGTGGGGCAGGATATCATTTTGATTTTTTTATAAAATACCGAATTATGTTAGTTTTCATCAGTTATTCCTAGTGCAGTTGGTTAAAAGAAACTAAATGTTGCAAAAACAGCATGCAAAGGGAAATGTGGAAATCTTTCAAGCAAGGTAGCTTTGCTTCACTGACCTTCAAGGTAACAAACAGTCTTGAAAGACAAACACACTTGGTATGTATAAAGCTAGTTTCAAGCATTAACTTTCTTTAATAATAAAGCTATAAACTTTGAAAAATTTACACAACAGTTCAGGTTATAGTAAAGCAACAATTATGCTCTATATCATAGGATATAAATTAAACTTACAATCTGGATTCTTGAGAATGTGAAAAGTAATTTAGCTTCTTGGAAGAATCACTTTCTCCCTCTGATTCTAAATCTTCATCACTGTCTTCTAGTAGTTTTCTAGAAACTTCTTCATGTTGATCCATGACTGCATGTGACACACTGATCTAGTGCTACTTATCTGTGTAAACTGTCTACTGTTTCAGATATTTATTATGATGCCCCCAATAATATTTTCTGCATCAATTAATTTCTAAAGTGTTTATTACCTTACCCGTTATTAGTTACTTATGTCACCGCTAAATGGAGCTTGAAAAATAATAATCTTGATAAATAATTTTACAGCTATAAATTAATGTGCTACTAATATTAAGATAAATCTGCATTATAATTCTGGTGCTAAAATACGGCCAAAAGAAAATATTTTATATAACAAAAATTAATCATATGCGTGAGTGGTTGCATGACTTTCTCTTCAATTCTTTTAGCAAACAAAGTTTAGTTTGTGTGCTTTCTCTGCTTTAAATAAAAAAATAAAAAAGCAAAACATAGCTATTTCCATAACCAAAAAATTAGTAAAACTACTCAAATTATAAAATATAAGATTACATAATTCAATATAATGAGCATCTATACAAAATTCCCTTACAAAAGTTTAGTCTTGTAAAGGAAAGCAGACCAAGACAAAATTTTATAATCTCACACACACAACAATGAATCACTCAATCACTAAATCACTGAAGCAATGAGGCAATGAAGCAATGAATAAACTGAAGGCCAATAAATAACACCTCTGAAAATTTGTGTTGTCATGGTAACAACACCCGCTGACAATACTATCAGGAACTTGCAATTTGCAGCCTCTCAAGCAAGTGAAAAGTGTTTTTGTTCCAATTAATGTAAGAATTGTATCATTTTCTTTCCTTGGAACATTTCTGCAATTATCTATTCTGCTCTCATCCATGACTCTGCATGTATAAAGAGTTTTTAAAGCTTTCTAAATGAAGTAATGCTTGCCTAAAGTGTAATGCATTATATATTTATTCATTTGTCTCTTCGCATTATACTTTCTAGAATGCTGAATGAGCGCAAAAACTATTTTTGCAATATTGATTAATCAAGCAGTTTTTCACAGAAATATTTATTCCTATTGCATATATGATAGATTGTTTTTAAGTTTTGAAAATGTGCTTAAAGTATTTGATACAAAGTATTATGTCAAGGAAACATAACTTACAAAAAGTAAAACTCTCTGAGGAAATCTAGTAAAACAATCTGTTCGATTAAATTACTTAATAAAATATATTACTAAAAACTGCAATTACGTTTGTACATAAAATACGCTCATCGATACTTTTCTTTTGTATTTATTGGCCAAAACAAGCTAAAAAAATTCTTTTAAATGTAATAAAACATTCACATTACATATGGGCTGGACCAGGTTTTAGCAAAAATATTTTTAAAACTGCAATATTATTTTAATATATTGAGAGAACTGAGAACCATTCATAATTTATTTACACAACAAAAAGAAACATCAAAATTTACAAAACCACAACTGAATTTCATATTCTATGATTCTTGGATTTTCAGCATTTGTGAAAATACTGACTTTTCATTGGCTAACAGGTTGGCTGGAGTATCAAACTCTACAATCTGTAGAAAATATCAAAATTTGAGTAGTTTACATAATTAGACAAGTTAGCACAGTTTTACTATATTCAATTGCAGTAAAAAATTGTAAAAGTATATTTACAAACATAAGCTAAAAAACTTTTTCGTCTACTGGGATTCAAACCCGAGACACCCAGCTTGCAAGCAGGTACACTAACCATTGCACCAAAGAGGTTATATACTGGGTAAACCCAACACTATAATAACTCCACTCACCTGCCCATCATGCAGTACTAGTATTCTATCACAATTAGCTACAGTGTTGAGTCTATGAGCTATAGTCAGCATTGTACAGTCTGAAAATGCCTCTTTTATTGTCTCTTGTACTAAAGAGTCTGTCTCTGTATCTATAGCTAGTAACATAAAAGAGAACTTAAAAGTTAATTAAAGCTTTTAAATTGGATTGTAGAACTATTATTCTTGTAAGTATAATGCATAGCTTTGTTTGGAAAGCCTGCATTGTTCATCAAATATCTGTACTAAAAGGAATAATGTTATACTAATATATCTTATCAAACAATATAAGCATGTAAATTAATATAAATTATTTCTGAAATACTTCCAAATTTTAAACACAGCTCCATACAAACTTGAAAATATTACTACCATATTTTTAGTTAATAGGATGAACTAAACCCATTGGTTTTTATTACGCAGAGATAAATTTATACCTGAATATATATTCATTAGTTGAATCATGCACTAAACTGTTCAACAGTTTATACCTGCTGTGGCTTCATCCAGGACTAATATTTTACTATGTCTCAGTAATGCCCTTGCCATGCACAAGAGTTGTCTTTCCCCTACAGAAAAATTTTCTCCATTTTCCACCACTAGAGCATCTAGTTGCCTTTCTAATTCCAATACAGTCTGTTTCATGTGGCATTTCCCAAGGGCTGACCATATTTCCTCATCTGTATAACTGTTGAATGGGTCCAAGTTATATCTGAAAAAATTATAGACAAATATGTAAAACCAACAATCCCATTGAAAGTAAGGCAAAGCCGTATAAATCTAAACTCGATTAGAACTAGCATGATGAATAGAGAAAAACTACTATATCTATTAACTTTTTTTTAAAATCACTGTAATAAAATGAAAGTTTAGCTTGTAACATTTACCACTATATTTTAGTATAAATCCTAACATAAAGGATATTGATTTATAGTTCAACCAAGAAAATGATTAATCTTCATTACCTCACTGTACCCACAAATAGCACTGGATCTTGGGGTATGATTGATAATTTAGATCTAAGGCTTTCTAGTCCAATGGTGCTAATATCTGTACCATCTATTGAAATACTCCCACCATCCAATTCCATCATCCGAAACAATGCCATGGCCAATGAGGATTTACCTAAGAAATTGTGACTCATGCTTTGTATAAGCAGTATGAAAATAGAAATTCCCCTATCAAATGAATTATTAAATACTACTGCAGCAGAAAATTTAATGCCTAGCCAGCTACAAACATACAAAATGCAATCCAGTATTCATTAATAAGCATTTAACTATTTGAATTTGAGCACCGTGTTGCATAATTAGCAAATATAAGGCAGCCATAGTCTGCTTAAGTTAGAGTGCTGGCCTGGTAACTGGTGTGAGCATTTAAACAATGATGGTATTAGTAATAAATTTGTTTTGAATCTTTTTATACTTCAGTGTAACCTGTTTGCAAATACTGTATTATAATGAAGTTTTCTTATTGCTATTTATAATTGCGGTCATGCAACTTCTAATATGGTACATTCATTTACACTACATATGTATTAGATGTTCTTTATTGGATGCAGTAATTTGAATTATTTTAATTCAAAACGTTGAAAGCTTACCTGAACCAGTTCTACCCACAATTCCTATCTTTTCCTGCGGTTGTATATCTAATGATATATTCTTTAGTACAAGCGGTAGACCTTCTCTGTATCTCACATGTACATTCTTAAACTGGATAGCTCCCTCTTCTGGCCAGTTACTTTTGGGTTGTCTTCCCTCAATTATAGGCGGGGCTTCTGATGCCAGCCCCTTTTTGAACACAGAATAGAAATAATCATTGTAAGTTGATAGATGAGAAACATACTGAAAAGCAGTCTTACTATAGCATAAGTGCTTCGTGTAAATTTATAATGAAATTAATGCAACATTATATAAACAGTTTGTATTGTTTTGTAAGTTATTTTACTGCAATTAATAAATCATGTTTTTAAGTTATTAATTTTAAACTTAGCAAAGTTGTTCTCATTTTTTTACGTTTTGCTATTGCTCCAAAGTAATCATTATGCATAACCTACTTACTGTAACATAGCCTTGGATTCTCTCAACAGAAGTAAATCTAGCCTCAGTTTCCAACCAGAATCTGAGAGTGTACTGGAATATCCCCGTCATCTAAAGAATATGTTGCTAAGCTAATTGTGCAACTTCGACAAAATTTTTTATATTTCAGCTGCAGCACCTTCTTTGTGGTAGTTATAAACCCAAATAATTGAAAATGATAGTAAAGTCGTTTGTATGATCTATGAGCCAATTTATCTTCATAAATAATTACTATAATTCAATGTGTAGTATTGCTACTGTATATACTTGCGCACAATAAATTGATCTAAAAACAAATTTGGGCCTAAATCATTTCTATCAAGTTTCGCAAACTAATAAATATCCACAGCGCAATGACATTAGATCAGCTGAGTTATGTTATCTAAACAAACAAACCTGACTCCATTTTTTTAAATTTTTAATGACTATTTGAAAAAATTTAACAAAAAACTATTTGATCAGGATTTGCCTACTTGAAGTTAGAGAAGATATCTCATTTAAAAATCAATGTAATCAAACTTTCAATTTATTTACTTTTAATCTTATAATTTTAATAAGAATTATGAAATTTAAATTAAAAAAATATTATTTATAATTTAGACTTACATTGAGAGCATAAGAGAGTGCTAAAGCTGCTAAAGATGGACTCACTACATCACTGGGGACATAGATAACAAAGAGGCAAGTTCCAATAAGAACACTGACTGTTAACACCTCCAACCTACAGGCTGTCCACCGAATAGATGTATGAAACAAGAACATGGCCATGTTGTTGCAGTCTTGGAGGTCATTAAACCTAAAATGAAATTGAGAAAGTTTCTAAAAATTAATAAATGAGAGCAAAAATTTTAACTGGAGCTTTTGGCAAAAGGTTTTTTGTTTGTTTTTAACTTAGAAAACTAAAACAGGGAGCTATCTGAGTTTTACGCATATGATTAGTAGTTTTTTGTAATTTATGCAAAACAGCAACTGGTATATATTGCAAGTTGCTAGTCTCTAATTGCTAGTTTTTGGTTGCTAGTTGCTAGCTCCAGGTTGTTATAAGCTTGTAGTCTTATTTTTCGTTTGATGTTTTAAGACTAAATAACAAAAAAAACAAAATTGAATTTGGTAGGGCTTTGGCAGCATTTTTAAATGACATCCGTTTAAAATTAAATTTTGCCTAATAATGTATTTAGTCAAATAAAATATACACATGTCTCAATCCACGCACTCTCATAACATTAGTATATTAATATATATTCTGCTTACTGTTTTAGAAATCTACTTTCATTTCTGTAAGCCTTGATAGAATCCAGCCCTTGAATAGTCACAGCAATATGACTAAACAAGGGAGATCTGGTGATATTCTCAACTCTGTAAACAATATGAATTATATATTTCTGAGTAACTTCCTTATATATTAGCACTCATTAACGAAGCAACAAATTTCTACTTACATAACATGCAGAGAAATAAAGATTTGAAGTGAAATTTTTTCAGAAATCATGTGTATAGCTGAGGAAACATTTGAAATTAAATGAGAGAAATTTGTTTCTTGGCCAATGAGCTATGTATACATAAATTACTATTAATATTCTCTCTTAAACTGCTGTCACAGGACATTGTTAGTATTACTCATTCTTAAAAGTTTAAACCTGTATTCGTTTAAACTCCAAATGCTATCAACTCTAAAATATGTCTGATGCTAAAAAAATTATTTGCTTATACTACGAGAAGAACTTTCAAAGTTCGAAATTGTTTCAAAAATTAGAACTTGGCTGAATCATGATGATGGTCAATTATGACTCCAGTTGCTACTACACGCAGAATATATAATACCTTTTAGTAGATCTAATAGCCAGCTGACTAAACCTTGAACCAAGTACAAAGATCACAGCTACTGGTAGCATACACAGAAGGAAGTAGGGGAACACAGATCCAATAATTCCAAGTATTAACAGAAGAGTACAGATTTCATTGAGAAATAGTTCTGAGTCAATTGGAAGGATTGTATCAACTGAAAGAATAAGCAAATGTCAGCTATATTTCTACGTCCTGGGTAAAGTTGACAAACAATATAAACTGAAAAAAATACATATTTATCTAAGATATCGTTCATTTGCTAGCATGCATTATAAACCATTAATATAGAATAGCTGTTTGTATAGCTTTAGGTAGTCATATTAGTTCTTACCAATATCCATGTCTCTGGAGAATCTGTTGAGGATCTGGCCAGATGGTGTCTCATCAAAGAATCTCATTGGAGCACGAACTACTTTAGAAAACAAGTTGTTGTGAAGGTTAGATGCAGCTTTAAGGGAGACCTGTTGAAAAAATGTATGACAAAGTATAGTTGACGGGAAACATCAAATGTTTTACAGATGCACCGGTTTGCAAAAGTGTGACAGAATCACTCACCCTGACGTAAATCTGTGACTTGATTATGATAACCAGAATTATTACTAGTAAACTGGTTCCATAAATCAGCTGGTAGAATCCAATGTTTGGGTTGTCAAGTATGCTTTCAGAGAGGACCCTTGTCACTTGCACAGTGGCATTCCTGGTGATTGTTTTGTTCAGAAAGAAATTCTAAATGAAATACACTTTTCCTTTTCAGTCAAACATAATATTGTTAATATGCACTATATGTCACTTTAAAGTAAATATATAAGTGTAGTGTTAAGTTTGCCTTGTAGCCCCTGTGGTGTAATAGTTGCGCACCTGCTTGCAAGTCGAAGGTCTCTGGTTTGAATCCCAGTTGGGGCAAAAGTTTTATAATAAAAAAAATCATAAGCTTGAGAATGTTTGACTCACCCCAGATCCAGCACTCAACCAAATAGATAGCCAGTAGTTAGAGAAAGCCTGAGTAGTCATGGCCAGTACAACTAGAAATATGACTATTAGAAACACACAGGATCCTCCTGCTGCATTTATATAGTCTCTGTATATCTTTAGACTCACTTCTCCCTCTTCTAGTTTCTCTTCTTTTGTCAGTTTACCATCTGCAATGTTTGGATTTGACTTTTTAAATCTTTAATAGCTTTTGAATAGGTGCTATCATACTATACATGCCAAGCAGTCACAAATTGTTAACAGTCTTTAGAGTATTCATTATACACACACCACACTAAATTTAATATTGTGCAATATTTTATTTGATGTAATTTTCAAAAAATAATATTTCAAGCTACATGTGAAATTACTCCAATAGTCAAACTCACGGAACTCACAGAAGTTGCTGTGAGAAACCCCCGGTGGACAGGGTTTTTGTTAAAGCGGGCTAAGGACTTATTTAAATGAGACACAGGAACAATTATGACTGGATGCTCTTTCTAACATCACCAATGACCCTTGTCCGGGCTTGAACCCATGACCTCTTGTTTACTAGGCAAACACTCTAACCCCTAAACCACAGCTTCTCCCTACGTTAATAGTCAAGAGAATATCATAATTATATGACTAATGCAGACGTTGCCATCATTTAGTTTATCTAAAGTTTTTTTAGATTTGCCTCATCATGAAATTCAGCTTCCAGAAAATTTTCACTTAACCTCCCTTTCCAGACCTATTTGTTATGATTACCATGGTTACTGTTTAACTGGACAGCATCTTTCTTTTCATCTACCTGCAAACACAATTACTAAATCATTTAAACCTTTTATAGCTTCAAATGCAGTTGAATTTATTTGACATGTGCGATAGAACTGATTGGTGCTAAGTTTAAACATAATTGCTACATATAATACCTTGTGAGATTGAGTATGTTTGTTTAAAGGATCATCCATTTTTAGCTCCACTCTATCTAAAACTATAAACACATTTTGCAGCTATTCTTGAAATATATTCATTCAAAAGTTACAAATTTAACTCACCTAGCCAAATCAATACTACTAACTACTTTCACTACAAAGCTTTATAGAAGCTTGCTTATTTAATACAATTACATAGTTAGAAATCATACATATTTTTGGGCTTTAAAACCATATATAGATTATCTTACCAAATTTTCCCATGAATCCTTGCAAGCTTATATAAGCCATTTGCAAAAGGAAGGGTTTGCTACACTGAACATTTAGCTCTATTTAATAGATAGTAACTACTCCTAGTTAATATAATATAATAAATACCAATAGATATCACACATGTAATTTTTTTTCCTTACTGGCTTTTTCTTCACATTTTCTCAAAGCATCATCTGTTGAAGTTTGAAAAGAGCGTCTCAAATTAGCATATTCTCCATGTTCATTCTCAAGCAAAGTTTGGTGTGTTCCTTCTTCAACTATTCGTCCATCTTTCATCACTATTATGTAATCACATTCACTCAGAAACTAAAAGGAATGTAATATCCAATTTAATTATCAATTTATTTGTGTCAACATACCACATTTTTGTTAAATTAGCAAAGACTACCAATAAGTAATTTATTTGTTTCAACTGAACAATCATGTGACTAAAGATCTGGAGATTTCATTCTTTGAATAGAAGGGTGATAAATTCTAGCAGCAACAGTTTTTTGAAAAAGCAGATATTTTATTGGATAGCAGCAAGCTTAAAGAAGATAAATTTTTGTGTAAAAAATACCTAGAGTTTTGCTAGTAGGTATTAGAGTTATATAAATCATTGCTGTAGCTAGTTGCATTTGCATAAAACATGTCACTTTTGAAGAAATTGTATAATGTGCAGCAAAATTGTATAATATACATCCAATACATGACTAGTCATACCTGCAACTGATGAGTTACAAAGACCACAGTTTTATTCTTGAGTAATCCTTTGATACAATGAGTCATCATATGCTGCCCAACTTGTGCATCAACTGCTGACAGAGGATCATCTAGCAACACTACGTCTGCAAGACTGAAAATAGTTTTTATGTGAGGATTTTTGCTTTATTATATACTTTTTTTTAAATAATGTTAGCTCAAGCATCAGATCGAAAAAACTTATTCAAGCAAACTACTTCTTGAATTTCTAGCTCATTAAAAATTATTGAACTTTCTCATATTAATCATAAAAATATATCAGCTGAGATTCTGATAATTTACAAACATCAGCTCAATTATGGCTTAACTTCTGCAAGCTGAGTTTAATTTTCAAGTAGACAAAAAAGTAGAAATTGTTAAAAGAAACTATTTTACACGATGGAAAGAATTCAAAAATTTCCATTTATAATCTAATAAAGTTTTTAACCCCACCTATAAAAAATGCCTAAATTTTAATATTTTAAATTGGGTAAAAAAACAATTTAGCTACTATAAGTTTGTAAATAAGTAACATTTGGAAAAAATTAGTAACGACACATATATATAAATTGAGTAGCTCTTTTACCTGTAAACAGCTCTGGCCATGCTTATTCTCTGTTTCTGTCCACCAGATAGATTTATTCCTCTCTCTCCAATCTCAGTTTGATCTCCAGCTGGTAGCTGATCAAAGTCACTAAGTAGAGCACAGGCAGTGATGACTTTATTATACCTGGAAAATATCGAAGTAGAATATAATATAATACTCTATTGTTACATACATACAGGTATATTATCTTATTGGAAATTAAATGCAAATAAAGTCATTATGAAGCAGGGTGAGCAAAATTATTTTCTTTCAATAAGAAGCTGACCAATATCTTGTTTTAGCCTATTTTTATACAAGAGTGTTTAGACAGTTGCATACGTTTAAAATCTCACCATGTTTCATCATAAGGGTTTCCAAATAAAATATTTTCTTTTGCAGTTGCATTTAGAATCCACGCCTGCTGTGGTACATAGGCTATATTCTTAGATGAGTTGAGACGTAGAACACCCGTCTCTAACTCCATCATGCCAAGCAGAGCTTGTAGAACTGATGTTTTACCACTTCCCACAGACCCACACACACCCAGTGTCATTCCCGTCTTTACTGTCAGCGTTATGTCATGCAGAGTCACAATTTTTCTCTCTGATTCTTCATCGCTGTCGGAAAGTGATGATTCATTTTCACAGTCAGAGAGTAGCTTGTCTGTTTCTTCGGTATCTTTATCTGAGTTTTACAATGTTTACAACATTATATTTAAACTAAAATGCGTGAAACATTTCATAAAAAAACAATTATGAAGCATACATGCGTAATTGATTTTGTGTACACATTTTGTGAGCGTAAGCATTTTACTTTTACCTTGAGTAGAACTTTTAATTTCTTGTGAAGGAATCTGCCAACCAAAGCTAGCTCCTTTCACTTCAGCAAAATGGTTGTTTGCCAGCGTATCAGGGTAAACGCGTCTCTCTTTTTCTTCTAGCAAAACTTTCTAACAAACATTTAACTGTACATTAGAAGCTTATACGCAACTTAAATAGATACCTAAAACTTTCTTTAAACAAAAAAGTTAAGAAATTCGTGCTTCAAATAATGCCAAAAGAATGCAATTATTAGCCATTCAGCTGCCAACAAATATTATATAGTTCAAACACAGTTGACATATTGAGACTAACAAGATTTTTTCAAAGTCTAGTAAATGTTAGAAAAACTGAAAGAAGCCTTAATAAAACTTTTAAAAGATAAAAAATACCAAAATAATACTTCTAATTGATAAAACCTATAATCTTTTTGAAATACCAACTGATGGGACACATGCATGCAGGAATGCTTTTCCACAAGAAATAATTGACTGGGTTATTACCTGTATTCTAAGACAAGCATGGTATCCCTCTGCTACAGCTTTCACACTGTAAGGCATTATGGTTTGGGCAAATCTTAACGAGTTTAGTAGAGAAACAAACACAAATGCCTACAAAAATGTAAGCAGTAAAGTTAAACTCTAAGATCATTAGCTAATAAATTTCCACACCCGCAACCCAAATGCATTGTGCGTGTGGTTCTTGGGAAGGGTTTTCAAAACTTTGGACTGGCATGAGGGAAACCTACATTAAGCAGGCTAAAGACTAGTTTTCTATCGTGGCAAAAGAGCAATGATCTTCCTAACATCACCTAGCATTTATGCATGGGAATCGAACCACTGGCCTTGTGTTTACTTGCATCATGTGCCAGTGTTTTAGCCGCTAAACCCCAGCTTCCTTTATAGAAACAACTTCAAAACTGCTTTCAAGCAGCACATTCTGTTGTTAAAGTCTGCTGACAATCGTAAACAATCATAAACCCTTTGCAATTCATTACAAGGCAAAGGTTTAGTGAACGAAGAAGAAAAAACAAAGTTTAGTAATTATAAGTTATGGTATGAAATAAATATACATATTTTTGTGATGATTAATTTATATTCTTGCCTGTGAGACTGTAAGATTATATCCAGTGTCAGTCATTGCCAAGAAGGTAAAGAAGGCTGCAGACACAGCAATCAGCTGAGATATAGCAATTGATATGTTCTTAACCCACATGGCCCATTCCAAAGCTCTTTTCTCTTCATTCCGAACGTCTGCATGTGAATAATATCAGGGTGAAAATCAGAATAGTTATTTTAGTACATATGAGGTTTTCTGTAATTGGTTGGTTTAAGCTGTTTCTTATTTCAAAGTGAAATATACAAATAAACTTCTGCTGCATTAAATTTCAGCCCATCAAGATTAATATTCAAAAGGTGAAATTTTAGAGCAGGTGTTATGCAAAGCTGGTTCACTTTGCAAAATACTCAAACAAAAAGAAATTTTGCATCAAGACGGAAAAATAATTGCAAATTACATGCAACTTGATAATATCTTTAAAAACCGTAAAAAATTTACGGGTATAATATTTTCTGATCAAATATAAATGAATCGTTATATGATTGATTGAAAACTTCAAAATGTGGCTTTAACAATACAATAAAAATGAAAAAATTAATATAAATATATTAGAAATCATTTCCTCCTGTTTTAGAATGGTGTAAATTGATTATTACTCCAAGTTTCTAATTGTAGGGTTATAATAAGACAATTCTATTTAATTTATTCAAGTACTTGCCATTAATTTTTTTAGCAAAGGATTTATCCCAAGCATACATTTTCACTAGTTTAATAGCAGTCACTAATTCACTCATCAGTCTAACTCTCTTCTCTGTGATGGGAACTGATTTACATCGGAGATGGAATGTTAATTTTCCCATCAGAATCTGTCAAATAGAATAATTGAAATGAAAAAAATATTTTAATGTCTAATTTTTGTCTTTCTTAAAAAGATGTGTTATAGCAATCCACCAATAATTAAGTTATTATATATAACAGCCTCGATAGGCTTGCCAAAAAGTCAGATCTTGCTATATACAGTGCGATATATGATTCCATGCATATTTAATTATAGGCTTTTATGCAATAGTTTCTCTAATAGCTGTAAAGCTATGTTTAGGCTACTTATAGCTTTCTAGTTTCTCTATGATTCTATCAGCCCTTACTATTATTTTTCTCTCACGGTTATAAAACAATAATACAACAATTTCAGCATTCAGTTAAGTAGCTTTGCAGTAAATTGCACGAGGAGGTTTTAAAAGACTAATAGAAAAATAAATCAATCAAGTTAAATTGCAGGAGCTGTTATAAAATTGCTTCAAAGAATTGTTTTAGGAGACTATTTTTACCAAAATTATCATCAAAATCAGCTCAAAAAGCATAATAACTCAACAAAGCAATATTATGTTATTAAATAACAATAACAATAATTGCTTGTAACTTTTAATATCATAAGAGTGAAAATAGCACCAATAAAAACACACATTGAGTAGGTAAAGCAGCTAAGTACAATGTATAATGAAAAGGTGATGCACCAGGAAAAACTCAATATAATAATTATTAGTATTATATTTAATAATAAAACAAACCTGTATAGGGAAGAATAAGAAGAAAACAACGAATCCCAGTAAACCCCAGGCTCCTAGGAGAAACATTGAGTAGACAACTCCACAAATACATCCAACCATCCCCGTGACTCCCACACTATGTCTACATAAGTCTATGAGTCTGTCTCCATCATTAGCGCACAGATTAATTACCTGCAGCATCGGTGTGATAGAGATAATTTACCTGCACTATTTGGACAAACAAAATGGCAGTATAGCGCATTCAGCACTAGCTGTGAATAATTCCAGGTAATAAATCAGGCTAAAGAATATAAATTAAGAAATCATTAGATTAAATTGACAGTTAAAAGACTCACTAATATGCTATGCACACAGTAGTACACAGTATGTTATTTACTTGTAAGTCAAACTAGAAAAGTACTGTTTACCTCACCAACACTTCTGTTGCCAGCAACAGGCTTGTTTATTATCTGTTTAAACACAAAGGAAAATACTCCAGCTTTCACTCTGCATCCTGCAATCAAACAATATAAACTCTAAACTACTGATGAGGTGAATTACTGTTCAATTAACAGCTTGCTTCAGCAGCCTACTGTATAGCTACCATTACATTGTTCTCCGAATAATAACCATCATTATTTCTGCACAGATTGCAAATACCACCACCAGAGTATCTACCATGTATAAATTGATATCATTTCAGTGAAATATTACCACCAGCACTGCATTATCTACTAAAGTAAGATCATGTTTTAGTTTTGAGGTTCTCCAGTAGCTCCGTATATAGTGTAATGCTTGCAAGTTAGAGGCCTCAGGTCCGATTCCCAGTAGAGGCACTGAGCTACACACAGGGCCAAAATTGCTTGTAAAAAAATCTGCCTTCACCTGGGATCGAACCTTTGACCTCCAATTTGCAAGACAGGGTGCTAACCATTACACTATGGGAGCTACTGGGGAACCACAATACTACACCTGCATCAAATTGATTCAAAAGAATTGTAAAAGTAAAGCACCTTCTCTTGCCATCATTACTGGTTTGATTGATGTCACAATTATTGCTATGACAAGCTGACAGATTACTAGCAGGGCAGCCATTCCTATAAGATAAAGTTTCCCTGGTCTCTCTCTTTCAGGTAATGACAGCGAGTCTGTCAATATTTTCAGAGGTACTGCCTGCGATGAGTAAATATTTAATAACATATTGCAGCGTATGCAACCAAATATAAAACTTGGAACTTCCTTATTTATACTAACAGTATTGTACATTAAAAATGATGAAAAAATAGTGAAAAATAATTAGGTTTAAAAAAGAACCCACAAATACAAGACTTTGGAAGGCTTGCAGCCTAGTACAGAGGATAAATTTAGATTAAATACAAAAGTAAGCTAAGTTATAAATAACTTTGGCACTGAATATTTTATTTGACCGATTTAGCAAAAGATAATTTATGTCAGTTGTAAGTTATTTACCGTGTGGAATCTGAAAACTGATAACCTTGCTTCAACTGCCATTACTTTACAATATGGTACTGTGTATTTTTATTTATCCATGTATACCAGGTTAGGCAGTGCACAAAAAAAATTAATGTACTTTACAGTAAATATATCCCTCATATTTTACATCTTTTGTCAAAATAGCTTTTAATATTAAAAAGTAACTTCAAATAATTCATTATTGCTATAAAAAGCAAAGAGAATGCTTATATATTTGTTATAATGATGATTTTGCTGAAGCTTTAAAAACAAGCAAATATTTATAGAACCAACCAGCTATGTAAATTTAACTTACAGGACCCAAAACAGCTACGAGAGTGACGAAAGTGTATAAAAAGGTGGCAAAAATAGCTTTTCCTCGAACCAACTTGAACACAGCCCGAGCTACAGAAGCTTTTGATTTGCCATAAGTTAAAATTTCATCTCTCCAAATTCCTTCAAATCTACAAAGATTTTGACACTGTTTTATAGCAACCTCATTTATTAGATTTATTTCATAGTAGACATCCCCTTAACGCATGACTGAGCAGTTGGACTACTTCATCATTTACTAGATAATATCCCTTCCTAATAAGTTGGGGTTTGACAAGAAAGTGACCTAATTTTGATCAGTTTCAAACTCTTTATGTGATGATTTTTTATTACAAATACAATACAAGTTTCGTTAGTAAATATAAAAAGTAACAAAGGGACTGAGTATTTTGCTTAAATTTATAAAAGATCTTCAGGTTACTATTATTCTTGCTTTTGCTTTAAATCTCTAGCTATAATAAAACTTAGTTTCCAAGACTACCTCAGTTCATATTATTGCACTATTAGATGAAGAGTAACCGAGGAATTGGGCTAGCTTGCGTGTATACATATTTAGAAGACAAACATAATTGCAGTGTCTTTGGTAAGTAATTTGTTAGTATACTTTTCAAAGTTACTAGTTTCTAGAAAATGGTGCCAGTTAATTATTTAGCAAGAACATTATCCCCAGTTCAAAGTTCACCTCTGACAGTTATATTCTGAAGAGTCTGTCCAGTGTGTATCAAACAGATTCTCCTTTGAGAACCCTCTTCTGTAAGTATCGTACATGAACTGCGTAGCCCAGTGAGTTGTTATGTAACTGAGAATACCAGCAGAGACTATTGGAAGCTCTTTGGTCTCTCTAAAATATAATATAACGGATAACCTAAGATGAGCAATCTTTTCCTTCAATATATACTATCATCAATATTTCGTTAGGAAATATACCAAGTCTATTTATGTTTAGATTTTTGTAGATTGCTTGTAAATGCAGTTCTATTCACAGTATTGTTTTAGTTACCAAAGCATAGGTTGAACAAAAACGATTTTTTATCATCAACTATGTATAAAATGCTATTTCTATACTAACTAATGATAAGTGATTAAGGAAAATTACAGTATGCTTCAAAAACAACAATGAGTGTGAACTTATATAATCTGAATGTTTATTTTATCTCTCAAAGTTAAGAACAGTCTTCGAAAATAAACAGGTATAGAAAGTTTTGTCATTAGGCAAATCAAGGTCATTATTTCAGCGGAATGAATTTCACACTGCAGCTCTTTATAATGAGAAAAATTATGTATGAAATCCTAAAACTTTTGTATTATAAAACATATTTATAGCTTACCTCTTTGATTCTTGAGCACATGAAAAGTAATTTAGCTTCTTAGGAGAACCATTTTCTCCCTCTGATTCTAAATCTTCATCACTGTCTTCCAGTAGTTTTCTAGAAACTTCTTCATGTTGATTCATGACTGCATGCGACACACTGGTCTAGTGCTACCTAGCTGTGTAAACTCTGCAGTTTCAATAATTTTTTATAATGCTCTCAATAATATTTTCTGCATCAATTAATTTCTAAAGTGGTAACATTCTGTCACATTATATTATAGTTGTTCCTAATCCATCTCCTCGTGTGACGCTAAATGGTTGAGTGAACTTTATGAAGCAGTTGCTAGTAATTCTGATAAATGGATTGTTAACATAGTATCTCTATCAAGCCAATTTTCTCTCTAATTTATTATTAATATGGGCTTTAGACTAGTCCTAAAACACAGCTCTGTGTCATGAGAACATAACTCTCACAGATTAGAGCTGTGCTAAAAGTGTGAATTAATTGATTGAAGCTTTTATTCCCTAATAAATGAAAAAGTAGGTGCAAAAAATAAAAGCTGTGCAATAAAGTCCACATAAAAACTCAATCACTAGAATATAAAATTGCATAATAAAATATATATAACTATATA
Organism: Bugula neritina; assembly: GCA_964035545.1. NCBI lineage: Eukaryota > Metazoa > Bryozoa > Gymnolaemata > Cheilostomatida > Bugulidae > Bugula > Bugula neritina. The sequence goes on along the minus strand of OZ037770.1, from coordinate 13,970,200 downwards.
GCTACGTACAACAAAGTAAGTTTCATAAAGAGATTAGAAATCTATAGTTGATATATACTAGACTAGTAATAAATAATTTACTTGTGTTAAATCAGAGAATACATAGTGTTTTGTGTTTTTGCAGAGTAGATACTGTAAATGACATAATATCTTTACAGAGAATAATATGCTGGTAATGATTAGAGTAGAGTTAACCATTTGAGTAGCCTATGCATGGAAAACAATTCATCAAGTAAATGTAATCTGATATAATGGTGGTAAATTATAGTATAATTCTCAGAAAGTCAAAGTTCTCATGGAAAATGTGTTGTTCTTGAGAGAGTAAATAATTATAGATGTTTGAGGTCTTCTTTCTTTTTATGTTTAATTTTTACTTCTGCGTTTTACAAGTTGTACCTTTAAGATATTCCACTAGGTCGCTGAAATATGGCTCCATTGGTGCTGAGGTTTGCTTGTCTCTTTGAGACTTTCAGTGAGATGACTGCTGCGACAGGTTGACTATAAACTATTATATCTGCTCCATCACGGTATGCAGACTACACTGTATCTACAAAATCCAAGAAGGAATATGGAATACATATTTTGAAAGCAATGGACTTGCTACTTGAGTACAGTTGAAATTAAAATATGCGATTTAAGTGAGCTAGGCGGCATGATACTACATGGAAATTGCTTTAAACAAGAATTGCATTAATGTACCAAACGTATGATTTCTAGCTCTTTGAATAATACAAATATAATATGCTTATGCCTTATAGTAATATGGTATTATGCAAGTGATCGTAAAATAGGGATAATTCTACATACATGCCTTATAATTATTCACATTTTGGTGAACAAACATGAATAAAACTGGGACGTATATGTTTATTCAGTCATACTATAACATGTGGATGATATTTAATATTTATATGCTTGATGATTTATACAGATTCGATATAATCTGGTGTTTAACCCTTACGCGATCAATGGACCATATATGTCCCTCAAAGCGACACTATCCACAGATCAATGGACCATATATGGTCTTTTAGGTAAATAAACGATAGCGCTTACTTTAAACTTCAAGTTTTCAACTGAAAAGCCTAAAAATTTTTGTAATTGATGTTGATAGTCCAGCTTAGTAATTTTAGGATAATTATAGCCATTAGATTTGATTAAATTAATAGCTACCAAGCCAGCTAGTTGCTTTTCAATTTAATCCCTAAATTTCAAAACTGTCGGTAAATTTTAACGCTACTTTCAAATGCAAGAAACTGCTGTCAAATTACAGAGAGCCAGTTTATTTTACTCAGATTACATTTAGAGGAACATCTAAATAGACAAAAATGTTAAAGTCACTTTATTTTGAATCATATTGTAAATTAATTTTATCATTTTGGATTTTCAATTTTAAAATGGCGGTTTTGAGAGGTCAAACTAAAATGACTGATTTTAGCTAGAATCAATGTTCTCGTCACTTTAAGAAGCTTTTTATGGAAGAAAATACTCTTAAAATTATAATACCCAGTTTATTTAAGGCCAAAATCAAGTGTAAATTTTTAATAATGAAATTGAAAGTTATGCAAAATTTGTTAGCAAATTTCGCGATAAACTCAAACGAGGCTTAAAATTACATAACTTCAAAGTTGATTCACTTATAAAATTTAATATTTACTAAGGTCAACACGTAAACAACAACTATAATACATATTACTATCTATTATATAATTGTCATAAAGCATAATATGCTATAGTCTATAATATATTATATTATAGACTATATGGGTTATGGTACAATTAATGCTGGTATAACTGATGAACCTTAAAGATCCTCATATGATCAAAGCCAAGAAGTTCTCATCAACAACTTCTTTCCTAGTACATTGTTTAATCTGAAGCTGCGGGCCAACCAGCAACTTGCTTATTTGATTGAGGTCAACAAGTTCACGTCACCGACTCTTTTAATTTCTTCAAAACTGAAAGCTACGAGTCAACCAGCTGTTTCGAATTTGTGTTATTGTTTGGATTATCAATACTTTACTATATTGTGTTTTCAAGCTTTATCATTTGCAAAACCACTTCCTGTATATCTATGAGAATAAATGCAGTTGCTTATTGCAAATGTTCTAACTCGTTATTGAAAGTATTATCAGTTAACATTAGTTTCAGTTGTAACATACATAACAAACACCAGCAACTTACTTGGTTGATCAATCAAATTAGAGTCATTGCTAATACCACGGGAACCCAAAACTTTGTCAAAGATATTGACTAAAAACGCCAGCACAGAGGCAGCAACAGTAGTTAGCGATCGGTCAGCTATTAGAAGTTTGTCGATTATTAGCGGCGGCTGAAAGAGTTGGCGATGGTCGGCGATTGGAAGAATTATAGTGTGACACAATTTATATTAAATAGTTAAATTAAATCGTTATATTAACATACAACTTTCTTTTGAACTGAAAAATCTTACAGTGAGTAACTTGATCAATTTTTTTCTCTTCTTCTGTTAAGAGTGGTGTATTCAGTTTTTCACCTGTTTTGTTGCTGTATAAATTACACTTGAAGAAGCTACGAGTACTACTGAATTACGAAATTTATTTTGAAGTCACGCAAATTATACTTGAAGGAAATATTGTTGAAATTAGAGAACTTATTTTGAGTTGCACAAATTGAGTTTGAAAGAACTTTCTTGGAATCGTTTTATCTTTAAAGCTACACAAATCTATGTGTAAAAGGCTTATAAATTTTTGTTGCCAATATATTATATACAGAAAGAGTTCAAAGGATTGCTAGGATTTTTTTTTTTTTTGGTTTAGTTATTATAATATTTTATTGTTCTTATGATTGTTTTTTTACAATGTTATCTAATGGATATTTTAAACATATACAAAATTCATAGTTTTATTCATTTCCGGAGAGGCAGGTCCTAAATTTGTCTCATGAAATTAATAACCTGAAGGTACAGAAAAAAAGATGCAATGATGTCTTCTGACATGATTATAGTTTGTGGCAAGGATTATAATCATAATTTATAGCATGGAGTATTAAAAGAACAAATTAAATAATTAAATAATTAGTAAGCTGAACCTCTGCACACAATTAAGGCCATTGAATATAAGAAGTTGTCCTCCCTGAGCTCTAAGAATTTTCTTCAGCTTGAGATTTTTGTAGCCTCAGCATTTGAGAGAATGTAGACATCTCATTGGCTAAAAGATTGGCTGGACTATCAAATTCTACTATCTGCAGAAAAAATAAAATAAAACATTAGTTCTTATAATCTGATGCAACTTATAAGACATTCTTATGCAATTAAATAATATGTATTCGCAGAAATAGATTTTAGTAGTATATTTACAATCATAATAACTCCACTTACCTGCCCATCATGCAGTACGAGTATTCTATCACAATTAGCTACAGTGTTGAGTCTATGAGCTATTGTCAGCATAGTACAGTCTGAAAATGCTTCTTTTATTGTCTCTTGTACTAAAGAGTCTGTCTCTGTATCTATAGCTAGTAACATACAACAATAAAACTGTACAGCATTTGAATAATCAGGAATGTAATTAAATTGAAATTTCATGTATTTGGCAACATAACATATCAACTATATACTGCCATTTCAAATACAAAAATTATCAACAGCGTTATGTAAAGTTGTTCCTATTAAAGAGTATAGATGCTACATAATATATAGTACATTAAAAAAATTCGTTAAAAGAATGCATTCAAAATATAGTATCAGGTTTATTTATTCCTACAATCTTGAAAAAATCTTTCAACAGTCGGTGCAGTTACCTGCTGTGGCTTCATCCAAGACTAATATTTTACTATGTCTCAGTAATGCTCTTGCCATACACAGGAGTTGTCTTTCCCCTACAGAAAAGTTTTCTCCATTTTCCACAACTAGAGCATCTAGTTGTCCTTCTAATTCCAATACAGTCTGTTTCATGTGGCATTTCCCAAGGGCCGACCATATATTTCCATCGGTATAACCATTGAACGGGTCTAAGTTATATCTAAAAATATATGCAAGGATAAATATGTAAAAACAACAATCCCATTGAAAGTAAGGCAAAGCTGTATAGATCTAAACCCAATTAGAACTAACATGGTAAATAGAATCTATAAGTAGAGAAAAACTACTATATCTATTAACTTTCTTCTAAACTCACTGTAATAAAATGAAAGTTTAGCTTTTAACATTTACCACTATATTTTAGTACAGATCTTAACATACAGGAGATTGATTTACCTCACTGTACCCACAAATAGCACTGGGTCCTGGGGTATTATAGATAATTTAGATCTAAGGCTTTCTAGTCCAATGGTGCTAATATCTATATCATCTATTGAAATACTCCCACCATCCAATTCCATCATCCGAAACAATGCCATGGCCAATGAGGATTTACCTAAGAAATCATGACTCATGTTTTGTAGAAGTAAAATTGAGAATAGGAATGTTTCACCATCAAATGAATTTTGAAGTTAGCACAAAGTTATACATGTTCTGCTAAAAATATTACTCGCAGAAGAGTAAATGCATAATTAGCATAATGGAGCTGTCATGGTCTATTATAAGAGCGATGGCCTGGTGTATGGTACGCAATGAGTCATGCGTTTGATTCTCGCTCAGCACTGACATCAGGAAGGCTCTTGCTTGTGTTATACTCGTTCTTAGCCAACTTAAAAATGCCTCCTATCAGGGAGTGGGGGTTCTGACAAGGATTGAGGCTTTAACTAAGCAATGTTTTTTCAAATAATTTGCAGTTGTGCAACTGATGCTTAAAATGGTTACTATCAGTAGATTGTCTATACTTGTTGCAAAATTGTTATAATTAAAATTCATTCAAGGTTAGTTTGGCCAATATTTAGAAACTGATGGTATTATAACTACTGAATTTGTTTAAATCTGGCCATATTTCAGTGTAACCTGGTTGCAAATACTGTATTATAACAAAATTTCCTTATTGCAATATTCTACCTACCTGAACCAGTTCTACCCACAATTCCTATCTTTTCCTGTGATTTTATATCTAATGATATGTTCTTTAGTACAAGAGGTAGACCTTCTCTGTATCTCACATCTACATTCTCAAACTTGATAGCTCCTTCTTCTGGCCAATCAGCTTTGGGTTGTCTTCCCTCAATTATAGGCGGGGCTTCAGACGCCAGCCCCTGTAAAAAATATTTAATGTTTACAATATTCAAAACAAAAAGAAAAAAATTTTTGCCCACATATGTATTATACTATAGAGTTTTTAGATCACATTCTGATATATTTTTAGTAATTTTTATTCATGGGGAAATGCTGTTTACTAGGAATGTACAGGAATACATATTCAGTTGAATTACACGAATTAAAATATAATTTATGAACACTTTTATACTTGGAAGCTGATTTGATGCATTTTTAAATTATATTGGTTACAAGGTTACATTCTACTTACATTAACGTAGCCCTGGATTCTCTCAACAGAAGTAAATTTAGCCTCAGTTTCCAACCAGAATCTGAGAGTGTACTGGAATATCCCTGTCATCTGAATAATATTATAGTTTGTCATATTCATATTGCTAGCTAAGCCATGAAGTAAAAAAGACAGACACAGGTTATGCTAATGTATCATCGAAACTTAATATGAATGGGTTGTTAATTTCACTTCTTAAAAAATTACATTTGCATACAGAAAAAAAAAATTTTTTTTTTATCTTCAAATAAACATTGGGCACAGTCATCTTATTTTCAGATAGTTTTCAATACATTACAATACACTGTATAGACTATACCCTGTGCCCATACATAATAAATTTATTTAAATGTTGTTTTTCAGGGCCATAGTTATGCAACTGAAATTAAAAAAAATACTATTTATAGTTTAGACTTACATTAAGAGCATAAGAGAGTGCTAAAGCTGCTAATGATGGACTCACTACATCACTGGGGACATAGATAACAAAAAGACAAGTCCCTATCAGGACACTGATGGTTAACACTTCCAACCAACAGGCTGTCCAGCGAATAGATGTTTGAAATAGAAACATGGCCATGTTGTTGCAGTCTTGAAGGTCATTAAACCTGAGTAAAATTAGTTATAAAATTTCTTTCTAAGCAGTAAAAGTTGTAGTTTTTAAAAAGCTATATCACATTGCAGCAGATTAGATACACTCCCAATGCAAACAGCTCTTTAGTACTTGCTGGTAAAAGCACTCAAATAGAATAAATATACATGATTATAGATGTTTATATCGGAGTACTACGTTTAATTATCCAAGAAAAAGGCACACTATGAAATATTTTAGTATTACTTTTTTCAACATATTTTGCTGGAGTTTTTGCGCAATGTTTGGAAAACAATTTTCATGTTTAAATGACACTTGTTCGCAACTATTGTTTTGGTAAATGTTTTTCTGCAATTATAAAAATTTTCATACTTTCCTAATTATTTCTAGAGTTATTTTAGAGATGAAGTTTTAAAAATATAACTTAAAGAAATACCAAAGCTTTGACAATAGTCAATTAATTTTTTGTGGGTATGTTTTCTAAACTTTGATGAAACAAAAATTATAAACTGACTGAAGGTAATTCAATATAAGTGCCATAAGTTTAAAAAATTGTTTTCAGCATTATATTTGGTTTAAAGTCTTGCTGTTGTTTATTGAAATAAATAACATTAAACTTACAGGCGTAAAAAATGGTTTTCATTTCTGTAGGCCTTGATAGAATCCAGTCCTTGGATAGTCACAGCAATATGACTGAATAGGGGGGATCTGGTGATATTCTCTACTCTGTAAACAATATAGATTGTATATTTCCTGGTCACTTTTTATATCTACACTCATTAATGGAGCAACCTTATAGACGTGTAAGATAAAATTTATTCAAGGATAGTAAACTCAACCAGGCGAACACCTAAAATAAACTGCCAACAATTTGCTTTTAGCCAATGAGCTATATGTGTTGACATGAACATAAGCACAAACACAAACACAAACACAAACACAAACACAAACTCAAACATGCACACCTTTGCTGTACTGCTGCTGCTGCTGCTGCTGCTGCTGCTGCTGCTGCTGCTGCTGCTGCTGCTGCTGCTGCTGCTGCTGCTGCTGCTGCTGCTGCTGCTGCTGCTACTACTGCTGCTGCTGCTACTACTGCTACTACTATAACACACAGAATATATAATACCTCTTAGTAGATCTAATAGCCAGCTGACTGAACCTTGAACCCAGTACAAAGACCACAGCTACTGGTAGCATACACAGAAGAAAGTAGGGAAACACGGATCCAATAATTCCAAGTATTAACAGAAGAGTACAGAGCTCATTGAGAAACAGTTCTGAGTCTAGTGGAAGGACTGTATCAACTGAAACAAAGAATATGTATTACTTGCTTAAGTTTTAGATAGATTTTTTCTGCTATAGCACACATGTAGTGTTTAGGATAGCTATTGGCATGGTTCTTGAGTAGTTTATCATATTCTTGTTTCTCACCAATATCCATATCTCTGGAGAATCTGTTGAGAATCTGTCCAGATGGTGTCTCATCAAAGAACCTCATTGGAGCTCGAACTACTTTAGAAAACAAGTTGTTGTGAAGATTAGATGCAGCTTTAAGCGAGACCTGTTAACCACATTTCTATGAGTAATGCAAGGATCCACATATATGGAAAATATGATCAAAATTCATTTAAATACATCAAAGGCATAAAACAAAATAACTTTCAAAAACCGAATATTGTTTTTTTTACCCTGACATAGATCTGTGATTTAATGATGACTATGATGATGATTATTATCAAACTGACTCCATAAACCAACTGGTAGAACCCAAGGTTGGGGTTGTCGAGGATACTTTTAGAGAGGAGTTCTATCATCTGTTCTGTGCCATTTATGGAGACTGATTCATTCAAAAGCATACCCTAAAATGTGTTATAAATAGTTGGTTGTTTTTTTACGATAAAACTTTTTTCATAATAAACTTATTTTAATTGCTTTTATAATTACCTAACCTCGGGTATTTTAACTTGATAGCATTTTTATATGCAATTAATTTTTTTATGTAAAAGCAAAAGTTTAAAAAAATTATTTTAAAACAACCAGAAAAAGCAACTTTTTAAAATAACTGACATGATAGCTGCAGCTACTGATCTTAAAACTATGAAAGATATTATCAATTTTTAATTAGCAATTAGCAGACAATGGACCTATCTTTATAATCACTTCTGAGTCTGAATTGTTTCATTAGTTGCATTCCCACTAAACTAATCATGAAAATATTGTGCTAATTTAAAACCAACGAACAGTTTCACATGAGTTTGAGAATACTAGCTATATATAGAACGTTTGACTCACCCCAGATCCAGCACTCAACCAAATAGATAGCCAGTAGTTAGAGAAAGCCTGAGTAGTCATGGCCAGTACAACTAAAAATATGACTATTAGAAACACACAGAATCCTCCTCCTGCGTTTATATAGTCTCTGTATATCTTTAGACTCACTTCTCCCTCTTCTAGTTTCTCTTCTTTTGTCAGTTTACCATCTGCAATGTTTTAAGTTGTTTGCAGCTGTACAGCCTCAGAGATCTTTTTTGTCTTTATATAAATGTGGAACTTTCAAAAATATAAGCCTAATCTCTGAACTGACTTTTACATGAGCAATAACAAAATAAATTAAGGTAGTACAGAAGCTTAAAAATAGTTGTCAACAGTTTAGGTTGATGTGTGCTAGTTGAAGTTTACATATTCTTATCCTTTAAACTTTTAAATTACAAAGCTGTCTCACCAAACAAAGGCTAGAGTGGGTGCAAAACTAGAAATGATGAGTAAAGTCAAAGTTGGGTAATTACCTTTGTTTAAAGTTATTTTCTGAGCTTTTTCCTCTCCATCTACAAACTTTTATCATAAATTTATAAAGTTTTTTCAGTAACAGTTTTAATCAAAACAAATCAGTTCCCTGCTTGTCATAAATGCAAAAAAAAATTTTTTGTCAGTCTTTTCAAAGCATAATTGTATATTTTAGAAATATAAACTTTTACCAACCTTGGAGTTACTTCTTTTCATTAAGTGATTTTGGATATGAAAATCTTTATCTAAATTATTGAAAGAATAAACATTTTCAACAGCTGAATTTTAAACTATTCATAAAGAATAAAGCTTAAACAATTACGACATCAGATTTAAGAAATTTCCATAATCATCAAAAATAGGAAGGCAAATATTTTTATGAGTCTTGTTTAAAACAAAACCTAATAGTTTGATTAGCAAGGCTATTACTAAATATATTTTTGCAGCTGAATTGCGTTTTATTCTTGCATCATGTGGCTTTACTAATGCCAATTTATTTTTGCTAGACGCTGTCTCTAAACTCAATCTTAGCTAAAAGCTTTGATAATGCTAGCTATGCCATTTAATATCAGTGCATGATTGGTACTAGAAAACTACTCATTTGCAAAGCTTTTTTTATTTCAGTTGACTTCAATTTTTTGGATGAGCTGAAAAAAATTTTGTGTTAATATTTTCCTGAAAGTTATTTGTCATAATGGTAATTTAAAATTATTTTAGTACCAAACAATTAATTTTTATCTAACAATTTAAGTTACATATGCAAGTAGTGAAAATAATAATTTTGGTCATATATAAAAATCTGTCCAATTTAAGAGTTATCCCATCAGTTTCTCCTCTACTACTAATGTCAATAAGCTTGAACTTTTAATATTAATGTATTATAATCATAATAGCTATAAGTTTATTCTCACTAGTTTGATAATCACAATCGGTTAGGATGTCATCTGTAGAGGTTTCGAGAGATTGTCTCAAATTAGCATATTCTCCATGTTCATTCTCAAGCAGAGTTTGATGTGTCCCTTCTTCAACTATGTGTCCATCTTTCATCACTATTATAGAGTCACACTCGCTTAGAAACTGTAAAAAATATAGAGCAATTTTGATTGGCTGATTGTTTGTAAATTCAGTGCTAACTCGCTTAAGTCGTATTATGTGTGTGCGCGTGTGTGCGCGTGTGTGTGTGTGTGTGTGTGTGGGCACCTGTGTGTAAAAATTGTAAATGACATGTGACACTTTATGAACATGTGAATTGCATGACATATATGACATTATATAATGCAACATGGGATATTATGTGAAAGTATGAAATTATTCAAACATATGACATTGTGAGAATAAGGTAGATTATGTAAAAGGGTTATGATGTATAAAAGTACAAGATTTAATTGTATATTGAGCAAACAAACTATCTAGTCTAGTTTCTATTCAGCATACAGTAAAAAAATTATGAAAAACACCAGCTAGTTGCTAAAAGGATATATGATTGCATAACTTTGCTTCGTAAATTGTTTTTAGTGTTGTTTTGTATACCAACCCTAATGGCTTGTTTTATGAATTATTATATGGCTGCAAGCTGTCCTTATAATTGCCATCACAAAGACTATATGGCATTATTGACAATAAAAATAAAACTGCAATTTATCATCAAAGCTTCATGGGTATATTTTTCCATTAGAGCAGCAATTTTCTTATAAAAAGTTATTTTAAGAACTTTTCAGGATGTTCACAATATACAATCTTAAGATTTCTCTCTTATTTTTCTTGGGAAGTACTATTATAGTATATCTAATATAGTTTTTTGTCAATACCTTAAAGTCTTTTCTACATTTTAATTTGTGATTGCTATATTTTTATATTAAAATGACGTGTAAAGTAATTGAATCGAATCAATCTGATAATAAATGTTAAATTTACTGTAACTTTTTAATAAATACTTTGCTATACAAAAAGATGTTTATTTTGGTTGCCATGGTGATATCTCATCAAAACATACCTGCAACTGATGAGTTACAAAGACCACAGTTTTATTCTTGAGTAATCCTTTGATACAATGAGTCATCATATGCTGTCCAACTTGTGCGTCAACTGCTGACAGAGGGTCATCTAGCAACACTACGTCTGCAAGGCTGAAAATAGTTTATGTGAGTTTTCTTCTCTTGCGCTTATAAGTTTTCAAAAGAGGTGAATTAATTGTGGTATTGAGTTTATCGAGTAGTCCCTGCATGTGGTGTAATAGTTAGAGTGCCCGTTTGTAAGCCGGATATCTCAGATTCAAATCCCAGTAGAGGCAAATGTTTTATGTAAATAAAGCATCAATCACACATATTTTAAATAAAAAAATAAAGATTATAAATTAGTTTGTTGTAAGCATTGTGCAAATAAGTGAAGGCCTAAAAAAGCATCAATTACAAGAAACACAATTTCACAGCTAAAATATTATAGACAAAAATTTAGTATTATAGTATGTTTAATCATTATTACATGATTATTATTATATTGTTAAATATTTATCCTAAAGGTCAAAGATTTAATCAGAAGGGCAAATAAATAAAGTAAGTATATAGTAGGTGTAAATTAGTGTAATTTGTAATTTCAATATAGCCCTTATTAGTACTAGTTGCAATTTTGTATTTGCATGTGTTACAATTTATATTTTTATATAGAGTTTTATTTTCATATATTATTCTAAATATATTTGCAAAGCTTTTGTTGGCATGCAAATAAATATTATTACATAATAATAAATTAAATTATTATAACATATAAATTATATTCTAATTTATAACCTGTAAACAGCTCTAGCCAAGCTAATTCTCTGTTTCTGTCCACCAGATAAATTTATTCCTCTCTCTCCAATCTCAGTCTGATCTCCAGCTGGTAGCTGATCAAAGTCACTGAGTAGAGCACAGGCAGTGATGACTTTATTATACCTTAAAACATTGAAGTAGAATATATATTAAATATATGCTCTATTGCTACATACATATAGTTGTATTATTTTTCTAATAAATCTAAATATTATAGTAGTAAAAATAACTTAAATTATAAATGACATTGTTTCTTCCTCAGCTTTTTAAATAAAATTGGCAACAAATATTTTGCTGTAATAATTTACCATATTTCGTTATACGGATTCTCAAATATAATATTGTCTTTTGCAGTTGCATTTAGAATCCACGCCTGCTGTGGTACATAGCCTATATTCTTAGACGGGTTGAGACGAAGAGCGCCCCTCTTCAACTCCATCTAAAAAAATATAACTTAGAACTGTGGCTAAAAGTATTTTAGCAGCAACATTTATTGTTCATTAAGTTATTAAACGTTGCAACTGAAATCTAGTTTTAATATTTTACATTCATATTATATTTTTTGTGCTATATTTACTTTAAACGAGGTATAGTAAAATATATATTTTAATAATAAATTGCAAATTTATATTGCTTTAAACTTTTAAAGTGCCCAACAATAAATCACACAATTTAACAATTATTTGCTATCAAACTAACCATGCCAAGTAGAGCCTGTAAAATTGATGTTTTACCACTTCCCACAGACCCACACACACCCAGCGTCATTCCCGTCTTTACTTTCAGTGTTATGTCATGTAGAGTTGGTAATACTTTTACTTCTAAATCTTCATTGTTTTCGTGAAGTAAAGGTTCTTTTTCAGAGCTTAAAAGCACCGATTTCTTCTTTCGCCCATTATTTTCTGGCAAATAAGAAGTTTTGTTATTGCAATGAAAATGTTTAATCTGAATTGCCATAGAATTTGTTGTATGTCACCAGAGCTAGATGAGGTACATATTTTTTCTTACAAAAAAATTGCAACAGTCCAATAAGTCTAATCAAAGCTTTATAAACACAAACATATTATTTTATTACCTCGTGCAGTATTTTCACTTTCTTGTGGTAGGTTTTGCCAAGCGAAGCTTGCTTTTTCCATTTCAGCAAAATTGTTGTTTGCCAGTGTGTCAGGGTAAATGCATTTGCTTTTCTCATCCAGCAAAATTTTCTAAACATAACAAAAAAACAAAATTATAATTCAAATAAAATTATGTTATTTATCTTTTATCTGCAATTTTAAAACAAAAATTAACCTAATAATTTAAATGTATATAAGACAATAGTATAAATTGGATATTCAACAATTAAAAGCGAGGATTTACAACCAATTTGTTTTCAAATAATCATTAGTGCAGCTTTGAAATGTGGTACAAAAAAATATTTTTGAAATATAATAAATCTAAGCAGGTATTAAAAATATCAAGTTGATGAAAATACTGTTTAATGTAGCCAAATATAAAATAATTAGGAGAGAATACATTTTGTTTAATCATTACATAAAATGATGATTTATAATCTCAAAGTTTTACCTGTACTCGGAGTCAAGCATGATATCCTTCTGCTAAAGCCCTCATACTGTATGGCATAATGGTTTGAGCAAATCTTAAAGAGTTTAATAAGGAAACGAATACAAACGCCTACAATATAGTATACCAGATTTCATATAACAATTAAATTATTTAATATATCTAATAATAATTTTAGCTATATAATTTAAATCTACTTTTGTTTAATAAGCTTTTATCAAATTAATAAAAGGCAGCTACATAGTTAACATGGTACATATGAGGATTAAAACAATGAAAAATATTTAATAATGTTCCGTGATGTTCTATAAGTTGCGATATGCAATTAACAAAGTGAAAAATAGTGCTAATCGAATTACTAAGCGGTGGTGGGAAAAAGTGTTGTTTACAAACCTGTGAGATTGTAATATCATAGCCAGTGCTGGTCATGGCAAAGAAGGTAAAAAATGCTGAAGACATTGCAATTAACTGAGTAATAGCAAATGAGACATTTTTCACCCACATGGCCCATTCCAGTGCTCCTTTCTCTTCATCACGAATATCTGTGTACAAAGTCTTAAATTAAAATGTGTAAATCAAAATTCAGACAATATTATATTGTTTATTTTTAAGATTTTTAATTTATTCATATACTTATAATACTTATCATTTAAGATTTTATCATCAATTAGTTTATCTATTTTGATTTATTATTTTCAACTTTCACTTAATTGCAACAGAGATGGGGTATTTAAAGGCAAAAGAAAACTTCAGAGTCAAGGGCCTCAAAAGTATGTTGGAGGTTTCAATTGTTTTTCAACATTATGGTTTTATAGCTAACAATTGCATCACTTCTTGTTCAAATATAACCGGCAGCAAATTTATGTTTTAACTTGCATTTAAATTTTTTTGTTTCCCATTGAGTTGTTCAAAGTCAATTATGAGTCTAATTTTGAATAGCTTAAGGTGTCAATACTTAAGCACTTTTGCAGAATATTTATTATGAATATTAGTTTTGGTTCTTTTCTTGCTAAAAGTATTTTATATAATTAGGTCACATTAGAAATCAAAGAATGAATCCAATTAGTATAACCATAAGTTTGAAAGTAGAACAAATTCTTCAAGTTAATAAATTAAAATAATTTATGCAGGTATGTTGTGGTTGACATAAAAATAGCATTAAGCAGAGAGCAAAAAAATTATAACCAGGTGTTATGTCCAGTAAGAGTTTCAGTTTGAGCAGGTATTGTGTTCACCCACAGTGTCAGTTTGAGTAGATTTATGGCTAACTTTCTGACAGCTGTAGCTATAGAACTGTCGCACTGTAACGGCATATTGCAGTTATTTTTAAGTTGCTTAAGTCGATTCGATTAAACAGCTGCAACAAGATTATATCTGTTTAACTCATGTATGAACTGTACATGAGTAGTCAGTGTTATAGACTAGGTTTCTTATAGCTTTCATTAGTTGCTCAAGGATTAAATGGGTTTAAAACTAATAATCCATGATTAAAAAACTCTGACTTTACATTTCAGTAAAGCCGGAATTTTTATTTCAAACAATATAGCACTACTCATTTAATTTCACAGTGTCTCCAATTAGTTCTGTTTATGATAATTACATACTCACCATTTATTGTTTTAGCAAAAGATGTGTCCCAGGCATACATCTTCACTAGTTTGATGGCAGTTACTAATTCACTCATCAGCCGAACTCGTGTTTCTGTAATGGGGCTTGATTTACACCTAAGATGAAATGTCAATCTTCCCAGAAGAATCTGTCAAATAAATTATCAAAAAAATATTGAGCAGTTTTATAATTACCTTGACATGTATAATTGAGTGAGATGACACCATAATAGTTTCAGCACAAATGAAAAATGAAAATAAATATATGCTCAAGCAATGATATTAACAATTTTTGCTAAATATTTTACAAAAATGTAGTTAATTACTATATTACCTTTTCTTTATAAACAACACCTAGAAAAATTATGTTGGCATGAAAATTGAGGATCCAAGACAAATTTTCCAATCAAGACAATTGAAAACAGGATACATCTGGTATACAACAAGTTGTAATCTCAGTAATTCATTTTATATATCAACGTTCACCTTCCTAAATATTAATGTGTTATAATTGCTACACATTAAACATACTTGAATAGGAAAAAATAGCAGAAAGATAAAGAAACCCAGAAGGCCCCAGGGTCCGAGCAAAAATACTGAGTAGATAACTCCACCAACACAGCCAAACATTCCCGAGACTCCCGTGCCGTGTATGCACAAACACATGAGCCGATCTCCATCATTGGCGCACAGATTGATCAACTGAAAAAAGATATTAATTTAGCAGCAAGACTATAAATATAAATAAAGAGCTGAAATAATTTTTGTTATATTACATTTAACTGTCAGGTTTGCAACTGAAAATTGTTGCAATTACACTCTAAAAATCCTCTCAAAATTTATTGACTTGAATAAAATTTAAAATTAAAGGATTTTTTAACAGATATACGTATATTTAGTGGCATTTCTTTTATTGTGCTTAAATTACATTTTGTACAGTAAAAAAAATCAAGTACTTTTGATATGTTAAGAGCAGAAAAAAATTTTTAGAGCCTTAATATAACAAATAATAAAATATGCAACTTTAACGCATGTAGTGTACCTCACCAACACTTTTGTTTTGCATGTCATGTCTATTTAGAAGCTTTTTGATTACGAGGGACAGCACCCCAGCTCGAACTCTAATTCCTACAAAATATTGCGTGAATGGTTTAAAACAAGTTAGGGTAATATTGTCACAATGTCACAACTACTACTTAAAACAAAAATGGTTACAGAACAATTTTGAGTAATTTATAGTATTACCCAAATTAAGGATTACAGTTATTTATAGAGTGTAATATAAAAAAATATTATGCAGATCAATGGAAAGCTATGTTCTTTACTGCCACTATTTTGACTCCTATAAATTGAATTAAAATATTAAAGTCAAGTAACTTTTTAAAAGACTCTTGTAGAAAACATAATTAGCTTTCCATTGATGTGTATATTTTCCTATTTCACTTTATAAATACTGAGCAAAATATGAATCCCCAGCAAAAAATAAATTGTTAATGAGTGGTCTCATAATTTGAGCATGACTTTAGAATGGCACCTTCTCTTGTCATCATTATTGGTCTAAAAGATGTCTGGGTCAAGGCTATGATCAGCTGGCAGACTACTAGCAGGGCGGCCATTTCTATAAGATAAAGTTTCCCTGGTCTTTCTCTTTCTGGTAATGACAATGAGTCTGTCAATATTTTTAGAGGTACTGCCTGCAAGTAGAGGAGACAAAATTTAATGCAAATATTTTTTATTTTTTATATGTCAATGCATGTATGCAAAGAGTACAATGAATTTGACATGTAGCTGAAGCGTGTTATTTCACTATACCATGACCTCTATTGGATGTTTGATATGCTTTTTGCACTGCTAGCATAGCAGACACCAATTAATTGCTGTAAGATGAGTTTTAAACCTAAGAGGGGAAATGGCAGTCACAATGCATACACCTATCATGAACAATGCTGCATTTATATAATAACTTTAACCTTATTTCTAAATTTTGCTTGCTATTTACCGTTGCAAATAAATTTATTTTTAAATTTTGCTACCAAGTATAATTAGTAATTGGTTAAACAGCTCATTATAAGTATGGCTCTAGTTTTCGCAGAAATAATACTCTTACTTCTTGACTACAATACAGTTGACATTTTAGAGGCAATTTCTGCATTAATGATTAATTATTGTTCTTTTACAGTTATGACAGTTAGTATAATTTACATCATATTATTGAATATATATGCTGTTGGAAACTTGAGTTATTGAAACTATAATCGTATTTAAAAACTTGGCTTATGCTTTCTAGCAATTAGTTGATGAAGAGCTTGACATTTCAACAAAATTTGCAGATAATATTTAAAAAGCTGTGCACATGCAGTACTAGACTTATGGTCAACTCGCATCTATAACTGCTCATGCTATTGGTGTTCACTGAAGCAAACAAAATTATGTTGGCAAAAGCTGAATCATTCACATTCAAAAATCATGGTGAAGATTTTAACCCTGCAAATATTTACTGGCCTTTCATCTTTTCCCTTTAAACAGTGACTTATCATGGAGTCGAGAGCAAAATTATTTACTACCTTAAACCATAGAGCAAACATAGTTTTTGTCTATTTGAATTAAGTCAAACAGATTTAGCTAAAATGAAAAACAACCCAAAAAACAACATGCAAGCAACAGTATGGTACTATGTTTACTTAAATAAAAATAAAATTAAAGTTTTCTTCTAAAATTTGATAAAGCTAAAGGTTCATCAGGTGCGTTCAATCTTTTACATTGCAAACATAGCTTTAAAAGTATAGTACAAACTCACTGGTCCCAGAATAGCCAAAAGCGTTATAACTACATATGACAAGGATGCAATGAGAACTTTTGTCCAAACCATCTTGAATACAGCACGGGCTACTGAAGCCTTTCTCTTGCCATGCTTTGAAAGCTCCTCTAACCATAACTTTTCAAATCTAGAAAATCATAGTCACAGCTTAGTGTGTCAGACTCAATCGGCTGATCACTTTGGCAGATAAGAGAGACATTTATTCTATGCATAACTATAGACTAACACACAATAAAGATGACACCTTAAATGGTCACTTCGCTTTTAGTTATTGTTTAAATCAAAACAACTTGAATAATTGAGAGTAATTGAGAATAATTAAGATTAAAATCTTGTTATAAGACTTAATAGTAAAGAATATAATTGCATTCGGTCGGCATATCTGATTGTTTAGTTAATATACAGCCACTATCCCTGTGAGAACCCCTGATAGAAAGGGTGTTTGAGTGTGCTAGGGACTTATTCATATGTGGGACATGCAAGAGCAATTATGACTGGATGCTCTTTTACAAGCTAAGTTTGCTATATCATATAGCAGTATCAATAGTTATTTATCATTGCCAGTTGGATCAGGTTAGGAATTGTTGCTGCTAACAGATTCCAATAAATTCACTCTTGCATGATAAAATTATATATCTACTTGAACAACAAGCTCTAAAAAGATTCTTGGTGAATAATTATTTAAGATAACATTAAGATAGGTTCAGGTATTTCTCAAGCAATTTTTTACTTAGTTGAGCTAAACGCTTGAACACAATGTTTGCGTTTGAACTGCATCTTTGACAAGTGGCAAGCATTTATACTATGGGCCTCTGTGATCTACAATTACAAAGTCTATCTCTGATCTAGTATTTTATCAGCAACTATTGATACTTTCATTATATAAGAAAATTAAATATTGTAAAATTATACTTATAGATTTTTGGTTATTAAGTGGCCTCAGTCTGTCTAAAAAACAGTCTGGTCTGATAGATATTGCAAACTTCACAAAGCTAACTTTGAGTACATAATATTAGAAGGTTATTGTAAAGGCAAAATGGCAAACTTTGCATGGTTAGTGTTTAAGTAGGCTAAAGACAATTGCTTTTTCCATGCTAGTAACATAGTTTGAGGACCAGATATTCCACATGAGCTGTTATGGGCTAACATACATGTCCAAAGTTAGACCAATTTCTAACCACTAAACAGCTAGTTTTACAAATGCATACAGATAGTGTTGAAACAGCAACAATGAATCCCCACATTTTAACTACCTTTTTCTACATTAGAACTTTTACCATGGAGCGTGTCAGAAGATGGGAAAACTAGCTAATTGTATGTGGTTCAGATTCTAGGCAAATTTAGAAGTAATTTTAAAACCATTCATAGGCGCTCCATTTTCACATTTATCACAGATCAACTTTTGTTATACATATAATAAACTTTTTACAAATTCGCGGTAAAATCTTCATTTTCCAGTATTCATGAACAAAATGTCACCTAAATTTCAAAAAATTAAAAGAACACCTAAACTTTAGGAACAGTTTACATGTGCTCAAAGCATAGCTTTATGCTAGCATTATAGGCCTTGAGAAAATTGTCAATAACCGTTTTTAGTTTAAAAATAGTTTTTAGTAAATTTTTATATAGTTTGTATTTGAGTTTGAATTTGTTTTGAGAAAATTTGTGAAATAATTAATTATTCACCTGTGACAGTTGTATTCGGAAGAATCTGTCCAGTGTGTGTCAAACAAACTCTTCTTTGTGAACCCCTTCCTGTAGGCCTCATACATATAATTAGTTGCCCAATGAGCAGTGATGTAACTGAAGAGTCCAGCAGAAATCAAAGGCAGTTCTTTGGAATCTCTGAAACAAACAACTAAATTTACAAGAAGTTGTCATAGTGATAGCAAAATATTGTCTGACTAAATTACAGCAACAAACAGCGAGTATAGCATACCTGGTATTCTATAATATGTTTTTGCAAAATCAGCTTACATGCAGTATTCTCTTATACCTATATAAAATGTTATATTTAGTGGAAAGTTATCACTACAGCAGCATATTATGCATACAAAAACCCTTTTTTTCGGCTGGTTCAAGATTAAGAATATTTAATTGTGAAACAAAAAGCAAAATATCTTAGCTATAAAAGAAAATGATAAGAATTATCTGAAATGTTTATGGTGCAGCTGCATGTATCAACAGGGCAGAGTTTGAAAAAAAGCAGATTTGATTACACAAATTTTTTTAGTTTTCTGTTTTAGTAAGTACTTTGACGTTATAAAATTTGCAGTTGTTCATGATGGTTTATCTTATTCACTTGCTAAAATATTGTGTATAGGTTATATACATTTTACACATTAGTCATTTATATAGGAACCAGTTTACACTTCAACTTATAGCTTGCAATGACAAAAATTACCATATTGAAAGATTAGGACTTACTCTGAAGTCTTTCGAAATGGCAAGAGATTTTTCCAATCTCTGTAAGTGTCTTCATGCTTTCCTAACCTCAAAGGTATTTCACTGTCTCCTAAAAGTCTTTCAGAGGCTTTTACAGGCTTATTCATAGTAGTTTTATAGCAAGCTTTCTTAGTAAAAAAACACTAGCTACCTATCTTAGGATGCAGTGGCTTTTAATAATCATTGTGACACCAAACTCTATTCACCCACGCTTAAATTATAATAGCATTATATGCAATAGGATATAAGCTTGTTCAACTTGTCTAAATAGTCTATTCAAAGCATGTTGCTATTTGTCATCAATCATCTGCTTACTGGTGCAGAGAAGCAGGGCTTCAAGTTTGTAATAAACTTACCCAAACAGAGGTCAACTATAAAATATTGGTGGGGGGAATTTTTAGCTATACTGTAATTATTGATGTCGCGTCTTTTACTATTACGGGTACCGGGCAGTCTCAGTAATTTAGATATTTTTCTTAGAGTACAAAGGCTTAGTCACTTGTCAAAGGGTGCATGGTTAAAAAATAAAATACTTTGTATGATGACAACAGTGAAGGTTTGTAGAGGTCAAGCCTAGAAAACTTCTAGATAAAGAAACCTTCGAACATAAGTATTACTAGATACTGTGTGACATTAATAGCCATCATTAACTGTATATGGAGGATTTTTTATATTCTAGTTGCAGCATGCTGCTTCTACACAATTACTGGTCAGCCACATTGAGATAAATGCAGAAGCTTACTCATTTAACAAATGCAGTAACAACCAGAAGCAGCAAGAGAAGATAATTATCACAACCTGTCCTGATTGCAATTACTATCACGGTTAGTAGAGTGCAACCTATACTGGTTATGACTGCTATATAAGCAGTTATGAAACAGGCAGCAGCAACTAATTATTGAAGAATTATTCACAAGCAACCAAAACTACTCCGGAATTATCAAATTAAATTATATATATATATATATATATATGTATATATATATATATATATATATATATATATATATATATATATATATATATATATATATATATATATATATATATATATATATATATATATATATATATATATATAATATATATATATATATATATATATCAAGAGACTTAAAGCTTATAGAACATAGGCTATTAAAATTTCTGCACTATTGCACTTAAATGGTTTGTAACGCAAACTTCATTATTCAAGGCAAGTGTTATTCCAGTACTCATGGATATTGCTACCTGATTGCCATCCTGATAATCTAGTCTTCTGTGCAAAGTGTTTCAGATTTAAAATTATGAATTGAATAATCTATAAACTAATAAAGAGCAATTTATTCATTATAATGTATACTTCATGGCCATGGTTCCTAAATTATTTCAGCCGACAACAATATTCAGTTAATAATTTTTAATGCAATCTCTCTCAATACACACTCTATTCCACTGTTCAAAAGCACACAGCTATGTATTGTATGTATGTGTTATATTATTCATATAGCCAACATGAAAGCCACACCTTCTATATTATATATAAGGATTACACCTCCTCTATACGTACATGCACGTGTATATTATTATTTATTACTGTAGCTAGACTTACACAAACTGCAGTTGTGCTCCCTGTGCAAGGAAAGACAACTCAATGTTATCAAGTTTAAAGCTCAGATACAACATTTATTAATCATAATAATGTTATTTATTATTGATTCATGAACTAACGTAGCAAGCGAAGATAGCCAACACCAAAAAAGAAGTTAAATGTCAAACAAAGTCCTAGTATAGCTATCATCATAGGAGTTCATATTTATAGTCATAATTATTGCCATATTGATATTTGACTTTATGTTTTTCTTGTCAGAATCGCTTGAAGCAGCACAAAGTTTGCGACCACGGAGTGCTGTGGTTCGCAGTTAGACAATACGTGTACGGAAACTGCTTTCAATAGCCTCCCAAACTTTGTGTTGTATCTAGCAATCCATAAAATAGCCGTTGTTATCGATGCGGTAAGTATCAAAATGATATTCATGTTGGTATTGATATTCACTTTTATATTGTCATATTGATATTACCATTACACCTAATGTTGCTATTAACGATACTACTAAGAATAACACTAATCCAATTACTCTAAATAGTAATATTAGTTAGTAGTTACACTACTTGAGGCTTGAGCTTACTTTAAATATCGACACTCGCACTGATATCATAATCATAATCATAATGATCATGATATCCATATTATAAATAATATGAATATAGCCAATTTGAGTATTACCTAGTTATTAATACCACTAGCTTTAAAGATAATGAATTTGTCATTTATGGCAATAGCAAAATAGTAATTTACTATTAAACTTGGTATTTTAAAATAAATATATAGTAAATGTAATGGAAATCGCTTGATGCAGCACGATTCGGAGTGCATTAGTTGAGGAATTCCTCAATTTTGGCTTTCAAGCTAAGACCATAAAATACGATGTGTACGCAAATACTGCACTCAGTGACCCCGAGGTTTGTGCTGCATCTGGTCATCTCTGGAGTTATTAGTAAGCTCAACTTGGCCTTCATTATTCATATGATATTTTTAACAAAATATCAGGAAAACTGTGATGAGCCTTCTTAGTTTTTGGAGCAAATTCCTATAACCATAATGGACCATGTACATTGCCATAATTGTCTTCATTCCTTTCAAGGTGTATAAAACAATAACCTGAAAGCACATTTTACTAAACTTCATCAGTGCCATTGCATTCAGTTTTTCAAAACTCATCCTATAAAAATCGCAATTACTTGTCATTTACTAACTACACTTACCAACTTAGACAGTTGTATTCACATTAACATTTTCAGCCATATCTGTTCAACTTAGACCATGAAAGAAGTAGTAGTAATTGGGGCCGGACCAGCTGGCCTGGCCTCTATAAGGTCGCTCAGTGAGTACAAAGATGAGTTAAATATCACAGCCTACGAGATTAGTAACAAAGTTGGAGGTATCTGGGTGAACAGAGATTCATACAGACAGACACCTATGTACGACAGTTTGAAGTAAGGTTTTAATGTTAGTATTGCATGTATACTGTCATGGTGTTATTGATAATGAAATTATAACCTGCTTTGACAACTAGTTCAGTTGACTAGTCTTTACAGTCCGTAGCATAAATTAAAATATTGAATTTCATGGTCTAAAGACATTATGTTTCGTTATATAGAAGATGTTATATGAAGATTTTTTTTCCTAACATGCAGCAACTAGTTTGAAAAGTTTAATTTCTAACATTAACATATTACAGAATTTCAAGAATATTTATAATCAAAGATGTTACGACATTTAAGTATGCAGTTTGATACCACCTGCTTATTATAATACTTTTATCTTATTTCTATATGGATTCCCATGCTTTTATTGTTACTAGGATTTGTCTTTTCGTGCTCAGAGATAGACCTATTTGGATTATATACTGTAGCGATTCATTAGTAAAATCTTTGTACTTCAGTAACTACACAATATGTTATATTACTATTGCTATATTAAATATAAGGTACTACACTTTCTATCATAACCACTTTACAATTAATTTCTGAACATACATGTATCTGTTACGTAACTCAACTGAGTAGCTGGACTGGAGAGAATATACTCATATTTTCATTTACAACAATGAAAATGAATCAATATATATATATATATGTATAAGTTTTTTACATTGTAAGAAGTCAAATCTTATAATATATATTACTGCATATATATTGTATATGTGCTTATACTAATATATACCTAATCAACTATTATGATATATATTATATATATTACACATCTGCCTACACTAATAGAGCTAATCCTCTACTATGATATATATTATATATATTACACATCTGCCTACACTAATAGAGCTAATCTTCTACTATGATATATATTATATATATTACACATCTGCCTATAATAATAGAGCTAATCTTCCGAAGGAGATTTTGGCATACCCGGAGTTTCCTTTCCCTGAGGACATAAAAGAGTCGTTTCTACCCCAGAATATGATCCTGGACTACATAGAAAGTTACACTAAACACTTTAACCTATATGATTATATCCAGGTGTGTATTGAAATGGTACAGAAATAAATACTTTTCAAAGACTGTATTGTTCGTACATATACTGGGATACTCTATTTTAGTTCCGTCACACAGTACTGAATGTAGACATACTATCATCTGTAAACGGAGTAGAGAAATGGAATGTGATGGTGAGAAATGAAGAAACTGGAGCTGTTACTAACAAGAAATGTGATGCTGTTCTAGTAGCAACTGGGTATATAGTTAATTATATAATGTAGTATTATATATATACACGCACGCACACGCTCATCATGAGCACACACACGCACACACATAATTTCAAATAAGAGACAAAAATTGTGTAAGCAATTTAATTCTCTCATTTAGGAGATAAAATATTGACATATTGCTCAATCGCTGAGAAACATGGTAATCCTAGTTTTTCATCACAATTTTCTTACATTTGTAAACAACTACAATTTTAGACATGAATCAAAGATGTATATTCCCGATTTAGCCGGCATGCAGACGTTTACAGGGGAGATAATTCACAGTCGCTATTTTCAAAACTCATCACACTATGTTGGGAAGACAGTAGTGTTGGTGGGTGCTGGATTTTCTGGTCTAGATATATTTACTGAAATTCATTCTGTCGCTAAAAAGGTAAGGTATAAACTATTATTTACAATTGTTTTAATCAAAATAAGATATTCTTGTTCGTTTACTTGAATGTTTAAGTGTTTTATTATAGTTTTGATATTATTTACAGATATATTTGAGTCATCACAATGAGAACATCAAAGTTCCTTTACCAGGAAACTCTGAATATGTTCCAGACGTGGCTAGACTAGATGGTGATGACATCATATTTACTGATGGTAGAGTTGTACAAGCTGATATTGTTCTCCTGGCAACTGGATACAGGTTATAATGTTATAATATTTCAGACTCACTAAAACAGAGCCATCTAATTTTGTTTATTTAATAATATTAATGCGTAGGAAGAGAGAAGCCATGGTCTAGGCCCTAGGGGTTAGACTGTCAGAGCATTTGCTTAGTAAGCACCCTGACAAAGGCCAGCGGTGGTGTTAGGAAGAGCATCCAGTTATAATTGCTCAGGTGTCCCATCTGAATAAGTCCTTAGCCCGATTCAACAAAATCCCTTCCAGCAGGGCTTTTCTCACAGGGATAGTGACTATAAACTGACTATAAACATGAGTTTTATTAATGTGCAGCAGTATAATTTTAGTGACAATTTAAATGCAATTTAGACGTTTATATAGGAGTTAATTGGTATTGTATTACCTGCATACATGTCTTCAATTATTTCATTCTAACCACTACGTGATTGTCTCTGTGAATATAATACTGATTGTTTATATAGGATTTTCCTGCAATAATCCCCTTAGCTTTAGTATAAACACTAAGTGATTATTGGGAAAGTTGAACATTTTAAAACACATACCAACCTCACCATAGCATAAGAACTCAAATAAAGCTATTTTGCTACAAACAGTCAAAGCTTGTCAAAATGTTGAATATTGGAAAAGCTTATAATAAAGACAAATTATAGTTTTCAGGATAGCATGTACACAGTGGTAATATATTTTGTTTCAGATATGATTTTTCCTTCCTGAGTGAGAACTGTAGACCAGTTGTAAAAGATGATCATGTGACCAACATCTACAGAATGATGGTGGATATAGAACACCCGAGTCTCTACTATATTGGACTTAACAAGTTTGGGCGAATATTTAGAAGGTTCTGCGTTCAAGCGGATTTGGCAGCAGCCCTTATTGCAGAAAAAATCCCATCAGTCTGCCGTGAGGTATGCTAATTTAGAAGAGTTTGGAAGTATCATTGAGAATGCAAATTCTACAAACTTTATCATGCAATAGTTGAAAGACTTCTTGACACATGTGGTGTTGTTGTTCCCCTATAGTGTAACAGTAGCTAGTTTGCAAGTTAGAAGTCTGAGTTTAGAATCCTGGTGGGACAGAGGTTTTTACAACACATTACATTTAACATGTAGTATTTAATATTTCAAACTTAAATGTAGTATGCTAAAACGTATATTTTGTTCTATAGTAGATTTTCTGCATGCATGAGTCATGCATTTGCTGAAGTACCTTTGGCTGAGCATCTGTTTCACTATAAAACTGATAGTATTCAATTTTTGAAAAGTTTGTGCCATCCAAATTAGTTGTTAAAAAGTGTTTTATTTTGAATTTTCCAGGGTCTAGCTTATAAAACTTTTTTATTTAAATCAATTTTTTATTTTAATCAAAAGCGTTTTTAGCCAAAAAGTAAAAGATGTTTTTCAAGAAAATGAATTTTTTTAAAATTTTTTGTAGGAAATGCAGCGAGAGTACGAAGAGAAATTTAAAGAATGTGTAACAGATCTCGGTCGGAGGCCCAAATACTTCCACCTGTCGTGTGGCGCTGACTACATGGACACAATGATGCAGCAAAGTGGCAAGCAGCTACCCAGGTCAAAGGTTACTGAAGCGATTCATCAACGAACTTTCGGCAATGCATTGAAATGTTTTTATAAATTTAAAACCTCTATCTATAAAATTGTTGATGAAGAAAACTACAAAGTCATTTATGAAGATGAAATATTTTCGAAATAGTTTAAAGTATAGACCTTTGAATTTAGATATACAACTACTTGTAAAGGCAATGCTTTATGCTGGTACATGTTTTAACTATTATAACTATTATACTAAAACGCAAAATAATTATATTAATATATAACACTATAAAACCTTATATGAGTTATCGCTGAGCTAAAAAACTTGTCAAAGTGAAACTGAGTGACTGTAAAATAATGACCGAAAAGGAAGTAGTGGTAGTTATGTTGATGTTTGTTATAACAAAATGCTACTTATAGTGAAACACATTTGTCCCAGGAAAATAAATTTTGTGTAGGACTGTTAGGAATAGCTGCTAATATTTCTAAGTATGCTTAGCCATAAGTAACATGTAGCCTAACTAAAGCTATAATTTTCCCTTGAATGTTTAGGCAAAGACATTTAGAATTATTTTAGCTTATAAGTATTGAGTAATAATTTTTGCATCTATCGGAGTGCCTGTGTCAAAAATACCAATACTAACTTTTTTCTGTTTTGATGTCAGCTTTTTTATTTTGTAAAGAAAATTTCTCGGGTTTAAAATGTCTAACAATGAAGTTGTTACTTTAGTTTATATTTGTAAGACAATAGTTTTAGCATTATTAGTATATATTACATACATAATATAATCCTCAAAACTGGAAATAATTTTTTATTCGCTTTATTTTGTAACTACTAGTTGTTGCCAAAGTATTATTTTCAACTTTTATATAAATTTTTGATATTTGGTTGCACTATAGCTCTGTACCTTGTTCTATTCTTTTGCTATTTAAAATAATAGTTTTTCTGTTAATTATTTATTACAATAAATTTTCTTGAATATGTGTCAGTGTTACGCCAACTCTAGAAGGGCATCTATGTAAATGAATTTTACTTGGATTTTAAAATGTGTGTTTTGAGCTATGTGAATTTTGCAACCAAAATATTAAGTAATTTACAACGTTATGGTCTTGAATAAGCCAATAAAACTGGCTAAAGTTAGAAAAAAGCTGTTAGAATGATTTCCCCTCATCTGTTTCAACGGGTCAGTCATTGGCATTGATACTTCACGTGCATTTGATTAATCAATTTGTCATGATACTATATGAAGTTATAATAAATAGCCAAAGTCATATTTTAGGCTATGGATGGGCACGAAACATTAGTATTGAAGCATATAGTAGGATGGAAGATGGTTTAGAGTTTAGACTTCAGTAAAGCGCAGCACACACACAGCTAACAATATGTGTTCCATGAAATGTTGTCTGATAAACATAAAAAGAAACCGAAACTAGTGAATTCAGCTATGCAAGCGTATTATTTCGACACTCGACAACATTCTTGCTTTTTAAAGCATCTGCCAATCATCAGTGAAGTCATGCGTGACTAATTTGAGCCCATAAAAATCGTCTCAGTTGACTGATTATATTCGATATGCATACACTCCTATAATAAACAAGTTGCTAGATTACAAACCTAAACATTTACCATCAGTGAGTAGTAGTAGACAACTTGTGCGTTCGTTACACAGTATTGCACTCTTCCTTCAAGTTTGGACCATGAAAGAAGTAGTAGTAATCGGAGCCGGACCAGCTGGCCTGGCCACTATAAAGTCACTCAGTGAGTACAAGGATGAGTTAAACATCACAGCCTACGAGATTAGTGACAGAGTTGGAGGTATCTGGGTGAATAGAGATCCTTACAAACATACACCTATGTTTGATTCATTGAGGTAAACATGTTATCAATTTTGATTAGGTTAGCATCTTGTTGGAGCCTTGTATATTGTATGCTACTGTGCAAAGCTTCTGTATTTTAGTAGGTTGTTTTTTTATGTAAAGTAGTTTTGGTTGATTTTACTCCCTATGTTACCACAATGACTTGGTTTTTTAATTTAAGCAAAACTAATTCTAATTTCATATAACTCATAAAAGTTAGTTACATTCCAGTACTTCAACTGGACATAAGTATAATAGCTTATGTAACTAAACTAATACAATAACTTTATAAGCATTGTAAAATACAGGAAAAACACAGTTAAATAATGAATCAGCTCTCTAAATACATGTCTAGCCGATTTGACAAACCATCAAGGTCAATGACATGTATTGTGAGACTATCTAATGCAAAAAATTGAGTTAATTGCAATAATATTGCTGCAATAATTATGTCCCTGTCAATTAAATATATTATAATATGTTTATTGGTGCAAGACTGTCATTTGCATTTTACAAACCACAAATGAGTGTATTTTATAGAACAGTCTCTTGCACCTGATTGGCTGGTTTATAGTGGTAATTGAATTTAAAGATGTCCTCCAAATCGTAAACTCTTTAAATAGTGCTAGATTATGCCAGAAAAGATGTTTATATATCACTTCTTATAAAATAATTATGTTTCAACTGAGAGAATTCTGGTTTAGTAAACCCAAAATGCATTGCATCCTGACACTTGCGGATTTCAAATGATAACCTGACTTAACAAACCTATAAAATTTAAACAAAATTTAAGCATGGCTACTGTTACATAATTTGCGTCACCTTGTATATATACTATACAAACACAATTATTATGAGAATTACTTACTACTCTGCCAGGGCTAACAATACGAAGGAGATGGTAGGGCACCCAGATTTTCCTCTTCCCTCAGACATCAGAGAGTCTTTTATTCCTCAAAGTATGATGTTGGACTACCTAAAGAATTTTGCTAGTCACTTCCAACTTAAGCAGTTCATCAAGGTAAAGACAGTACTATCTGTAGAGATAATTGCAGTTATGGAGAAGTTATGCAATGTCTAGCCAGAGAGATTACGTTCTCATAAGAGTTAGAATTTACAAGGAGAATTAAGAACTCCAGCTATTAAAGTTTCTCTGTTAAAACACCTAAATGTATAAATCTTAATTTGAGAACCAATAAAAGGCAGTTGTGCTGTAGAATATTTATTGCTGCAACTCATAACTGAAAATTATACTCCTGTTTATCACATCTAAATAATATAAGACTTCTCCATTATTTCTCTGAGGATTTCAAATCTGAATCTAAACTTCTTTGTAGATATTTAAATTAATGTCAGTCACTTTTTCTTGGATGCTGATTTGAACCTAAACTTTAAAACTAGGTCAAGCCATGAGTTTCAACTACTATAGCAGACAGTGAAACTGGGTATAAAGTAGTAATGCATACAATATTTATTGCCTATGTGTCAACTTGATAATTATGATTAATTATGACAATGAAGCATTTCAGGTTTTAAGTATGAAATTCATGTTCTAGTGTAACAGAACACTATATTTCATCTACGCATTCCACACTGTATAAGAAGCTAAACACATCTATTTATACTTTATTTCAGTTCCGTCACACAGTACTGAATGTAGACATACTATCATCTGTAAACGGAGTAGAGAAATGGAATGTGATGGTGAGAAATGAAGAAACTGGAGCTGTTACTAACAAGAAATGTGATGCTGTCCTAGTAGCAACTGGGTATATAGTTAAAGTATTTTATCTGTGTATTACCATATTCAGTTAAAAGTTTTGGTATTTGAGTGAAATTTCCACAACCTTTATCGATTATATATATTATAGTTTAACTGATTTTATTTGAATGCATTGTGTAATGACTATTTAGTGTTTAGATTACAATATTAAGAGCAAGCCCTCTGCTTGTTCAGATTATTAAATTGAAGTATAATATGGAAAATTCCATCAGCTATAGTTACACTTCAAGGCAAAAGCCGTCATGATATCATATAGGCTCATTTTTATTGGCACTAGATCAGATTGAAACAACATATGCGGAAAATGAAAGTCAACATCTAGGATTGTGAAACTGTCTAAGCCTAGGGCCACACTGTTCGTATTTTCGCATTCAAAAATTGAAACCACAGGTAACAAAGGTGTCCACTGTAGCGTCAGTGATGCAGGATAAATAAAGCTTTCATTTGTAAATCGCACTCGCTTTTAATAAAACGCAATTTACTGGAATATAGCACTGAAATAAAAGAATTGGGCTCGCTAAATAACTACCAGCCAATTAGGTGATGACGACAGAGACGATTCGCACTTGCGTTCAGAATGCTGAGCGACAAGTGCGAATGTTTTCCCAACGCATACAGTGGACACCTTTGCTACTTGTGGTTTAAATGTTCGCATGCGAAAATACGCACAGTGTGGCCCTAGGCTAAGCTGTACACTAAAGTATGTTAGTATGCTAGTATTTTAGTGTAGACATGCAGTTGTATTTAGATGTTGTAGTCTGAAGTATAGAAAGAAGATTAGATTTAACTTTTATCCCTTCTATTAAAAAAATTGCATCCATGTTGAGTACATAGAAAGAATAATATAGAATAGCTCAGTAAAAGTATATTTGAGGGTTTTTCTGCATGTATATAAACTTGATCATGTGATCACATGATCAATTTTTAAGCTTTTACACTTCTAAGCACTTGCATATTTTTATTTCTACAATTTTACACTTTCTATTTGCACACTTTTCTACTAGACTTTTGCTTTTTCACACATCTACAGTTTCTTACTTATATTGCAGTTGTTCGATTTGTTACCAAGTATCAACTGGATGACAACCTATACCTGATTATAAATATAATTAATTGCTTTTTATAGACATGAAACAGAGATGCACATTCCTGAGTTTGAAGGCATGAAGACATTTACAGGGGATATAATTCACACTCGCTATTTTCAGGACTCTACATACTATGTTGGAAAGACGGTGGTACTGGTGGGCGCAGGATTTTCTGGTCTTGATATCTTTACTGAAATTCAAACCGTGGCTAAGAAGGTCAACTTTATTTTGCTTTATAAGCATAGTTGTACATCATTGTGGTAGCATTGCTACTTTACATACGCGCGGGCACACACACACACACATGTATGCACGCGGGCATATGATTTATATCGGAAATTTTTAAATGTATATACTTTTTGTTTATCGGTTATAAAAATGGTGTTTTTTAAGCAAAAAAACACGAAAAATGGAGACATATTTTTTCAAATCTAAAGTTTATAGTATTGTATAAAGTATTATAATTTACTTAAAATTTAGATATATTTGAGTCACCATGATGAGCGAATCAAAGCACCTCTACCAGAAAACTCGGAGTATGTTCCAGACGTGGCTAGACTAGATGGTGATGGCATCATATTTACTGATGGTAGAGTTGTACAAGCTGATATCATTCTCCTGGCAACTGGATACAGGTGATATCAAGTTGGCAAATTCTTTTTTCTCTAAATTGTTTGACTTTGTAAGCCACAAAGTAACATTATAGTATTTGCAGTGTTTTTATTCAGCCCAATACCTCTTTGTTTTTACAACTTATGTAAAACATCATGTAAAACAGCTTCAGTTAAAATGCAGTTTTTAACACATGTATTGACGCTTCTGTAGAGCATTACACATGTATGTATTTTTGTGATCATGGGGAAAGTTGTCTTCTTTTTTCTTTGCCATTAGAACCAAGCCTCTTATAACATTATATAAATAGCTTGAAAAATTTTACACGTTTTATTAAAAAATGAAACATCTAAACTAAGTATATCTATTGCCAACTAAATAGTTGGTAATTTCAATTTGTAAAGAATATATACTCGAGTATTCATTTGTTCATGCCAAACTTTTTTTATTAATATACTTCATTAGAAGCCATTTCATCAATATTTTAATGACAAGATGTTTTATTTCAGGTATGATTTCTCCTTCCTGAGTGAAAACTGTAGACCAGTTGTAAAAGATGATCATGTGACCAACATCTACAGAATGATGGTGGACATACAACACCCGAGCCTCTACTATATTGGACTTAACAAACTCGGCATGCCTTTCAGAGAGTTTAGCATGCAGGCTGACCTTGCAACGGCCTTTATAACTGAGAGAATTCCAGCTGTCAGCAAAGAGGTGAGTAATCATTCAAGTGTGTTTGACTCGGCATTAAAAAAACCTCGGTCAATGACTATAGAAAATCAAGCAGAGAGTCGTCTGCTTGAAGTTGTCGTATTTTGAGTATGGAATCCCTGCTCTCTTGGCTGCTGGCTCTAGTGTACATTATCTAGCAGTGAAATATAGGTTCGAAGTTTTCCACAATTGAGCATATTAGCAAAAATCAATAAGCTAACTTATCATTTCGATAAATAATTGTTGAATTAATCTTTCATGCGTTCTTTGTTTCGGTATTCATTTTTTATTTATAGAACTGTTTTTTTAAATAATAATAATTTTTACTAATTTAAACAGCAATAATTTAAATTAATGGTAAGCATTCCTTACAAGCTAATGATTTAACAAAATTTGACAAAGCTGTAACCATTCCTGACAAGCTGTGTGCGGTATTTATATCATCAGCAATAGACTTTTTCCTACTTAAGTAATATACTCTTAAAACGTTTTTTGTTTACCTTTTTGCAAATTCAAAAATTTAAAATTGCAAATTGTAGAATCTAGATATTAGTAGCTGTATGTTTCAGAGCATAGACCTAGCGATGGTAGCTAACTTTTGCAAAAGCATTTCATCATAATTATATAAGCTATTTTTCTTCTATAACATTCCTTATTCCAAACCAAATATATTTGAATTTAGGAAATGCAAAAGGAATATGAAGAGAGATATAAGAAGTATGTCACAGATCCTGGTTTAAGGCCCAAAGATTTCCATATAGTCTGTTTGACTCAGTTTGAATACGCTGACGCAATCATGGAACAAAGTGGTCGTCAGAAGCCCGGGAGAGTTGTTTCAGAGAAGATTTACAGAAGGGTTATGGGTAACGCACTAAAGAACTTTATGAGGTTTAAGAAGTCAATTTATCGACTCGTAGATGAGGAAAACTTTGAAGTTGTTTACGAAGACCCAGTATATTCAGAACCTTAGATAGAGCCAGTATTCAATTGCTTAATGGTGGTTTTCCAAACTGAAACCTTTGAAATTTGCAAGTAAACTATGTTGGCTTGTCTCAAATTAGACAAAACAACAATGTTAATAATATATCTTTCTAATTCAGGACTGCAATTTCACAATTTGGTCAAACAATTTATAATAATTTTTTTGCATCCTACTTTTTTCCAACTGCTTAGCGAGTCTAAGCAATAACCTGTCAACAGATTTTATCACCCCAAAAGAAATTGCTGTTTCTTTAATTAGGTATGAATTTATTTGTATATGCCTACGCTAAATTTTTTTTGCAGTAGATTTTATTGTGAGTAAAAATATATATTTTACAATACATTAGGAAATGTAATTTGTTTTACTTAAAAAAATATATATAGTCAAGATTTATGAAAAATTTAATAACTTGATTGTTGTGAAGATTAGGGAAAAATATATTATATCGATATAATAATAAATTCACATTTTGTAGCAAATGTGCTTGGCATTTTTTCTATAAAAATGCAGTACATTATTATATTATATTATGCTACCCTCACTAATATAGTTTTATAAGAACAAAGGGAACAGCAAACTGCAACTGAGTGTTATTAGTTAGCTATTATGAGATGTATTCTAGAAATGTTATTGAGTACATGTGCACTACAGCTGGAAAAATATAGTTGAAGGTCATATAATATAATATTACTAATGTGCTCATTAGATACTCAGATTGAATTTCCTTGCATGGGTTTAATTTGAATGGCTAAATGTATGGGGAAAAGTGATTTAAGTTGGCCACATCAGCCTAAATTTCTTTGATGGCACACGGTTTTTGTGAGTTTTGTTTAAGATATTTCCAAAACTAGATCATGCAGATATTGTTTGTAGTTATTTGAATCGTGTAATTAGTGATTGAACACCGCAATTAGTTAATGGATAGTTTTGAAGCGAAATTGAGCAAACCAATGTATTTTTATTTTTTCCTTCAAATTCACCGTATTTTACACATTTAAATATATTTTAGAACACATAATATTTTGCAGAATAATTTCACATATAACTTGCTTTTGTCAATTCAGGAGAATATTAGTTGATTCCATCACTTATCTCATGCTTTTTCAAGCTTACCATGCAGTAGTTGTTTACTAAAAAGTAGTTTTTGTAGAAACTATAAATATTTGTATAAACGAATCAAATATTAGCTAACTAATTTATTTTCTATTTTTGCATAGGGGAAAGCTTAAACCAGTTGTATGCACTTATTGATACCAGTTAAAGAAATGTTGGTAGGTTGTGTTCTCCTGCATAAGCTAGTGCTTATGTCTTTTACCACCGGGTTAACAAAGGATTGTGTTACATACCATCGGTGCAGCCATGCATTACCTTTTAGCGTCACTGAACTCTTTATTGAAGCATAGAGCTAAAAAATCGCTGTAATTCAGTAATCATTCGTTGACAACTTCCTACTGATATAGCAGTGTACTCTTCATTCAGTATTCAGCCATAACCGTTCAACTTAAACCATGAAAGAAGTAGTAGTTATTGGGGCCGGACCAGCTGGCCTGGCCACTATCAAGTCACTCAGTGAGTACAAGGATGAGCTGAATATCACAGCCTACGAGATTAGTGACAGAGTTGGAGGTATCTGGGTGAATAGAGATCCGTATAAACATACACCTATGTACGACACGTTAAGGTAAGCATGTATGTGAAACTATAAGTCCTGCCTTATTTTTACTTTGAATTATCATCTCCTGGACTCGAATTTGAAGATCATACATGAGTGGTACACGCTAAGCACCTTCTATAGTAGCTAAACCTAAACTTATATAAATTGTATACTTTTATACTTATTATAAGTGTAGAGTTACAGTTAGTTAGCAATAGCCTAGTTTTAGAGCAGGGCTGTCCAACAGGCGGCCCGGGGGCCGGATTCGGCCCTCCAGCTATATTTGTGTGGCCCCCCAAGGTATAGCAAGTTACAAATTTTTGTTTATCAAGTTTGCTAACTAGCCTGAAACAGCAGCACATAGGATAGTTGAGAGCATCCCACTAAGAATTTCTATTAAAATGTAGTTTAAGTTCTTCTACAATATTGTTCTGTGGGTGGCATGCGTGTTGCCTACTTGTCATTGTTTACCCTGAGATCAAACTACAACCAATAACAGCAAGCTAGTCATTATAGTCTGTTAGCTAGCAAGCCTGTGATTTATAGTAATGTAGACGCCTATTATAATATTATAATATTATGCTCATCTCTACGCGTTCACTGAAGCGTGAAGTGATGCACAGTGCTTACTACTTAAAAAGAAATATACCATTTCCAGTATATAAATCCACAATTTATATAAAATCTAATAGTCATTGCTTTTTCATTCAGATATCATGTTTTCCTGCTAAGATATTTCATTGGTACTAAAAAAAATCAACTTTTGAGGCAAAATTAGCCAAAAATGTGCAGTTTTTTTTCTATAACTTTGCAAAAGAATGAAAAAATTCCACAAAAGTTGCACTGGGAAAAATAAGATTCACAACATAGTTTTTAAATTTTAATTCTAGTAGCCTACAATCAAATGAGATTGTTTTTAATGGTACTGAATTTTTACACAGTTACAATGCAAACCTCAGCAAGGCAGTTGCAGCTAAAAAGTTACCTGTAACTATTCTGTGCAGACAGATATTTTAAAGACATTTAATCAGGACTGGCCATATATAGAGACAAGACTTTTTTGAAAGTATAACTAAGATCTCATTTTTATTGATTGTATTGTGAAAGATAAGTAATTGAAGAATCCTTGACACACTTCACTTATGCAGTACTAAAATATTATTGTGTATATTTTCGGTTTCATTTACATACTGTTTTAAGGTTTATAGATGCCTAAACAATTTCGTTTTATAATGAATTTTGTGCGAGTATGTACTGAAATGATTTGGGATTTGTAATAGCATTGACCTTTGACCTTTGATTGCTTGTTAGATGCTGCACTGCACTGCACTGAGACGGCTTGAAGGTTTGAACTTTCAATTTTCAGTCAAATGAAATACACAAAAATAGATACTACACTTCACTCACTAATCAGCACTTAGTCCAGCACCTAAGGGTTGCATGTTCTGATACGAAACTAGATATTAACAGAATTGTTCAAGGCAAACAGTACTCACTGCATGTGTACTCACAAGTGTCTCACTGATGGTTGTAAAATACAACTATACCAGTATGAGTACAGACTCTTAGCACTGGCGCATATTGTTTAAATTTGCATGTACAATCATGAATATATACTTTGTATGTATATATGTATAATTTTTTATGCACAAACATAAATGCATATATAATTATTGATTATTTAAGTAATAAAAATGAAATGTTTCTTGTTTACCTATTTTAATTAAATGCATATATATGCACATACACACACGTAAGTAATATATATCTATTTAAATATGTTATGGTTTTAATAAACATGCAAAGCCTAGCCATCGCTTATAATTATAATACATATAGCCTGCAGATGTTTAATGAATCTTGAAAATTGATTTTAAAAACAGAAAAAATTTTGTGGCCCTCAGCCCAAGCTAAAACTTGCAGACTGGCCCTCGGTCTGAAAAGGTTGGACACCCCTGTTTTAGAGTATAGTATCATAGTATGAAAAGTTAGGTATCCGTAAAATATAGCAGATAGCCCATTGAACTATAATAAAAAAGTTTTAGTTCATTGGTATAGCCTAAGTCTATATGATAATATAGCCTAAGTTAATCGGAAATCTGCAGGTTTGCACCCTACAAAGTCAAACTTGGATGAATTGGTGAAAGTAACAAAGTCAACAGCTTGCTGTAACATCTACCGAAACCTTTCCTCTGCCGGCAATTCCCTCTGGTATTGCAACTTTGCGTGCTAGCCTTTACACTATTGGGGCTAATGGGGAATTCCAGCATTGCAATATCAAATTATAAGCTTGTCTCCTTGTCTAGGACAAACAATACGAAAGACATGTTAGCCCACCCAGACTTTCCTCTATCTCCAGAAATAAAAGAGTCGTTTCTGCCACAGTATATGATATTGGACTATCTAGAAAACTTTGCTAGACATTTCCAGCTCTACGACTTCATAAAGGTATCATATCAAGTTAGGTACCTACAGTAATGGAGAAACTGAAAAAAACCTTTGTTCTATATTAGAAACGTAGCATGCCAAGTCTATCTGCTCAAGCATTCATTCGAATAACTTGAAGCAATGGAAATGAAGTGTTACGAAGCAAATATGTAATATATATTTCTTGTCATATTATATAATATGTAATACAAATAAAACCATGTGATATTAAATAGGTATAATGCACTTAGTATGCACTGTAAAATATGCAAAAAAAATTACAAATATTGCTTTTTTTTCTTATTGTAACTGTTCTTTAATAGTAAACATAACGTTTCATAAAAGAATTTTTAATTCCTGATTGAAAGCTCAACTTTGTAAGTGGTTACTTTATCTTTGCGTTTACACAACCCTGTTTAAATATACGTAAACAATGTTAAGTATACAATAGCAACCCAACTATTGCATTTACAAAATCATGAAAGTATTTCAAAGATAATTCATGTAATTTCTTGAAAATTTAGTTAAGTTTTATAACAAAGAGAAACCACTTATTACAGTTTGCTATAAATAACTAGATGAACTCAAAGTAACACCATTATAATTCGTCTATGACGGCCCTCCATCTATATTTGTGTGCCCCCCCCAAGGTGTAGCAAGTTACAAATTTTTGTCCATCAAATTTGCTAACTAGCCTGAAACAGCAACACATAGGATAGTTGAAAGCATCCAACTAAGAATTTCTATTAAAATGTAGTTTAAGTTCTTGTACAATATTGTTCTGTGGGTGGCATGCGTATTGCCTACTTGTCATTGTTTAGCCTGAGATCAAACTACAACCAATAACAGCAACCTAGTCATTATAGCCTGTTAGCTAGCAAGCCTGTAACTTATAGTAATGTAGATTGTAGACGCCTATATTATAATATTATGCTCATCTCGACGCGTTCACTGAAGTGTGAAGTGATGCACAGTGCTTACTACTCGAAAAGAAATATACCATTTCCAGTGTATAAACTCTATGATATCATAATGCATAGTGGTTTATTAATCTAATATTAGAATTTGTTTAACTCAACTGATGTGTTCAATTATAATATAATACATCATAAACTCAACATAGGAGCCATTGTATCTCATTTTCAGTTCCGCCACACAGTACTGAATGTAGACATATTCTCGTCTGTGAACGAAGTAGAGAAATGGAATGTAATGGTGAGAAATGAAGAAACTGGAGCTGTTACTAACAAGAAGTGTGATGCTGTTCTAGTAGCAACCGGGTATATATAGTTAAATAATGTAATATTAGTAGTATTAGTAGATTAATATAAATTTCTTTGCATACCAGCATATGAATGAATATAAATACCTTTACATTCTTATCAGTATTTTTACTGGTATTTCATGTCAATGTATGAGCTTCACATAATTTCATGTTTTAATTTTGCAGGTTTTTAACTTTTATAAAATAAAGCTTTTATTTTTAAGACATCTTATCCCATGAGTATTATAAGGGCAACATGAATATTTTACCTTTATCACATTTTAAAGGCATAAAGTTCACAAAAATGGTAATTTCTCACCTTGATTTATAATTGATGAATCCATTTGCAATCTCACTAAAACTAAATTATCTTTTAAATTTCATAAAGTGTGTCAATTTGCAATCTTAGGAGTCATCTGCCCCCATGCAGAACCTGAGCTAGAATAGAAGTTGATGGATAATGTCTATAACTTCTTTCTGTCTTGTTCTTATTGATTATGTAACCATCCCAATACACCTTTTTCATCTCATCGACTATTTCTAATTTGTTAATTTGAATATTGTTATTACTTTAGACATGAATCAAAAGTGCATATCCCTGAAATTGAAGGCATGCAGACATATACAGGGGAGATGATTCACAGTAGTTATTTTCAAAGCCCTCTTCATTATGTTGGGAAGACAGTGGTCATAGTTGGGGGAGGTCTTTCAGGAATAGATATTCTTACAGAAATTCATACTGTGGCCAAGAAGGTAGAATTTATTAACAACTGTAACAGCTAATTGTTAATTCTTCAAGCTGATCTCACGTCACTAAGTTTCTGTGCGACTACATGCGCTGTAACATTTACAGCAGAGGAATGCTTGTAAATTTCTGGACAAAAGTTCATAATAAAAGTAGTCAATAGCCTAATTTAGACAGGAGCTTATTATAATATTGTTTGTGGTTTTGTAAAGCCATGCTTTTTACTTACATTGTAGATATATTTGAGTCATCACAACGAGATATTCGAATTCCCCGTTCTAGAAAATGTAGAATATGTTGCAGACGTGGCCAGACTAGATGGTGATGACATCATACTTACTGATGGTAGAGTTGTACAAGCTGATATCATTCTCCTGGCAACTGGATACAGGTAACTTGTGATTATTTTTATAAATGTACTTAAACTTGCCAGCAGTGAAACAAAGACAATAAAGGTGGTATAAGTACTTTTACATGTACTTTTAAACTTTCTCTTTCTAAATGGCTTTAGTTGTTGATCAAATTATTTTTGTAATTCTAGTATCAAATGTTTCTGTAGTGCCTTACATAATTTTCAAAGTTTAGTAAAAATTGCTTTCACTAAACCTACAAAATTGTTCTTTGTTTAAAAAGTCTTATTCAGTCTCTTATAGTGGGTAATCTTGTAGCTTGCTAAAAAAAATTTAAAGTGCAAACTTTTTCCTTATTATCTATTTTTTCTCTATCCCTTTCTAAACTGGCATATATCTGGCAGATAGCAGCTTTCCATTACATTATTTCACATTTTTCATGTTGAACATGTAAGTATTCATCATATACTAGCTTCGCAAACATAGAAAGACAGCTTGCTTAAATGAATATTAATATATAATTTACTAATAAAATCAGCATCATAATTTCAGATATGATTTCTCCTTCCTGAGTGAAAACTGTAGACCAGTTGTAAAAGATGATCATGTGACCAACATCTACAGAATGATGGTTGACATAGAACACCCGAGTCTCTACTATATTGGACTTAACAAACATAGCATGCCTTTTAGAGAGTTTAGCATGCAGGCTGACCTTGCAACGGCCTTCATAACTGAGAGAATTCCTGCTGTCGGTAAAGAAGTGAGTAATCATTCAAGTTGGTTTTACTCGGCATTAAAAAGTCAAGTTTAAAAAAACTTTGAAAGGTTTGTCATTAAGTTCAATAAAAAATATAAACTGTAAGTCTTGGCTTCAATTCTGCACCTTAGCTTTAGTTATAAACTTTAGCTTGAGTTCCAAGTCTCAGCCTAAGTTCTAAACCTAAGCATGCTTTTAGAAATACAGCTGTTTGTAAGTATGTATATCAAGTATGACAATAATATCTTTTTAGCTCTCAAAAACCTGAAATAGCTTATTGTATTGTGTTATGAATTTGGAGAAAGGTTATCTTATTAAATTACATAGTCTTGGTCATCAATTACCTGCCCTGAACGTGTCATTAGACACCCAAAAAACTGTCAGGGCCTACTTGAGTTATATATCTTTTCAAACAATAAGAAGAAATGAAATACTTATAAGTTAGTATTCTGCAGCCACTTTGCCTGGCAGACTGCCCTTTTAATTTGTACTGCATTTCTTCGTCCTTCAACATAGCCATTTTTAATTTCTTATAAAAATATTTTACCAAGAATGCATTGCACCAATGGACTAAGATTTTAAAATTGTTTTTGAAAACAGATGTTATAATAATCTTAAAATTTGTGTAGGCTTGTAGCTACATATTTACATCATAGTGCAGCATGTCTTTTTTTAATTTAGGAAATGCAAAAGGAATATGAGGAGAGATATAAGAAGTATGTCACAGATCCTGGTCTAAGACCCAAAGATTTCCATATTGTTATTATGACTCAGTTTGAGTACGCAGACACAATCATGGAGCAAAGTGGTCGTCAGAAGCCCGGAAGGGTTGTTACGGAGAAGCTCTACAAGAGAGCTTCCATAACTGCTAAGACAAATTTCCTCAAGTTCAAAAGTTCAATTTATCGACTCGTTGACGAGGAAAATTTTGAAATTATTTATGAAGATGAAGCTTTCTCTGATCTTTAAATGGTAATAAAATACAATTTAGTAATTGCACCATTCGGCTTATCTAATCTTTGACTTTTAAACAAGTTGAACTCAGTCTAAAAATTCAGTAGGCAGTTCCTTGATGAAGCTGAATTATTCAGTTATTGCTTTTGCAAGTTTAGTTAGTAAGTCATCGAAAGTTGAAACGGCAGCAATGGGATAAAACGTGAACTGCTTCAAACATCAGACATAAATCAGCTGCACTGTTCGATTATATATAGAACAAGTAATAATAATATGTATAATAATATATTGATATATGTGTTTATAAGTTACATGTGTGCATATAATATATAACGCTGTTTCGATTAAATAAATTACGGAGGTTGTGTAGCGTATTTATGAAAATACTATAAATCGTATGCAACACAGTTGTTTTGTAAATGTGACTGAATATACTATTTATCTTAAATGTTTATTTCGTACTACAAAGGGTGCACCACTCTGAGAAAGTAACAAGCTGTGACAAAAGCAATCTCAAACTATTTTAAGATTAGAGCAAGACTTCAGTTTGAGCATGCGTCATGTTAATGGTTCATACAGAGAATATGGTAAGAGGAAGCTGGTGATGTTTTGTAGTTAGATTAATTATACATTTAGTCATGACATTTTGCTCAAAGAACTCATATAAAATATAAAGAAAATTAGAAACTAAGCAATGTAAGTGTATTAAAATAAACACTTACATTTGGCATAAACTCCTGCATGTTTTTATCAGACGAAAGAAATGTAGACTAGACTGAACCACTTTTAGCTCAGCGTGCACCAATCTCTTCTCGACTCTACAATGTATTGTAGTCAGGAATAAGCAGTGATCTGTAGAATAAGCTTAGAGAGTGACTGGATCCTAACTTTTCTAGAACTCTCCTGTATAAAGTGTCAATATCGTTTAGTATATAGCATTATAAACATAGGACTATACTTTAGCATGGGATTGATGGTGCTTTTAGGTTGATGTAACAAATCCTATTATAAGATACAACATACAAGCTGCTGTCAGTTGTTTTACATGGTTTAATATCAGGTTTTGTGTAATTCACACATCTTGTTCTAATTTCTAATATGCAGGCTGAAAACCTCAAACTATATTAGAACTGGCTTTATCACTAAACATATTCCTTTCAACAGTTGGTAGGTGTGGTGAGATAATAGCATAGCTATTGCACCATGGGCCTTGTAGATAATGATTTATAGTTTCCAACTCTTTCATTCTAATCTATTTTAGACTCAATATAACAAAATATGTAAGCAAAATTCACAGCATAGAATATCAATGTTTATTACAGATTATGCAATGGATAAGTTGTTTTAATAAAATCAGAGTATATCTACATAATTAAACTATTAGACTGAGGTTTTATGAACATATGTTGGGGGGATTACCAACTTACAGCTAGCTGGTCTAAGCTAAACTGTGGGTAGTAATACAAACTGGTGAAAGATGACCGAGAAGGTTGATTTTCTCTGAAGTCATTTTTGTTTATAACTGAATTAGTTTCAGGGTCAACGATCTTCAGAATTTGATTCTGCCTCGGTTGTAACTGGGATGGGGATTGGTTGGTTGTGAAAGGTAATATCTGCAAATAATATGAATATATAATAAGATGTAATCTGCAGGTATAGTATGAATATGTAATATCTGCAGATATAATATGAAGATTTAATATATTCAGGAAATATGAATAAATAATATGTAAAATATACAGGTAACATCTACATGTATGTTTTATAAGTGGTAAAGAATTAAACAACTTAACATTTTACCATTGCAAGTAATGACCACCAACTTATAATAAAAATTAACTTCCTATCTACATAATTTAATTTTTAGAT
Source organism: Bugula neritina (assembly GCA_964035545.1). NCBI lineage: Eukaryota > Metazoa > Bryozoa > Gymnolaemata > Cheilostomatida > Bugulidae > Bugula > Bugula neritina. The sequence goes on along the minus strand of OZ037770.1, from coordinate 13,926,555 downwards.
TAGATTATTATTGTGCTGGTAAATACCAATCCTAAATTATATTATATTATCATGAATAAAATCACCATTACATGTCAAAACATAAGATAAAAAAACATGGTGGTTGGGTTAAGATTAGTTTGAAATCCATAGTATGGAATGCTTTATAGGGGGAAAACAAGCTTCCCAACCAGTAGGGCGTGTGGTATATTTAGCCTCAGCTACTGACAACTTGTAGGCATGAGAGAAGGTAAAAGGCAATTGAACACTCAGATATACTTTAACTCACAAGCTAGCCTCAATTCTTAACTTTTCAGTTTTGGCAACAAATATCACTGGAAGTAAAATTTAATCCAATTTACCTATATATGTTGGTATATGTACATAAATACACACATTATAAGTTAGAAAACAAAAAGCAACTTGAATTCCAAAAAGTTTGTTTACAGTTATAATTAACACACTTCAGTATGATCATGCACCTGAAAAGCTGATTCCTGTTAAATATAATTAAAAATGTACTAAAACAAAAATAGCATTGATCATTGTTCTCAGAAAATCGAGTAAATTATCACATACTTTGCTTTAATAAACCATTTAACCAATGTAATATAAAAATATTCATGTAGTCTTACATGATCCAGGGGCTTATAGAATAAAACTTAGCTTTTATACCATCAACCCTCAGCTCCTCTTTTCCAATAAAACATAATTCATGCAAGTAATGTAGCATTAGAGTTGATAGTATAGAAATAGCTACAACTGTTAGCTTTATGTAGCTATATGCAAGCTCTTGCTCTTGCTCTATAATTTGGCACAGAAACTATAATTAGCAGAAAAATAAAGTGTGGTACTGGTGGTGATGAGTAAAATTAAATTTGTTTTTGAATTTAAGTTAAACTATACATATATACATCATTTTTAAGCTGTCCCACGATTCATCTATATATTAAATATTTATACATTTAGCCTATATTTATAATTTATATTTTAATTTTATTGTGCCCATCCTTTTTAGTTTATGCTAAAGGGGCTATAATTTTTCATCAATCAATCTTTCAACTACAGGTCTTAATATTGCTATTCAGTCAACCTTACACTGCATTTAATGTTTTGTGATTTTGTGTATAGAAACATTTAACTTGAAAGGGAAGAAACTGTTCTATCTAAAATGTATTCCATTTATTAAAGGTGGCACAGCAAATTTTATGTTTCAGCATGGCCATGATTTTCACTAAAAAACAAAAAAAATGTGAAAGCTATTGAAGGTTAGTATCATTACATGTCATAGTTTTTTTATAATAGCAAATAGCAGAATAGTTTCTGTTCCGTTTAACTAGTTACATCATTGCATATTTGGGAACAAACGAGGATAAGTTATAATACAGGGCTGTCCAACAGGCGGCCCGCGGGCCGGATCCGGCCCTCCAGCTATATTTGTGTGGCCCCCCAAGGTATAGCAAGTTACAAATTTTTGTTGATCAAATTTGCTAACTAGCCTGAAACAGCAGCACATAGGATAGTTGAGAGCATCCCACTATGAATTTCTATTAAAATGTAGTTTAAGTTCTTTTACAATATTGTTCTGTGGGTGGCATGCGTGTTGCCTACTTGTCATTGTTTAGCCTGAGATCAAACTACAACCAATAACAGCAAGCTAGTCATTATAGTCTGTTAGCTAGCAAGCCTGTGACTTATAGCAATGTAGACGCCTATAACATTATAATATGCTCATCTCTACGCGTTCACTGAAGTGTGAAGTTATGCACAGTGCTTACTAGTGAAAAAGAAATATACCATTTCCAGTGTATAAATAAATCCACAATTTATATTAAATCTAAAAGTCATTGCTTTTTTATTCAGATATCATGTTTTCCTGCTAAGATTGTTTATTGGTACTAAAAAAAATCAACTTTTGAGGCAAAGTTAGCCAAAAATGTGCAGTTTTTTTCTATAACTTTGCAAAAGAATGAAAAAATTCCAAAAAAGTTGCACTGGGAAAAATAAGATTCACAACATAGTTTTTTTATTTTAATTCTAGTAGCCTACAATCAAATGAGATTGTTTTTACTGGTACTGAATTTTTACACAGTTACAATGCAAACCTCAGCAAGGCAGTTGCAGCTAAAAAGTTGCCCTTAGCTATTCTGTGCAGACAGATATTTTAAAGACATTTAATCAGGACTGGCCATATAGAGACAAGACCTTTTTGAAAATATAGCTAAGATCTCATTTTTATTGATTGTATTGTGAAAGATAAGTAATTGAAGAATCCCTGACACACTTCACTTATGCAGTACTAAAGTATTATTGTGTATATGTTCGTTTTCATTTACATACTGTTTTAAGGTTAGATGCTTAAACAATTTTGTTTTATAATGAATTTTGTGCGAGTATGTACTGAAATGATTTGGGAGTTGTAATCATCTTGACCTTTGACTGCTTGTTAGATGCTGCACTGCACTGAGACAGCTTGAAGGTTTGAACTTTGAACTTTCAATTTTCAGTCAAATGAAATACACAAAAATAGATACTACATTTCACTCACTAATCAGCACATAGTCCAGCAACTAAGGGTTGCATGTTCTGATACAAAACTAGATATTAACAGAATTGTTCAAGGCAAACAGTACTTACTGTGTACTCACAACTGTCTCACTGATGGTTGTAAAATACAACTATACCGGTATTAGTACAGACTTTTAGCACTGGCGCATCTTGTTTAAATTTGCATGTGCAATCATGAATATATACTTTGTATGTATATATGTATAATTTTTTATGCACAAACATAAATGCATATATAATTATTGATTATTTAAGTAATAAAAATGAAATGTTTCTTGTTTACCTATTTTAATTAAATGCATATATATGCACATACACACACGTAAGTAATATATATATCTATTTAAATATATTATAATTTTAATAAACATGCAAAGCCTAGCCATTGCTTATAATTATAATACATATAGCCTGCAGATGTTTAATGAATCTTGAAAATTGATTTTAAAAACAGAAAAAATTTTGCGGCCCTCGGCCCAAGCTAAAACTTGCAGACTGGCCCTCGGTCTGAAAAGGTTGGACACCCCTGTTATAATATATTTTGTTTTATTCATTTAAAATAATTATTTTCATATTTTGTTTACATTTTCATATTAGAAAGATGGTGACCACCCAGCTCAAAAGTCCAGGATATATATACAAGATAGCTACAAATTAAACTGTCTATGATTCTCTCGCAGCATTTTCTCCTTAATTACCAAAAAGTATACATACTATATAGACCTTCTTCATAGTCAAACAAAATTCAACTTACACAATTACTGCTTAAAGGTTTCTAGCACAAATGGTAGAATTTCCAAAAAGACCCTCAAAATTAAACAGGACTGTAAAAACTTTACACTACTCTACAGATGTTAAAGACTCTAAAGTACACATATTATCCATGTTAATGCTGCCTATCTTGATGCCTTAGTGACTAATCCTTTTGATATTTTATTTTGTATTACAACACAGGGAACAGCTATAAAGTTAAACAGTTCCCAAAAATGATTGCTGAAAAGATAAAAAGGGCATCAGTTGGTGATGGCCAGAACCAACTTCAATGGTGTTTGGTGATTACAGTACGAGCCTGTCATGCTGTGTTTGCAAGAACATGCTGGACATCCTGTTGGCAAAGTAAATCACCATGAGACCTAGTACTGCTTGCAAATATTTAACTGAGGCTGTGTAAAAATTGAGTACACTAGTGCACAGCGGTAATATCCTCCAAGACTCAATGCAATGAAGTTCCTGAGAACAATTTACCATTTACCTTATTTTGTTATTCACAGTCAAATATTTTGAATATATATGTATATAAATATTGTAATAATTAGGATTATTTATTTTTAGGACAATGCAGGCTACCTTCCTATATAGATGACCGTGTTAAAGAAAAAGTGCAGCAGATGGTCACAGATCTGCACATAACAGAAACCCTTTCATATTTATTCTTTCACACTCGAACAATTTATCAGTGTACTTTTTAACATACGCAGATGTATTTTTTATATTTTTCAGCATTTACGTTATTTGTAACAAAAGCTACTAATCATCCACCATTTTTAAAACTTTTATTTCATACAAGGCAAGCAGCTAAACACTTTGATAAAATTACAAATTTTATTCAGAGGTATATTTAAATACCAAGTAGAGCGAATGAACAGTAATTAAATTTGACAGAACTTTATAACAGTAAAAATAAAAATAAACAGAAATTGTCACTTTTAATATAAGAAAGGAATGGCAACACTCTACTAACAAAAACATATTGATACATATTATTGAAAACTATTCATAATGTATATACTATTAGTAATATTAATGCTATACACTAATATTATGATTAATATAGTTTTAAGGCAGCTGTGATTTGATTTACCAATAATTTAACTTTGCTACTAGAAGTAGATAAATATTTACCCAAATTCTTGAACCAAAATGTTAAATGTTGGTGTGATTCAATGTGTGAGTTGAAGCTCATGGTGAAAGAACATAATAATTATGTTGATCATTATAATATTATTATATATTATTATTATATTGTGTACTTGGAGCGCATGCGTGCACAATGACAATCTCAGACATCAACAATAACACTCGAGCCAAACAGCCAATCGGAAAATACCCAGGAAACTAGATGTCGAGCCAGATTACTGCATACAGAACTAACCGTGTATAATATTATGAGCTGTGGTCAACAAGGTTAAGGTGAAGGTCAACAAGAGCTGGAGATAAGCCTGTATTATATGCATATGGTAGAGTGTAGCACTAGTTGCTATTGTTTGTCACCGTAAGCCAATAGGTAAGCTTGAGACTGAATCCAGCCAATAGGAATGAGTGTCACATGTTTGCAAGTTCAATCACTGGGTGTTATCTAATCTTCCCTTAGCCACTTGAAGAAGGCACTAACAGATTTGACAGCTATTCCACGTTTGCTGTTTTTCTCCCATGAGAAGAATGATTCCTCAGATACTACATCATCGTCTGAGAAGGCATAGCAAAAGTCACTCAATAAACCTGTAATGTAGAGAGGAAATCTTCCATAGTTACAAATCCTAGCAGTGTGACTCAACTAACCATTCACTACAAGTAAACCCAGCATTCACACCCTTTGTATTGCTATTAGTAAACATAAAAATATATTGTGAAACTACCAGTTTAAGTCAACACAACACCATACTAACTTCATCTTAGGAAAAACCATATCAATGCAAAAGGCAGGGGGTAGTGTAGAGGTTTTAATCCACCACTGAAAGTCATTAAAATATACGACATACCGGCAGGATGTTCCAGTTCATCCATGAGTTCCTCTAAGGCTATCAGGGCAGACTCTTCTCTCTCCACTCTATGGTCCAGATATTTTATTAATACTGCACTCCTGTTCTTGAATATTCCCTCCACAAACTTTCTATTTTCTGTAACACAAGTAGTTAGAGTAATACTAATCAATACATGACTTGGGCACACAAGTAGTTAGAGTAATACATGACTTGGCCACACAAGTAGTTAGAGTAATACTAATCAATACATGACTTGGCCACACAAGTAGTTAGAGTAATACATGACTTGGCCACGCAAGTAGTTAGAGTAATACTAACCAATACACGACCTGGCCACACAAGTAGTTAGAGACTTGATAAAAGACTGCTCTTCACGCAGAGCCTCTGGTATGCTGGCATTGATCTTATCAAAGATTTGGCCATTAGACTTCATTTCGCTATTTAGTAGTAGAGGACCGATGATGGAGAACAAATCTTGACTGACAGAACTACTGGAAGACGTGGCCGGACTGTCACCTAACGTGTATTCTAGTTTCTGTAAGAGACAGAATAATAACTTTGGTAACCTTGGCAGACACGCATTTCACCATCTCTTACAGCACACATCGAAAAAGATATCAAAATCATTATTATTTTCCCTTTATCACATTTCAAGACACCAGACTGCAGGCAAGAAGATAAAAGCAGAGATACAGAGAGCTAGTTGGATTGAGTAGGGGCAGGGAAAAAGAACACTTACATTTGATTTAATAAATTCATCTAGATCCTCTCCTGATGACAGGAAAGTTGACCAGGTCAGGCCACTGTCGCTCCACCGTTTACCAATATCTGACAGATTCTAGAAAATAAAATTTTCAAGAAATTATATGGTAAAAAGAAAATTATTTGGAAAAATGAACAGGCTTCTACTAATTATTACAAAGTAAGAGAAAGGCACTTACAGAGTTATGACTAGCTTCCTTTAGGATTTCAGCTGCCAGTGTAGCTGACTTTCCTATATCTAACAGAGAAGTACAGACTGGGTCTAGTTTGGATAGAGAGATGGAAGCAACTGTGAACATGGGCGCTATCAACTGTCCGAAATACTTCCACACATTCGGGATGTCTATCGCCAAGTCCTCGGCAAACTCCAACGCCGCTGCCACACCTTTCAGGTGCAGATCTAAAGGTAAAAGTTCGTGTTTGATGAGCTCAGCCAGCATGTTACCAACAGCTTTCCTGGCAGATTCTGTCTTCTCCAGTACGTGGTTTATTGAGCACTCAGTGATAAGGTTCTTGTTGAACTGGGCATCAAGTTCTTTGATACACTCCATCATCTCCTAGAGGAATATATTAGAGACACATAAAACGTCTTCATCTGAAACATTAAATCTTAAATGGGATTAGGTAAAGCAGCTGAAGTAGAGTGTTGATAATCTGTTCAGAGATTAGCCCATCAGTTGAGGAAAGCTAATCTAATGCCCTCCATTTAATGGCTCATCAAAGGAGACTAACCAAAGGCTCAACTCAAGCCTAAAATCCATCTGCTGTTCAGCTCAGCTCACCTTAACGTCTCGGTTGTTCAAGAACTCCTCCACTATGCCCTTCATCTTAGTTTCACACTCAGCACGGGACAGCTGTTTGACAGCAACTGCGACTTTACCAGGCACGTCGCTGAGTCTACGACTACTGTCTGGTTTGGTAGAGGGGGGTACATTATGACGACCCTCCCCGCTGTTCTCTCGGGATAGACCACTGGAGCCGCTAGATCTGGAGATCTGTCGCACGCCAGCCACAGCATTGGACCTGAGAACAGAACTTGCTATACAACATGTGAATAGAATGAAGATTCTTCTAGATTTTCTAGCTATCCGAGCGAAATGTTGGTTTATTAAGTATGACTAATAAAACTAAGACATGACATTAAACAAACTGTAGAGAGTCAACAGTGAATCATGTGATAATTATCTAGCACACACAAACACACGCACGCGCACGCACACACAAACACACGCACGCACACACAAACACACGCACACATGTTGACCTCAACAGCTACAGAAGAGGCAGTAAGACTCTCTACCTCTGTATCTCCATGAATCCCCGACGTGTGCTGCCCATTCTAGTGCTGCCATCTCTGAGAGCCTACAAAATCAGCTGCCGTGTAAGAAATGGCGACACATTTCCTGTGAAACTGTTAAACAAGCCAATGACACACTGCCAAGTTATTATAACGAACACTATCATCATGGAAATGCTACGAGCTTAGAAACGCTGCCGTGATAGCAGATAAGTCTTAAAAGTAGCAAAATTCTATTAAAATATTAGGGTGAGAATGTGCAGAAAATGCCAATGTGGCGTAGAGGAAAAACTTTCCACATCACAAAGAGCATAAATCAAAATAGCTGGCAAGGGTTATGGAAGACCACAAAGTAGCAACAATTTCAGTAAGCTATGCACACACAAAGTGATGTAGTAGGGCCATGTAGGTGCCAGTGGCCAAGGGTCTCAACTCATAGGTGTAGATTACAGTGACAGCAGAGGCTAACTTACACTGCAGAGGCTAACTTACACGGGGCATCTAAGAAACATAGTTGATAGCAGACGTGAGATGATATCACACAGCAACAACTGCTAACACACCAACCCTGTTCACTTTCTGCTTGAGATTTTACATTGGATGAAGAAACGATAAGAGTGTGGTAAGAGTAGAGATGTGACGGAAAGAAGAGATTTACTTACAGAAAATCTGTTGGTTGGTGTGTTTGGTCTCTCCTCCTGCTGCTGAGAGAAAGTGTTTTTGCCAGAACTAGCATTGCCCCTGGACCAGGAGCCACTCAAACCCCTGGAGGGCCCCAGCTGAATGGTGTCCGACGTTCTGCTGGGTCGAAGTTTAGTCGGGTCAATGCGCTGCGTCTTCATGACGGGAACTGTGCTCCAGCCGGAACCACCTGAATCCTCGTCTCGCCGGTATTCGTCTGAGCTACGTCTGCATTTATCATATAAAGAAGTCAATTTATAGTTAAGACTTAACAAAACAAGAAACTACTGAAAACTGGCAGTTTCATATCTAAGTCAAGGTCACTAAGCTCAACACATTGCTTCTAAATCTTTGTAGTAATTAAAAATAAAAAGAATTGTTTAGCCATCAGTCTGTTTATATATATGTATATATATATATATACATATATATATACATTTATATATATATATATATATATATATATATATATATATATATATATATATATATATACACATATATATATATATATATATATATATTCTTAAATGTGGTTTCATAGAGGGCTGCTCATAGGGGGCTTATATGCATTTGGTATATTTCGATACCATAGGGGCCTATAAACAGAGCCCCCTCTGTTATCAGAATATATCATATTTTTTTTACTTTGAAATTGTCTTCTCATTTTTACTTTTTGAGTAATAATAGCTATATTACATTTGTACTATGCAAAGTATAGAAACTCAATTGGTTTTGTTCTACTTTGTCTGCTATAATTAATTCTCCAACAATTTCAGTTGAAAAACAATTATTTTTCAACTTCTATTCACACTATGCCATTAATCTCTGTAAGGAACTGATAGAGCCATGCATTCTAAATAAAAAAATTACACTTCAATTTCCTATGTTATGTATTTCCTTTTTAAAATTGAATAAGGATTTTTATGTCTAATAATTCAAAGTGCACCCTGTATGTTGATGTTTTGCTTATTCTTATATTTTGTTCAGGTAATGAAAGTTGTATATATATTTTTTTTTATATAACAGGAAAAGTTCAATTAAATTGAACCAAGTTTATATAATTTTAAACTATAAAAACAAGTACTTTGAAAAAGAAATTGCACGTCATTCAATAAGCAAGTGAAGTAAAATATTGTAATAGCAAAAATAGAATAGCAGTTAGTTGACAAAATACAGATATAATTAATTAATTAAAAGTTGCCTCAAATTATTATAAGCCTATATTGTATACTTAAAGAATGAATGAAACATATAATGTATATTTTATTTTAAAAATTACTCAATTTGATTGCAGCCAGTTTATACTGTAATATCTAATATCTATAGTATTTTCCTGTATTAAAAAATATGTGTGTTAAGTTCATTTAGCTACTATGCATATACCTACTTATATAATTCGAGCAAAGCAAGATAAAACTAATTTCTAAACTAGCTATATGATCTAAAGTCTTTTAATAAAAAACAATTGGATGGATAGCACCACTATATAGGTATTACTAAAAAAAACGGCCAGGTATGCACTTCTATTTACCAGATGCTAAACGATTTGCTTCAAAGGCTTATTTTTGAAGTTTTACTAGCTATTCCTTTCATTAAATCAACCGTATAGGTACAGTATTTTGCAGATTTCTTAAAAGTCTGCCTCAGTGATTCTTTGAACAGTTATATAGATGGCAATTTGAGGGCACTGTTTGTAATCAATCATTAAAGAACACGCAGAACACCATTGCTTTAAACTAATCTTAAGAATATTAGCACATTTTCTGCACTTCATCTTCATGATGCATCATATGAGAAAAAAATCTCCTATTAATATTTTTGTCATTGCTAATATTATTTGAAGTACTAATGCACAATAGGCTGATAATTTTTTAATATTTATTTCAAAATAATTATAGTATTCTATTTGAATTTACATAACAAAGAGACTTGTAATATATGATAGGATTAAACCAATTAAAATATATTTTTCACAATCATTTATATCTGAAAATGTACTTTGAACTGTGATTCTTTGCTATAGTGCACACAAAACAGTCGGTTAGTACACTTTCATATGCTCTAAAGTCTATAGAGATTAACTCAACGCTTCAGTAAAATATATTGAGTTAAAGCTGAATGTAAGGCTACTAATTATATGCCCTTTCTTCTCAAACCCATATCTGAGTTCTTTTTTTAAATGCTTTACGGAGCACAAATAAGAGCAACCCCTAACTATATCTTTCACAGTTGCTAATATATAAAATAGCGCTTCTTAAAAAAACCTGAAGCTATGTGTACTAAAACAAAATTTGAAAACCCTGTTGTCTAGCCTTTTATAAGCTATTGAAACTTTTTGTGGGCTAGAAATGCAGCAGTTACACTACAAATTACTCTTTAATTGCAATAGCTTCAAAAGAAATATATTAGCAAGCTTCTGAATGTGCCTTGATTTTTTTTCAATCTTTAACAGTAACTTTTATAGATTTAATGTTAACAATTAGTGGTATAATATACAAGCTTCTTCAAAACTGCTCCCAACTCTTAGCAATTGGGCATTTTGTTTGCATGAGCAGACGTTTCAGAACTTGTCTCTGTTACTGCTTTTACGTACTTTTTATTTAATCTTGTACTGGTAAACTACATTTTCTTACTGGCCTTACCTGGCATAAATATATTGACAATTCAAATATTGGCACTCAACAATTTGTAAGCTAGGATAGCAGTTTATGCACAATCGCACTATATATGCAACTGGTTTATCTCTCTTTTTGTCCTAATGCTAGAGAGACAAATTAACATAATATTTATGACAAGCACCAGATTTTTCCCTATTTTTTGTTGTTTGGGTATCAGTCTACTACTAGCATTACGACATAGCCTTGTAAACTAAGACAAGTGGACAACTTTCCTTCTACAATGTGTAAGTTATCTTCCATTGAAATACAGAATGTTTAATGCATGCTTTATAAACATCAGCAAGACTTTCCTGGTACTTTATAGTAATATATTATTAAATTTTTCTTTCAATTATTTTCTGAAACTATTGTGTGTAACACAATGCTACTTTAAATCTTAATTAAACAACTTGGCTATATAATTACAGGTTATTAACTAAAGCTTGCCAATTTTCACAAAAGCTAAATTTCAGAATAAGCAATTTTGGCTTGCTTTGTTGATAGCCTACCATGATAGAGAGCAATCCAGTAAGTTGAGTATTGGGTAAATGTTTCAATTTGTTTTAAGTTTCATAAAAAGCTCTTTCAGTAGCTCTTTTCACAAATTGATAGAAGACAAATATAATGCAGAATATTGGGGTAGAGATACAAACTGAACAACAACGTATGGTGCTACCTTTAAACATGTTTTTACTTTGAGAATATTTAAAAATTGATTTATCTTGTAAGAGCAAAATATAACAGGTATCTAGTCATAAAAAGCAATTTGAATCCTCTGTCTGCAAGCCAGAGTATGGCAAGTAAAGCACCCTGGACTATCAATAGGTTACAAGTGCTAGATGGTGCTAGATAGTGCTAGTTCTTCATTCTTAAAGCCTAGGGCCTAGAGTAAATAGAACAGCCTACAAACTAATAAACAATTAAGTAACTGACTGAATGGATAGAACAAACACTGCTACGCTGCAGGAAAGCTTCAAGTGAAACTAAAATACAAAATTATACAACTTTTCATGATTTATTCTGTACTTTATGATTAGTTTTACAAAATAAATGGCTTGCTCTATGTTTCCTTATTTAGCCAGAGCTGCACGACAACATCAAACAGTTTTACAAAATGCAATTTATCTTCGTTAAAAAGATTTCTTGCTGGTATGGAGTTTCAGCAAGTTGAAAAAATGTGTTCAAAGTTTACATTAGTTAGGTATAATATTAATTCTTTGGGGAATTGCCAGCAAAATTGCTTCAAACTTCATGTCCTATGTTATACTTATTGTAGTTGTTGTTGTCCTTATGTAGCCCTTTGTGTATCTCTATAAGGTTGGAGCCTGTTATTAGCTCTATAATGAAAGCCATTACCTCTAAAATTACTTAGACCATGTAAAAGTTCCCATGGCTTACATGCCATAAAATCTTTGCTGAATAGCCTATTCACTATTGTGAACAAAAAATTGGTAAACAGAAAGATGGTATAATACTACCCTGTAGCTTGCACCATGTAAAGGTAGATGCAGTGTGCACTATTCAGGCAATCAGATGTATGTATTAGAAAACCATTCAAAAACCCAGCTAATCAGAGTTCTGTACCAAAATCTGGCATATTGGAGAACAAGAGTTCACACTAGTATAATAGAGAACAAATAAAGCTAAGAGTTATGTAACAACTGGCCTTCAGCTGCAAAAGTGTACCAGGTCATTTTTGTAGACATACAATTTTTAATTGCATTTTATACACACTTGCTTTAGATGTTTGAAAATACATCAGAGTGTCATAAATTTAAGATATGAAATGAAGTAATGCACTTAAAAAAAGTTGCACAACTGCTTTCTAGAAGCATGCAGTTTGCAACTGAACTTGCAGAATTTTATATAAGCTATAATAATGGGGTGTTGACCTGGTACACATTGCTGATCGGCTGACTTTTACATGGTTTTACACGTCAGCTATTCGAGTTCTCCATAAAATTTTAGTAGTCAATTAAGTTGCTTAGCCTGGTTGGGCCCAGGCCAAGAAAGGCAATAGTAAATAATTTGTGTTCAACCTTTTGCCATTAATTTCAAATCACAAACTTACTTTAGGTGTTTATACATAAAAATATTCAAGCGTTTAATGAGCCACGATTGTAAAAAGCTTAAACTTCTTTTGCTGAGGCAGAACATTTTATTTATTAAGTTTCCTGTGTAACAGGTTAGCTACTTGACTAATACTACATGTCTTACAGTTGCTAGCCTTTGCTAAGTCTAAACTAAATGGCTGTTTTTTCTTCAATATAAGAAAGAAAAATGTAAGTAGCTCCAAAAAAGTTAGGCAATCTAAAGACACCCATCATTAATTTCAATTTGCTGTAGTTCTTGGCCTAATGTATTGTTAAAAGAATTTATTTTGTAAATTCTTACTTTGCCTGTCACTTAGTAAGGATAAGAGCAAATCCGCTGTTAAGCTATTATACTAATTACCAAATAGCTACAATGTTCACATCCATGTCTACTTTTTAGTTGAATTGTTTATAGGTATTACGGCTGCAAATATTTAGCCATTCTACAGTTAGCTGGTGTATTTGCTCCAACTGTGTTTACATGAGACATACTCAGGGTTTCCCCCAGCTTCTATTAATTGCATGCAACAAAATATTTCCAGCAAAATACATATTATTTATAAAAAGTACAATTTTCATTTTCTAACGCTTTTAAATATAGCTGTTCAGTAGGCAGTCTAAGTAGAATATATTGTTTGGCGTCTATATGGAGGGGGTTGTCTATTTGGAATTAAACTGAATTGTTACTGTTATAGAGACCGATGACCAGTGTAACACTGGTGCTACATGCCTTTTTCAAACTTTAAAACTAGTTGCTGAATTGGTTTCCCTGTTTTGAAAATTTTTCAAGTAAAATAATGCAGCTAGAAAAAGTATTGTTCACGCAATGGGTGAATAACAAAATCTAAACTTCTTGCTAGTCATATAATTTGACTACCAACAAAAAGAGTAAGACTTGTATAAATAGTTTTCAATAATATGTGTTAATAACTTTGAATTCATCATCTCTACTGATTCCCATTAGATTTATTGTGAATGAAATTTGGTGTAGGGCCTATCTTATATTCTACAGGGTCTAATATTTAATAGCAAAGGTAAGCTGCAAGCATTTCTTAATATTTCCTATTATAAAAGTCCGTGTTGTAGTGACAGCAGACAAGATCTCAGCTATTATGCTCTCAGTCAGTTGAAAAAGGTCTCTCATAAAGACTATAAACTCTGCGTGTTCTGAGATAACACAAAACCAAGAAAAGTAGAACAGCTAGCTTGAAATTTTTTCTTTATTGTACAACAGTATTTGAGGGTAAACTCCTTCAAAAGAATTTATAAATATGAGAGTGCTTTTGAAGTTGCAGCCAAATAGGCTAATTATAGGATTTCTGTATAAAGTTCAAACTAAGGTACCCCTCTTAGCAGCCATTTTTAGTAAATTAAAAACTTCTAAGCTTACTTAAGTTTCCTGATTAAAATTATTATGAAGATGCAAAGAAACTAGGCCCAAAACTACAGGGGGTCTATTATCTTTTACATAATTGTAGGGATGTGGTCTCCCTCTATAGACCTTAGTAGAAGTGATTGCAGGAACAGATCATTTTCTCTGTTACTAGCAGTATATGTATACAAGAAATTTGTCAAAGCTGCCATTCTGACACTGGAAAGTTACATTTCAGCTAAGTAAAGGCTGCTGGGAAACCATTTAGTACTTTTAAACACTATAACTAAATTGTTAGAAAAAATGCCTGTTTCTACCAGAAGCAAAAATAAAAATTTGAGCAGCAAATTGGAGACAGCAAAAGGTATGTATCTTCTTAGGTTGATAATTTTTTTAATTTGAAAACGTGCTGCATATAACAAATAAAATTCTAAAGCTGAAAGTCATAATTGCAGAGAAAGACATCAAATTAAAAATATGCGAATTAATAAACCTACTATACAATCAGACGATGTGGACTGTGCTTGCTGATATAGGGCACACATAGTATACATCAACTCATATGGGGCAGATATATTATACACAGGCTTATGGGGATCGCATACATGCAGCATATATGAGCTCATAAGGGGCACATATAACATATCTAGGCTCATAGCGGCACATATCTAGTATATATGAGCTCAAAGATGGCACATAAAATATATACAAGTTCATAGGGGGCAGATATAGAATATAATATAAGCTCATAGGGGCAGATATATAATATATAGGCTCATAGGGGGCAGATATAGAATATAATATAGGCGCACAGGGGGCATATATAGAATATATAGGCTCATAGGGGGCATATATAGAATATATAGGCTCATAGGGGGCAGATATTATATATATAAGTTCATAGGGGGCAGATATAGAATATATAAGCTCATAGGGGGCAGATATAGAATATATAGGCTCATAGGGGGCAGATATTATATATATAAATTCATAGGGGGCAGATATAGAATATATAGGCTCATAGGGGGCATATATAGAATATATAAGCTCATAGGGGGCAGATATTATATATATAAGTTCATAGGGGGCAGATATAGAATATATAAGCTCAAAGGGGGCAGATATTATATATATAAGTTCATAGGGGGCAGATATAATATATATAAGCTCATAGGGGGCAGATATAGAATATATAGGCTCATAGGGGGCAGATATAATATATATAAGCTCATAGGGGGCAGATATATAATATATAGGCTCATAGGGGGCAGATATAGAATATAATATAAGCGCACAGGGGGCATATATAGAATATATAGGCTCATAGGGGGCATATATAGAATATATAGGCTCATAGGGGGCAGATATTATATATATAAGTTCATAGGGGGCAGATATAGAATATATAAGCTCATAGGGGGCAGATATAGAATATATAGGCTCATAGGGGGCAGATATTATATATATAAATTCATAGGGGGCAGATATAGAATATATAGGCTCATAGGGGGCATATATAGAATATATAAGCTCATAGGGGGCAGATATTATATATATAAGTTCATAGGGGGCAGATATAGAATATATAAGCTCAAAGGGGGCAGATATTATATATATAAGTTCATAGGGGGCAGATATAATATATATAAGCTCATAGGGGGCAGATATAGAATATATAGGCTCATAGGGGGCAGATATAATATATATAAGCTCATAGGGGGCAGATATAGAATATATAGG